>QLTV01002265.1:6379338-6391686 GCA_003457575.1 Thermophis baileyi
GATGCCCTCCCCACCACCCACCGCCGCCGCCTCCTCCTCCTCCTCCTCCTCCTTTCCCCTCCGCTTCCGGGAGAGGAGGGAGGCGCTAAAGACCAACCGGGGCCCCCATTCCCTCCTCCTCCTCCTCCTTCCAGACCCGCAAGCAGCAGCAGCCGCCGCCGCCGCCGCCGCCGCACAGGAAGGATGGGGCTGGGGGACCCCTAGTGCCAGCGCCGGGAAAGAGCCAGCGCTCCACTGAGGGGGAAGGAGAAGGAGACCACCCCGCACGTCCGCCCACGCCACCGCGGCTGGCATTGAGGGAGGAGGGGGGACACCCTCGCCTGGCTGGCTGGCTGGCTTGGACCAGATCGGCCCGGTCTCCCCCTGCCAAGGTCCAGCATCCCCAGCTCACCCGCGCCCGCGCGCCCCCCCCTTCCCGAACGCCCTCTCCAGCTTACACAGGCGCTGGTTCAGCTCGGAATCTACCGAACCGGAGGCTTCCTGCAAGCATAGCCTCTATTGCCTGGCTTCCACCTCCATTCCACCTGCACATAGCCCTGCGTCCGCTTTTTAGCCTCCATCCGCCATCCTTAGTCTCAGCACAGAGCCCCCTCCCTGAGAGGTCCCCATTGCTTCCCTTGGAGGTGATGCGCCTGGGCGACTTTCACGCCTGTGAGCTATGTCACACCTCCGCCTGCCCGCCCTTGTCTTGCCGGACTTGCAGCCTACGACGTTAGTGGGCAAAAATTGCACTGACTCCTTATCATACTAGCCTCTCAGGGCTCAGCTCTTCTGCAGCAAGAGTAGCAACCCCCTGGAATATTATTCCTCCCTCCCTCCCTCCCTCCCTCCCTGGAGGCACAGTGGTGGGAATGCAGGAATTGCAGGGTGACTCTGCCCACTGCCCTCCTCCTCCTCCTACCCCCCCACCCCGTCTCTCTCCACATAAACACACACACACACACACACACCCTATGCCAGTTGCAAACTATCGTCCCAGTTTAAAACACGTTGGGTGAGATACAAATCCCAAGTGTTTATTGGCTCTTTTGAAACATTCCTACAATTCTGCATTTGCATTCTTAGAACACTTTCATAGAATGCTACCAGATTTCTATTCCTTCTACTCCAAAAGCCCAGCCACTTTTCCTCTACAACAGATAAGTGTGTTTATTACTTCCCTGGAATTGCCCAATCTAGGGCTCTTTTAAGTTCTTACCATCCATACTAGGTTTCACTATTTCTGCTCATTATTCAAGTCTGATAACCTCCTCCTAGAATGAATCTAACATCTTGGATTATTGGTGGTGGATGGGGACCGTTGTGACCCTCCAGCTGGAATGATAGTATTTCTAAAGTGTTTATTAAAAGGAGGTGCTTTGTGTCATGCAAACACAAAATGCCAGCCCTGCCTAAGGCACACCAAAGTGCTCAAGGAGGTTGGGGGAGTGGAGAAAAAAGGAAAAGGAAAAGGAAGATGTGTCAGATCAATTAGAAGATGCTAGTGTGAAGAGGGCAAGCTTTTATCAAGAGTTTCAATGCAGCAGTAAAAGGGGCTCAAAAGGTACCAGGAGAGAGACTGACTAGGTGGAAAGGCAGGACAGACTGAGTTGAGAAATGGAGGATGCAACCCAGGGTTTAAAAGGGCATCAAGGTCCTAAGGGAAACCCAAGAGGTCCATCTATAGAGAGAAGTGTGGAAAGATAAGTGAAAAGAAGAGAAAGATTCTCCTTTGCATAAACTACCCGGGGTTTCTCAAAGACACCTTCTTTCTCACCCTCATTCACCAATGAATTTCTGCTTTCTCTCTCAAAGAAATATTCCCCACCTAATCCATGGGCATAGTTTGCTTCTCTGGCTGCTTTGCTTTCTTGCATTCTTTATCTTGCCCTAATACCATCCATCAACAATTGTGGTAAAGGTAATCACAGTCAGTGTTGTGTAAACTATGCCTCTTTCTTTGTCCCAGCCACACCTTAGCCTTCTGGAAGGATCTCCCACTTTCCGTTTATGCAATGTATGTGTTGACTGCTATAGTCACAAAGAAGCACCAGTGGAGTCCATAAATCAACAATGACTCCGATGAAAAGCAACTTGCGACTCCTGGCTGCAGTAGAATCACCTGTTGCTGCATTTTCTGCCTTAGTTTCAGCTTTGTGCCTGGCTCAGCCCGCAATTCTTTTGACCTCTGTCCATGGTGCTGAGGTCTAGCCTGCCATTTCCTGGATCCTGGCCTGAATTGCTGCTGCTTTTTGCATGCTAAAACACCCATTTCTCGCTCCTCTTTGAGTCATCTAAACTAGATATGACTGGCTGATTAACTAGAAACCAATTCCAAGTAAGAATCTGCAACATTTGTAAGAACATACGCATATAAATTATGTGTGAAGTTAATTTGTTTTCCCCTCCTATTTTAGAAAAAAGCTGCTCAAAAGCAAATAGTGAGGAAATGTGCAATAGGGATAGGTATCTTAACTATTCCTCCCTAAATTAGTTCCCATTCAAAAATTGCCTGTCCAAGCAGTTTTCCTTAACAAGTAGCATTTCAAATCTGTACACAGATTTGAAAAACCAATTATAGCAGAAAATGTTTGGGTGGCTCTATAGAGAAGGTGGAGAGTTGCCTGTTACCAACAGTACCAGCAGCTGGCTAGACTGTTACATGAGATTACCAATCTGTCTACCTGAGTTTGTTAAATACGGTAGTTCTTCCAAGAGAAAAAGTTTCTATTGGGCAAGTAGTTATACTACCACCATCTGTTTTTAAATGGGAAGTTGCTCACTGACCTGGAATATGGATAGGGTAGAAGACAGTACCCCCCTTTTTAGAATAAGCTTGGTTATGTGAATAGGTATGGGGGTACTTCAATCACATATACATTCTTCAGAACCATATCAAACCTGTTCTCACTGCTTTTATTTATTTATTTTATTTATTTTATAAAATTTATATGCTGCCCAACTCCCGAAGGACTCTTGGCTAGCTGACAGAGGTAAGTTGAAAAGTTCAGAGTAAGTTGAGAAGTTCACTTGTCCTGTACTGATGAATTAATGTAGCAAGGCCTGGCTGATACCTACCTGACCAGTAGGGGTCCTTGGACAAAGAATCTAACACTTCGCCTTTGGAGATGAGAGTGACACGAACCAAGAAGCCAAGATTGCCTTGGTTCTCTGACATCTGGTGTGGACCTGGGATGTTACCCAAGGTCCACACCAGATGTCAGGGAACCAAGGCAATCTGATGACAAGTGGTTACTAGAACAAACATACATGGATGAGACAAAGGAACCCGAGTGATGGAATGCTACTACAACAGTAAACCTAATAACAGAGGTATATGAAACAAATGAGGGAACTATGGATGGACAGAAGACTTGCATTCACACTAACTGAGGAACAGGTAAATTACCCAATGTTTAAACATTGTGAAGAGGAAGCTGCTCTCACAGCTTGAGATCGACTCAACTTCACATTGCATCCTAGTCTCAAGAAGACCCAGAAGAACAATTAGATATACACCCAACACCTAAAGCTGGAATGTCACTGCCACCTCCTCTATTACAGAGCACATTTGATATATAAGATCATGGATAAGCTAGCTACAATCACCCCTCAAGACAGGCTACTAAGGCTCAGACAGTATGCTAGAAGATGCCAATAGAGCCCTCACAACAATCCCTACTACTACCATAACCAATGAACTGGTATAGGCTATGATAACTACCATATAATCCTGGAGATACGTGGCTACACAATCAAGAACAGAAGTGCATACTACTCTCCCCCCTCCCCTCCCCCCAAAATGGGGTTGAAGGCTAAGATCAAGGCAATTCAGAAAGAAGTTAATCAGCTGGTGGAACAACAGAAGGTTGTTGAGATTAAGACTCAAATACAAGGGCCTGACTCTATCTGAAGCCCTAGGAACTACTAAACAAAAGCTCACAGCACCAGCTACCAGCCTAAGGACATACACAAAATGGCATTGAGCTGATATATCATGACAAAAGGTCCTGAAATGCCAACTCAATGGGAAGAACAAGATCCTCACCAGGAATATGTACACCTTGTTAGTCATCAGATACCCTGTCATACAGTGAATTGGCCAAAGGGGGACATGCAGCTGCTGATGTGAAGACCCAGAAGCTTCTCCCAATGTATGGAGGTTTCCACCCCAAATTCCAACAACCAGAGACTACACCAGCTAGAAAGAGGGTGGACAGAATCTGGTGAGTATCGAAGTCACTGTCCTGGATGAAATCCAGAGCATCCAGGAGGACATCAGTAAGATGGCACCCAAAGATGAGCTGCTGAGAGATTGCCTGAGGCAGCAGCAGACATGGAAGGAAGATCAAGCAGAGGAAGTGCCATGGCAAGACAAGGCTCTGTTTGGGATGTACCATCAACAGATAGCTGAGGTGGCAGACACTTGGAAATCCTACCAATGGCTGGTAAGAGTTAGACTAAAAAATAGCATTGAGACATTGTAAATAGCAGCACAAGACAGACACTAAGCACCAGATCCATAGAAGCAGAGGTTTGCCATGCTAGACAGGACCCAAGGTGCAGACAATGCAGAGAGGCCTCAGAGACAGTCCAGCACATAGTGGCAGAGTATAAGATGCAGGCAGGAACAGCATACACTGAATGGCACAACCAAGTAGCTGACATTGTGTACAGAAACGTCTGCAGTATATGGGCTATACCTTCCCAAGTCCAGATCAGAGATCCCACAGAAAGTGGTAGAAAATAAGAAGGCTAAGATCCTGTGAGACTTCCAGATTCAGACAGACAATCAAGTATTGGCCAATCAACCAGACCCTGTAGTAATAGAAAAGAATCAGAAGACAGTAGTGATGACAGATGTAGTAGTGCCCAGTGACAGCAACATCAGGAAGAAGGAGTATAAGAAGCTGGAGAAGTACCAGGGCCTGAAAGAGAAACCAGAGAGGTCAAAGTGATCCCAGTGGTGGTTGGGGGGTGGTGGAAGTTGGTTGTTACTTCTAAACTGGGAGAGCAGCTCCAACAGATCCCAGGGACAACACCAGAGTTCTCTGTCCAGAAGAGTGCAGTGCTAGGAACAGCTAAGATACTGTGAAGCACCCTCATACTCCCAGGCCCCCGACAGAGGACCAAAGATTAAGGAAGACACATACAACCCATAGAGGTAAGAAGGTATTCTTTTTTGTTTTGGTTTATATGTAATATGAAACATACACGACACTGTCATTACAAAAGGCAAACTTTCTGGTTGTTATTTAAAGCTGATACCTGCGGATCGTAACTTGTACCCAGTAAATTGTTTGTGCAAACAGACAAAAAATAAGAAAGAGAAAATTTGACCAAATATAAAATTATACCAAACTGAGCAAGCAGCAGTAAAGAGAAATAAACAATCTCTTAAATAGCTGATCTGTATTTTCCCTGCTAACTTTATCGTACTGGTTCCAATTCTTCCAGGGCTTTGGGGCACTGGGCCTGCATTCCTCACGAAATCTCTTGTTGATGTACCTGCTTCACACAGGGCCTCTTCCCTTGGAAGGGACAGTGGCAGTGTTTTAAGAGTCCTTAAAAGTCTCCCAGCTACTACGCAGGCTGTTCAAGATTTACAGTCCCCAGTTATAGATAGGCATCAGGCCATTCAAAATTAGAGTCTTTTTAATCCCCTACAGTGGCCATTTAAAGGGAAATAGGCAGTGTTTGGGCAAAGTGTTAAACACATCTTCCCCATCTGCTACTTCTCCACGCTCAGTTCCTATGGATGTTAGGTTTATTCTTCAGAAACGGCCAGCAAATTAACCTTGCGTTGTTCTTAAGTACAAGCTCATGAGAGGAGAAAAGATTTGTCAATAGATAGACCCTTTCTCACATCCTTCATTTCTTTTCAACAACAAGAAAGGAAAAGTGCTCTGAAGAGACAAAGCACTGAGACTTAAAAATCCTTAATTAAAAGAATCAACAAGAAAATCCATGAATGGGAAGGAGAAAAGAGGCCATTCTAAGATTATCACAATGTTTGTGTCTGCATTATAGAATAGAATCGTAGGATAATAAAATAATAGAGCTAGAAGAGGCCATTTAAGCTATCAAATCCATTCTCCTGCCCAGTACAGAGATCCAGGTTAAACCACTTTTGACAGATGGTTGCCTAGCTTGCATTTGAACATGTCCAGGCTTCTTCTGATGACCTCCTTTTTTTTTCCCCATTGAAAGCATTCAGAACTCTGCTTTTCTCACACTTCTTGAGCTCCTTTTCCCATTAGTTTCTGCTGCCGTGGGATTCTGCTTATTATTGCTCTAAATCAGTGGTTCTCAACCTTCCTAATGCTGCGACCCCCGCCCCACTGCTGCGACCCCCGCCCCGCCCCCTCCCTGCGCACGAAGAGGTGACAAAGGGGGCATGGCGGGCTAACGCATGCTTAGGCGACCCCTGTGAAAGGGTCGTTCGACCCCCAAAGGGGTCGCGCCCCACAGGTTGAGAACCGCTGCTCTAAATCGATTAAAATCTGCTTTTTTAAATGCACAAAATACATGTTTGTCTGTACTCCACTTTAGTTTCCCTTCACATCAAGAACTGTAGCATTATTTTACCCCAGTCTTTTTACTACTTCAATTTCCTGGATGACGTCTTCTCTATTAGTTAGCATTAAGTCAGAACTGGTTCTCTTGTGCCTTACTCCATCCTCTAGAAGGAATATGCCTGGCAGAGTTTGTGTCCCAACAAATGTTCCCCAATCACTACTACTTCATGCATCTTTGAAAGATCAAAATTTTGTTTTTGGAATACATCGTTACATTTTTCCTTGATTGGTTGAGTGATAGTAGACATCAACAATGGCAATGTTTTTATTTGTTTCTTCACTTATTATAAACCAGATATTCTATACATTATGACTAAGTCCATTCAGTCATATTTATGAGCAGGAGTGGAGACAACTAACTCCTCCTTCCTATCTATTGCATATGTTCCTTGTGAACAAATTATATAGATTAATTGCTATTGTCCAATTATTGGAGTTATCTGCCCAGGTCTCTGTTACATCTATTAATTTATATTTGCCTTCTTGTACTAGGAGGTTATTTTAATTTATTTATGAGAGGTACATCCTTTACATCCTTCCTTTCCTTTAGAAGCTCAAGAGGATATACATAATATTCCTTTCTCAAATTGTCCCTAAAACATTTCTGTAGGTAGGTTAGACTGAGAGAGTACAGTCCCTAGGTCACTTGCTTCCATGACCACTTGGATCTAAAACTTCTCTTGTTCTAATCCAAAATTCCATTTTTTTCACTGACTACACTCACTTTTCACTGACTTCACTAATAATAGGCATTATTATGACAATACTCTCACTACTTTTTACAGTCCCCAGATTTTCATCTGATGTCTGTTTGCTCTCAGTCCAAAGAGGCAAATGAATAATGGACTTCTTTGTGACAATCAGAATGAATTCTGAAATGGTTTGCATCCTTTCCATATCAGAAGGATTAACAAGGCCTTGCAAACAAGGTCTGGTCACCTAATTCATAATATTTTGAAATGTAATTCCTTTTCCTTAAAAAAAAAAATAACTAATGAGACTCTGCAAGAATCTACGGTAGCTATCTTAGTTGCAAGTGACCATTAGAAGCTTGACCAAGCAGTGTCTTAAATGTTTTTTCTGTTAAATGTTTAAACAGAATCCCAGGGGACTCTTTACTCTCAAACAGATACAGATAATAAGTATAAAAACTTCTGGGTGGGAAGGGAGTCAACGAAGAAATGGAATGCCCATTACCCTTGATAACATAGACATGAGCCAATCAGTACACAATCACTTAACTATTGAAAAGGGGAAGTTTGTTTTTTGGCAGGAGTGCAATGGGGAGTTTGAACTGCAAGTGCTGAGAAACACAATTCAAATCAGGAGCAAACTTGAGCAAGGAGAACCTTTGTATATCTGATTCATATTTTTAATTGTTGCCCTTGTGAAAAAAATTACAAGAGATATTATAGAGCAATTCCTTCCACAAATATTTCCTTCACTGTTCGGAAGTCTTATTCTGAAATTCTTAGGCCCAGAATGGCTTCAATTTTAATTGTTTTTAATCTGCAGCCAAACTTTTCTGATCAACTCTTCAATCTTATATGTTCTTCCTTTGCTCCATCATCACCAGAATCGGTCTTCGTTCTACAAATTTTATTAAGTTTTCAACTCTGTAATTTCAACAAATGTTCAACCCATATGAAAAAGGTAACAAATGTTTATCTTATATGAATCTCCTTAGCAGTGGTTATAATCATGAGGGCCATCTGCTTCCTCCGGAACTATCATTATACTTTTACGTAACAGCTACTAGTGAAATGAAGAAGAGAAGATGATTGCCTTGTGTCCTACTTTTGAGTGTTTTAGTGACATTGGGTTGGCTAGAATGAGAAGCAGATGATATAATAGATAGATCCAGCAAGGCTCTTCTTATTTTCTTAATATGTGTTCAGGAAGCTAAAATTTACCCACTAATACACTTACTATCTGAACTTGATAATATCATTTTCAAATATAATGACAAGCTCTAGATGCCCAATCCTCAAGAGTTTTTTTTTTTTCTTGTGTTGCAGGTAATGGCAAACTTTCTGAGTGGGCACAATAAGTCAACACCAGTAGAAGCAGAAAGCACAATACTTTTGTACTTTGCTACTAATAGAATGAGCCAAAAGGAGGAGATCCACCTTTAACACATATTATTTGGGTTCACTCAATACGCCACTTGCACAATAGTGTAAGTGAACCAGATCATGTTATAAAGTGATTATACAGGGATTTTTTTAAATATAGCATATAAAAATAGATACTGAGTTATGTTAATCCAGATTTTATGTTTTGTGTAAATCCAGCCACTAACTCACTGCTCTTTCTGCTGAGTGTGTGTACACACACACACACACACACACACACACACACACACTCACATACGTACATACACACACACACACACACACACACACACACTCACATACGTACATACATACTATATAATATATTGGCCTGACTGATCTCCCACCACATTGTAATTTTCTTCCTTTAGAGATCAGACTTAGCAGCCTCCTAACATCCTTTTGTTCTTTGATAATGATCAAAATAGAATGATGCTGCCCTTCATTCCTGTAATCCTAATTTGAACAGATGATTCTTCTAACACAGGTAGATCATGATCTGAGCTGCAATGTAGCAGGTAGCTGTAACATCACATTTGGCCACCAGCCAGTTGTGGCCAGAAGCATATCTATTCATCAGTATCACAACAGAACATCTTTACCTCTCCAAAATCTTAAAGATACTATGGGAGTGTTTTCCTTAAATGCAACATAGCTGTTTACATTATATTAAAACAGAAGGTATCCCAGTCAAAAGATCTCAGCTTTGAATTTCCACCTAATTTACTGGCCAAATTTTCCATCTTTAGCAAAGTCTCTAACTACACAAGTTCCACATTCAAGCCGTGGCTCAAATTTAGTCATATCCAAGGAAGGCGAAAAGCACTGAAAGAAGGCAGACAAAAGAACAGTGCAAAGGCACCAAACATGAAAAGCAGCATCTGAACTGAATGGGGGAGATGCCTTTAACAAATAGTTTGCAGGGAGTTCAAAAATTCTGTGAAGTTTTAAAAGGAGCTGCAGTAGCTCTTGAAATACTCCAGTTTCTGAGTTCTGCTTCTGAAAGTAAGGTGTTCATACAAATGACTGCTATATTAGTTGGGAATGTTCTTTCTGATGAGTGAGGTTTATCTCACCAGTTTAGAGGATACCGGTAGTCCTCGAGTTAGAACAGTTTATTTAGTGACCGTTCAAAGTTAAAATGACACTGAAAAAAGTGACTTATGACCGTTTTTCACACTTTAATGCTTGGCAAGTGGTTCATATTTATGGATCAAAAGGGTCATTTGATCCCCTTTTGCAACCTTCTGACAAGCAAAGTCAATGGAGAATCTAGATTCACTTAACAACCATGTTACTAACTGAACAAATGCAATGATTCACTTAACAACTGTGGCAAGAAAAGTCGTAAAATGGGACAAACTCGCTTAACAAACGTTTCACGTAGCAATGGGCTCAATTGTGGTCGTAACTCAAGGACTACCTGTACTGAATTCTGGTAATCTACTATAATTGTTTTCTCCAATATTATGAGATGCCTGGCACTGCCAGACAGGATTGAGTACTAATATTCTACCCCCCCCACCCTTAAAAAACTCCACTAAGTAATGGTATTAGGATTTATTAAAAAATTATGCATGGAATTATGACAATAGCAATAGCACTTAGACTTATATACCACTTTACAGTGCTCCACAGCCCTCTGTAAGCGGTTTACAGAGTCAGCCTATTGCCCCCAACAATTTGGGTCCTCATTTTACCCACCTCGGAAGGATGGAAGGCTGAGTCAACCTTGATGGAGAGAAGGTCACATTAATATATATAATAGTAAGAGCCGAGGTGGCGCAGTGGTTAGAGTGCAGCACTGCAGGCTACTTCAGCTGACTGCTAGCTGCAGTTCGGCGGTTCAAATCTCACCGGCTCAAGGTTGACTCAGCCTTCCATCCTTCCAAGGTGGGTAAAATGAGGACCCAGATTGTTGGGGGCAATATGCTGACTCTGTGAACCGCTTAGAGAGGGCTGTAAAGCACTATGAAGCGGTATATAAGTCTAACTGCTATTGCTATTGCTAATATATCCTAACCCAGAGGTTTTCAAACTTGGCAACTTTAAGACTTGTGGACTTCAACTCCCAGAATTCTCCAGCCAGCTATGCTGGCTGGAGAATTCTGGGAGTTGAAGTCCACAAGTCTTAAAGTTGCCAAGTTTGGGGACCCCTGTCCTAACCACTCACCAATCCATAATGCTATAACTTGAGATACTTCCTTAAAACGGATTCAGATCTCTGTTGGTGGTGAACATCTCTTTGCTGGCAGGGATGTGCCCTTACCATTTTCTTGGGGAGGATGAGGGCTGCAGTGGGCAGAATGAGTGACCAGGCAAAATGGGCAGGAGTCCCGTACATGAAAAGGAACAGAGTGTCTGACCTTTTTTTGTTTTTTTTTAGCTTTTTCTAAGCTTTGATAAATTCTAAGATACTCAGATCTGATTCTGATCTAGACCCAATAATGATCATACCTTGGTTGGAATTGCATAATGTAACTTTTATGTGAGGCAGAGGGTGATTATTGGATCCTGGGTGTTCAGTGATTTCAGGATCCCGAAGCTATGAATATTGAGTGGATTAAAGATAGACAGACAGGCAGACACACAATTAATTTATCAGCTATACTATAAGTCTCTACTATTGTTCTGGGACTAGATGTTTGGAAAACCGCAATCTACCACCTGGACCTGCCTCAGTTTAAAGTGCCTGGAGAGGCATTTCCTTCTTCTTTACTAATGAGGAAAAATTGATGAAAGTTATCTTGACAATGCAGGCCTAGATAGCTTCATCCCCCTGGACCCTCTATTGGCAAACAACGGCATTGCTTTTCCAGAAAGGATAGCTTATACGTGTATGTTTAACCTGTTTTAATTAAAACAGTCTAAATGCATGTATATTTTATTCTTAGGTCGTTATGTCCTATATTTCATATAAAGACTGGCTGCAAAATAAGTAAATAAATTTAACTAGCCCAACAATCCAGTAGTGGGTTTCACGTACCTTCGCTACCGGTTCGGAACTGTGAACGTCCGCGTGCGTGCGCGCTTCGCTCACACGCAGCCCTTCTGCACATGCGCAGATTGTCCGTGATGACGTCTGGGTGGGTGGGCGGAGCCTCCCGCCGCCGCCACTACCGGTTCGCCCAAACCCACCACTGAAACAATCTATCCTTTAAAGTGTACCATCAAATTCGAGATGGCTTTTCTCAAAGCTAGGGAGATAAGTATTCTGCATAATCAAAGGGCAGCTTTAGAACAGTATTTTGGTTCCAGGAAACAGATTGATTGACTGACTGAATGGTTGATTGAATGATTAATTTAATATTTTTATTTTTTATTTTATTTATTTTATTTATTTGTCAAACATGTACAAGATAGCAGGTATAGGTATAATCATAAACATAATCAAAGTGAATACAGATAGATGAAGACAATAGGACAGTAGGACAGGGACGGTAGGCACGCTGGTGCGCTTATGCACGCCCCTTACAGACCTCTTAGGAATGGGGTGAGGTCGACAGTAGACAGTCTAAGGTTAAAGTTTTTTGGGTTTGGGGAAGAAACCACAGAGTCAGGTAGTGAATTCCAGGCATTGATCACGCTGTTGCTGAAGTAGTATTTTCTGCAGTCGAGTTTGGAGCGGTTTACATTACATACACTACATATACACATTACATACAATACCTTTAAAA
>QLTV01002265.1:6433741-6444020 GCA_003457575.1 Thermophis baileyi
GGTAAGAATACTGCTGTACTTATGAACACTGACTGACTAAATGTGTATGATTCGGACTGTTATTTGGACTGTGCTATCTCTTTGAGTAAACTACTTTTATACATTTTAACGTATCTGTCTATTTACTGAATCATTACTCATATCTACTGCAACATTACGGTGAACTGTGCAAACCTTCAGGGCCCAGAGGTTACTCTGCACAATTCCTTAACAACTGTTATCAGCAGCTCCTTGGACAATTTGAGCTTCCTGAGTTGGCGCAGAAAGAACATTCTTTGTTGTGCTTTTCTGATGACGTTATTGATGTTAGGTGTCCATTTTAGGTCTTGAGATATGATAGAACCTAGAAATTTGAAGGTCTCTACTGTTGATACTGTGTTGTACTCTCAGGCTGTATCTTTATTTACACCTAATCACAGCATTAACTTGCAGTGGCAATTATTTTCAACTGTGTTGAAAATGTCCCATGGCTGCCAGCATTACTCTCCCAGTCCTTCAGTAAGGCAGGTTTAAATATGGGAGTAGGTGGATTGAGATTGAGTTTATTCCCCAATCTAAGACAAACCAAAAATATCCTACAGATATATGATGTGTGAGTGTGTGTGTGTGTGTGTGTGTGTGTGTGTGTGTGTTGTCACCCATTTTTTTGGAAGAAAGTCAGATAATTGGCAACGATTGGGAACAGAGGCAATAAAGAGTAATTGACACTGGGAATAGCCAATTTCATACCAGTATAATTTTATGTCACCTCAAGGATGGATGGATAGCATCAATTCAGCAGTAGGGAAAGGCCTTCGAACTATTGTTATAGCTCTCTCCTTAGAACAAGCTCACCCTGATGAGGACATGTCCTCCTTCCTTGAGGATTGTTTAAAAAAATATTGGGTAGTCCAGAGTGGGCTGCTAGATAGTTAACTGTGAGTGGTCAGTGTGCATGAGTGAGATCAGCATACTATCAATTGCACTAGCACATTATTTTTGGTACAAATTAATAGTGTGACACTGATATATAAAGCATCAACTATATTCTTCCTTTAGGTTCCATGAACTGAAGAAGTTAGGTAAGCGACCAGAAGAGAGCCTTGCATTTGTGACTCTTAACTGTGAGATGCCCTCCATGAAAAATCTATTCTTGCCATCACATCATTATGGTTTTGACTTCAGTCCACCATCATCTTCTTCACAGAAAGCTCTTAAATTTTAATCATTTTGAATGTCTTTAATGGCCTGTGCTAGGCTGTTGTGGTAGTTTTGTATGCATTCTATTGTGATTCCTCTGGCTTGGTAGTTTTTGGCCATTTAGAGATAAGAAACATATGAAAACAATAATGAAATCTCTAAAATAAACCTCTCAGAGTTAAAGAAAAAAAATCAATTTCTTTCTGCCCTCTGCCCAAAATAGAAAGAAACTGAAAAAACTGGCCGGTCCTACCCATTTACAGTCATGGCGAAAAAGTAAGTATATCTTTTTTGAGTTCTATGGCTTTGTGTATTAGGTTATAGTAAAATCATTTGGTCCTTAGCCGTTCTTAAAAGTATGTAAACACAACATCAAATGAATAACAACACATGACATATTACACCATGTCATCATCTATTTTACAAAAAGAAAGCCAAGAAGCCATATGTGATTCTTACTGCTTTGATAGGTATGAAGTGGCTAAGTGGCAGTCAGGTGCTGCTAATCAAGTGCCCTTGATCAATTGATCATCAGCAAGTATGATTACATCTATAAAAGTCAAAGTTTTAGGAATCTGCTGGTGTCCAGCATTGAGGTATGTGTTAAGACAATGCCAAAGAGTAAAGACTTCAGCACTGATCTTAGAGAAGCAATTGTTGCTGCCCATCAATCTGGGAAGGGTTGTAAGGCCATTTCCAAACAATTTAAAGTCCATCATTCTACAGTGAGGAAGATTATTCACAAGTGGAAAACATTCAGGACAGTTGCTAATCTTCCCAGCGGTGGAGGTTTCAGCAAATTCACTCCAAAGTCAGACCTTGCAATGCTCAGAGAAATTGCAAAAAATCCAAGACTTACATCTCAGACTCTACAGGCCTCAGTTAGAATGCTAAATGTTAAAGTTCATGACAGTAAAATTAGAAAAAGATTGAACAAGTGTGGTTTGTATGGAAGGGTTGCCAGGAGAAAGCTTCTTTTCTCTAAAAAGAACATGGCAGCACATAATAGGTTTGCAAAGTTGCATTTGAACAAAGCACAAGACTTTTGGAACATTGTCCTTTGGATAGAGGAGACCAAAGTAGAGATGTTTGGCCATAATGTACAGTGCCACATTTGGTGAAAACCAAACACAGCAGATCAGCACAAACTTCTCATACTAACTGTCAAGCACGGTGGTGGAGGGGTGATAATTTGGGCTTGTTTTGCAGCCACAGGACCTGGGCACTTTGCAGTCATTGAGTCGACCATGGACTCCTCTGTATATCAAAGTATTCTAGAGTCAAATGTGACGCCATCTGTCCAACAGCTAAAGCTTGGCCAACATTGGGTCATGCAATAGGACAATGATCCCAAGCACACTAGCAAATCTATAACAGAATGGCTGAAAAAGGAAAGAATCAAGGTGTTGCAATGGCCCAGTCAAAGACCAGACCTCAACCTGATTGAAATGCTGTGGTGAGATGTCAAGAGAGCTGTGCATAAACAATGCCCACAAACCTCAATGAACTGAAGCAACGTTGTAAAGAGGAGTGAGCCAAAATTCCTCCACAACAATGTCAGAGACTGATAAAGTCCTACAGAAAATGATTACTTCAAATTATTGCTGCTAAAGGTGGATCTACAAGCTATTGAATCATAAGGTGTACTTAGTTTGTTACACATGGCTTTTCCATATTGACCTTATAAAATAAATGACGACATAGTGTAATGTGTCATGTGTTGTTGGTCATCTGAGGTGATATTTACCTACTTTTAAGAACTGCTAAGGACCAGATGATTTTTATTATGTCCTGATACCTAAAACCATGAAACTCAAAGAGGGTGTACTCCCTTTTTCACATGACTATAGATTACCATCCTGCTCATGCAACTTTCAGATATCCCAAAGGCATTAAGATAATCCCTGGTCACTTAGTTCTGTGTAGATCACACTTTTTCAACTGGATAGTTTCTGAACATGAGTGACCCTAGTTCCACTTATTCTAGCCAGGCTAGCTATTGGCCACACTGGAAGGAAATACTAAGACTTGTACTCCAACATTTCCAAGGTATAAAACTTTGGAGGAATAACATTAAATATGTTTTTTTTTTAAAAAAGACACTGCATTCCAAAGATTGAAATTTCAGCACATTTTTATTTAGTAATAGGAGACCAGCAATTTTTGCTTCTCAAGATCTAAAGAAAAGGTTGTACATTTGAAGCTCCTCTTCTTCGATTCTCTCGACATTCAGCCTTTTTTGTGGTGGGGTCTCCAGTATTTTGGTGGTGGTGGAGGTGGAGGAGGTGGTGGAGGTGGTGGAGGTGGTGGAGGAGGTGGTGGTGGTGGTGGTGGAGGAGGAGGAGGAGGAGGTGGTGGTGGAGGTAAACGGCAGCAAAAATATCCACTTCCATATGTAGCAGCACAGGCACAGTTTCCAGCTTGTTTCACACCATATCTGCACTGTTTTCCACAGACACCATTACAATAGACATTGCAATGGCCCTTATAACCTGTAGAAGAGAAATTCTACTGTTAGCTAGTGATAAATCTTATGAAAGATTTGCAAATACGGGTAATCCTTATTAATTTGTGAACTGACTTCAAGTGATTTATATCACAGCCACTATACAGAAACCCCAGATGTCTCAAATTTTCAACCAACTTCCAGTTGTTCCCCTCTGTTGACCAGTCAAGGAAGAGAATCTGATGGTTAAATCCTCCCTAAATTCTTCAAGCAAAGACTTGAGTACACTGTCAATGTTCAAGGCTCTCAATCTCTTTTAAGATCAGTCCCTCCTCCTGGATGAGAATATGAACAGGCTCACCTAAAGTTCATCCCTGATGCTGCATGTTACCTTCATGTCAGGGCTCCTTCTTCCACTTGATTGCCAGCTGAGCTATGTTAGATGGGTTTTGACATCTAAGGCTACAAATAACTACCTCCCATGAATTCAGAGCCTAAACTAATCTATTGGCACCACGGCCCTGGCACTTCAAGACAACGTCCAGTGTCCAGGATTCTGCCAGCCATATATAATTCCGCATTTCTCCACTCTTTATATCCAACTACTTGGAACTTCAGCATTTGTTGCTTTCTGAGTAGTGGAGCACCACTTTTGGTTTCCCTTGTTAGCATATACAGTCCCTTCTGGAAATAATGGAAATTGTAGTCTAAATTGTAAGGAGGAAATAAAGGCTGAGAAGGTTACCCTTTGGCTTTAACTATGCATAAAAATCTTTCCACACCTCAACTGTTAAGTGAAAAAGAAACATCCTTAGAAACTCTTTCTTTGTCTCCAGTGTTCCCATTATTGGTCAGAAGCTCTCTGGGGGAAGGATAAGTCTTCTTTTCCCTCCAAACTTAATGTAGGAAAATAGCTGAGATCTTTCAATGATTCTGTCATTTATTTCACATATTTAGTATTCAGTATTCCAAAGTTTGCTAAATTGCAGGGGAAAACCCCAAACTAATTACAATCTTTAGTGGACATCACACCCAAAGTTATTCAGTATATGCATTTGGTATGTGATTTGCCTTTGTTCTTCAGTTACAGGCTTCTATTAAGTAACACAATGAACATAACATTCAGCACACTGCTATCTTTCCTTTACCTCATATTGTTTCAAATTATTTTAGAAAGCTATTAATTTGCTAAGGGTATTGGTAAAGGCTGGCTGTTAATAATAAGCACACAAGCTGTGATCACACTCTCTCCAAACTTTAGTTAACAAAACACAATTCTATGTTCACATAGAATGCTAGGCCAAACTATATATGCACCAAAGTGTCTGGTCTGATTTTTACAACAAAATAAAATAACAGCTGCATTCTCTACAATATATTAAATCCAACTTCCAATTTTATAATATTCTAATCTAGCATGTTGTGCCAACCCATTCCTGCCCTGGTACCCTGATATTTCATGTTCTTTCTCATTAGTTAATTTAAAGCTATTCTAATAGCTTTAAATAAAGCTATTTTAGCTATTTTTAGAATAGCTAAAACTATTCTAATCTACAAGCAGTGTCTTAAACAGTTTCCCTATCCACAAAAACATTAATATAATAACAAGGCTGCCTCCTCCATAGTTTTAGTAGGACTTTATCTTCCCTTCATTACATTTCTATATGGCTATAGCACCATGGGAGAACCAAACACTATTCCTCAAGAAAATAATTGCTGTCATGTCATTTTTAAATCAGAAATCAATTTAGGATAAACTGGTCAAGCTCTCAACCCTCATCCCCCAACCATATCATTAACTTCCCATTCACTGTTACCTCCAGAGACCACAGCAGCCAGAAGAAGCACTGCCAAGGCAAGGAACACAAGCCTCATGATGAGCTTGGTCTGGATCTCACTTAGTGAGTCCTGGGATCAGATGTTCCAATGAATGGAAAGATCCTTGGAAGATCAGATGAGGAGTGTGGTCTGAAGCTCAGTATTTATAGAAGGTTCAATAAATTGACTGGGAGGAAATTGCTGGGTGTGATGTACATCTATTGTCTTGGAACACCATTGTGTCATCCTGACCCTGACAGGACACAACAAGAACTGTTCATTGGTTCTTGTCATTTTCCATGTAGTAATTATTTGGTACAAGAGGCTGGATCTCTTTCCAGATCCGGGTCTGTGGATACAAAGAGATGTGGTTGATAAGTGACACCCTTACAACTTTTGAAATCAAACATGTCAAGCACACCTCAGAAGAGAATAATAAAATGTAGATCTATCAAGATTAAGATCTCTAAAGAGAAGACTAGTACATTCTCAGGTGACTTACATCTTGTGAAGTTCAGCACCTGTAACAATGAAGGCTTCTGATGGTAGACAAAGAGTAATCACTCAAGGTCTATGAATATTTTATTCAAAGATTTGTCTATATTTTTTTAGGCTTTCCCTTCAGGTATTCTTTTGTATTATCTTACAATTAATTTCCTCATCAGTAGAAAGTGTCGTTCTGAAAGTAACTTTTGTAAAAGTTGCAAATGGATCCTTATAAAAAATAAAAACATATTTAGATACCTCACTTCCAAAGCTGAAA
Organism: Thermophis baileyi; assembly: GCA_003457575.1. NCBI lineage: Eukaryota > Metazoa > Chordata > Lepidosauria > Squamata > Dipsadidae > Thermophis > Thermophis baileyi. The sequence goes on from QLTV01002265.1 coordinate 6,439,948, forward strand.
TTTGCACATTTGAATTCTGAATTCATAGGAGTTACCATGTGGTAAGATGGGTGGCCAATAAATTTAATAAAAATTAAATAAACAATTAAATAAATAAATAAATAAATAAATAAATCTACATATATTACACTGTTGGTATGAAGCAATTGGTACATCTTTCAGAGAAGCAAAGAGTATTAGTGATAGGAGACATTAATTAGCCAGAGATCTGCCAAGCAGATGCTCCTTCAAGAAAATTCTTGACCTGGACAACACTTGAAGGACAACACTGTCCTTCAGAAAGGAAGATCAGGAATATCAGCTGTCCTTGACTTGTTGCTAACCAATAAGAAAGACATTATCTGTTAAATGGAAATAGCAGGAGTATTGGAGCACTTAATGCTGGAATCCTTTTTTAAGGGAAACTAAAACTATAATCGAATATTATCTTTGACTTCAAAAAGTTCCACAGCATGTAAAGAAAAATGAATTCAAATAAATTGTTTAAAAAGACATATTAAAAGCACAATTCTAAACAATTCCAATGAGCAGAAAAATGGAGGACAGAAGAAAAAAACAGTACGGCTACATAAAAAGCTTAATGAATATTGAAATAGAAAAAGGACACATACAAGATGTAGAAAGAGAGAGAGTTCAGTAAGTATAATGCATACAAGTAGTTCAGACGTATAGAGATGGTGTCAAAAAGGTCTAAAATCAGAGTTTCATGAAGGATTCTAACAAAAAGCACAGTTCTTCTTTATATACATTCAAAATAAAAGGGAAAGAATCAGCAATATAATGAGTGAAAATTACCAAATGCTAACAGAAAACAAAGAAAGCTCAAACCTACTTAAATTTATTCTATGCCAATAGTAGCATATATGTCCCACCACCATTGTGAAGAGTAGTTTGAAAATGTAGGGCCGCAGCTTCAGGTTAGTGGAAACTTAAGGTACTGTATCTATAGGACTATTTCCTATTCATCACTTTATCTTCAGGGTGTCGAATCAACTCCTTTATGGTGTTCTCCAGAATCTTCACATGCATAAATATTAGACTCACTTGTCAGTAGTTCCCCTTCCTGAAAATAGGGACAATGTTTTTGATCATTTAGTCAAGTACTACTTCACATTCTCCAGGATTTCTCAAACACAAATACATAGACCTTCAGTCAAAGCATTGGAAAAAATCTGCATTTTTGGTACTTGAAATAACTACTTGATTCTCTAATTTGAAGGTGCTTTTACCTGGCTCTCTACTTAACAACATTTTTTTCTTAATAATTTGAATGGTGAGTTGGACGATCTGCTTATGAAATTTGCAGGTGAAATAAAATTGGAGTGGTTCATTTATTTAAATGTATATGGCTGCGTTGTTATGGCTATGAACAGCCAACAACAATTTAAAAATACAACCTAAATAGCATAACAACAAATAATCAGTATATTATGTATATCTAGATTATTACTAGATTATGTATATCTAGAAGACAGAAACAACATTCAAAATCACAATGAAAGTTTGATCATGGGCTACAAATAATGTTTTTAAAAAACTGAAAACAGCTATTTGAAAGGGACAAATGCAGTCCTTCACTTAGAGAAAAATTAATCAAATGCAGAAGTTTAGAATAGGAAAGATTTAGCTTGATAATTAATTAAAACTGTTTTGAAATTACAGTTGATCATAAACTGAGTATTAATTAGCAATAAGCCATGGCTGCAAAAAAGGCAGATATAATTTTGAGTTGCATCATCATAGAAAGACAGAATGTCTTTCGTTCCACAAAGCAGGACACAAAAAAATAATGATTATAAGTTACAGGAATGCAGATTCTAACTGAATGTACAAAAAAACATTCTAGTAATAAGAGCATTTTAACAGTGGACCCAATTATCTAATTAGATGGTCTCCCCTTCACTGGATGTCTTCAGATGGGAGCTAGACAACCATCTTTCATGGATATTTTAATTAGGATTTTGCCCTGAGAAGGGGATTGACTTGAGTGTCTAAATTTCTCTTTCCAGTTCTATCAATCCATGCAGCTATTGAAATACCAAACTTTGGATCTGTGCTGATGTTATGTGTTGCTGTCATTTATATTTTGAATCATGCACATTTCTGAATGCAATTTTTATGAAATGGTATTTCCCAAGGAAAACAAATCCAAGGAAAATTGAGAATATTGCAGTCTTATCCAGCCTCATGTTTCCCCAGCCTGGACAGGACATATTAAAATCCCCTAATATACATATTGTATAGTCTCAGAAGAATACATCTCTCTTTGTGTATTCTGAATGTCCAAATATAATAATGAGATCAGGTGCCAACATAACCTTTTTTGTTTTAATAGACAATCTGTTCCATTACACTAAACAGTTCATCAATGCTGATGCATTTCTTTCAGGTTGTATGCTACGTTCTGTACCTGTTTGACAATTGTCAGATGAACCATTTGATCAAAGTACCCTTCAATGCCGCCTTTACATTGTAAAGATTAGTTCACTTTCGTAGGCTCCTTCTGATGTTTTTTGTTCATTTTCTTTATGATATAAATCAGTGCCATTTACAGTTGATCTATTCTGATCCAACGGTGACTCTAAGTCATAAATCTATCATTCATGGCTGAAGGACCACAAGCAGCAACTTAATGTTCCATGATCCATTTTGTAGCTCAAAACATAGACAGCATATCCTTAAATCTCTGTACCAATTTTGTTGCCTTCCTTTGAACCTGTTCTAATTTATCAATGTGCTTTTGGAAATATAATGCCCAATATCATACACCATATTCCAGGTGTGGTCTTAGGAGTGCAGAGTAGAGGACCATAAGAACTTCATTCCAGGTAGTCCTCAACTTACAACCATTTGCTTAACAATTTGAGCCGAGGTGGCGCAGTGGTTAGAGTGCAGTACTGCAGGCTACTTCAGCTGACTGTTCAGCAGTTCAGCGGTTCAAATCTCACCGGCTCAAGGTTGACTCAGCCTTCCATCCTTCCGAGGTGGGTAAAATGAGGACCCAGATTGTTGGGGGCAATATGCTGACTCTGTGAACCGCTTAGAGAGTGCTGTAAAGCACTGTAAAGCGGTATATAAGTCTAAGTGCTATTGCTATTGCTAATTATTCAAAGTAATAATGGTCTCAGAAAAAGTGACTTATGACCCATCCATGAAGTCACAACCATCATATCATCCCCACATTTGTTGTTGTTGTTAGTTGCAAAGTCGTGTTCGACCCATCACGACCCCATTGACAGCGTTCCTCCAGGCCTTCCTGTTCTCTACCATCCTCTGGAGTCCATTTAAGCTCATGCCTACTGCTTCAGTGACTCCATCCAGCCACCTCATTCTCTGTCGTCCCCTTCTTCTTTTGCCCTCAATCTTTCCCAGCATTAGGCTCTTCTCCAGTGAGTGTTGTGGCCCGCCGACGACCTGTGCAGCTGGTTGCGGACTCCAACAGCGAAGAGGCTGTTGTGGCGTGCAGCTGGTACCTGAGTTGGACAGTGAGGAGGTTGGTGGGAACTCGGTGCCAGGCAGAGATGCAGCCAGGGCCTTCAGAACCTCCAGAAGCGCCCATCAGTGACGAGGAAGAAGAGGAGGAGCCTCTTCTTAATGCACGGGCACGCAGAGCTGTCAAGAGGCAGGAATGGCTCCTCAGGAGGAGGTCTCCTTGGGAGTAAGGCTTGGGGCTAATTGGCCATGCCTTTAGCCTATTTAAGTAGTGACCACGCTCAACCACGTTGCAGGAAACAACTCCATTCAATCCACATATTGCTTTGGTTGTTTGAAACTCCTGTCCGGTTCTTGATTCAAATCGGCATTACTTTTCCTGCTCATTAGTCTGGGCTTTCTGCCAACTTCAGTAAGTTCTCATGGCTCTTATCAGTTAAGCCTAATTTGTTGGACTTCTTTGATTCTTTGTGCTTGGACACTTGCCAACTGTTAAGACGTTAATTAACAGTTGGTGCACCAAAAGGACTTATTTATGATTTCAAGGACTTTAAACAAACACGACTGCTCAGAGAGTATTAGTAGTTTAAAGAGTATTAAAAAAGGTTTGTTTGTACGTTGCTTCTGTTGTTTTTCTCAGT
>QLTV01002265.1:6444657-6457107 GCA_003457575.1 Thermophis baileyi
TGGCAATTTGAGTGTAGCACTTTTACTGCATCGTCTTTTAAGATTTTGAATAGCTCCACTGGAATACTGTCACCTCCACTAGCTTTGTTGTTGCTCAGATTTCCTAAGTCCCATTTGACTTCACATTCCAGTATGTCTGGCTTGAGGTCAGTGACCACCCCATCATGGTTATCAGGGACATTAAGCTCGTTCTTGTATAGTTCTGCTGTGTAATTATGCCACCTCTTCTTAATCTCTTCTGCCTCTGTTAGATCCCTGCCATTTTGGTCCTTTATCATGCCCATCATTGCATGCAACGTTCACTTCATCTCTCCAATTTTCTTGAAGAGATTTCTGGTCCTCCCTTTTCTATTGTTTTCTTCTATTTCTTTGCACTGTTCATTTAAGAAGGCATTCTTATCTCTTCTAGCTATTCTCTGGAATTCTGCATTCAAGTAGGTGTATCTTTCTCTTTCTCCCTTGCCTTTCGTTTCCCTTCTTTCCTCAGCTATTTGCAAAGCTTCCTTAGACAGCCATTTTGCTTTCTTGCATTTCTTTTTCTTTGGGATGGTTTTAGTTGCTACCTCTTCTACAATGTTGCGAACCTCCGTCCAAAGTTCTTCAGGCATTCTGTCTACCAGATCTAATTCCTTAAATCTATTTGTCACCTCTACTGTATATTCATCAGGGATATGATTTAGTTCATACTTGAGTGGCCTAGTACTTTTCCCTACTTTCTTCAATTTAAACCTCAATTTTGCAACGAGATACTCATGATCTGAGCCACAGTCAGCTCCTGGTCTTGTTTTTACTGACTGTATAGAGCTTCTCCATCTTTGGCTGCAGAGCACATAGTCAATCTGATTTCTGGGTTAACTGTCTGGTGATGTCCATGTGTAGAGTCGTCTCTTGGGTTGTTGGAAAAGAGTGTTTGCTATGACCATCGTATTCTCTTGACAAAATTCTATCAGCCTGTGCCCTGCTTCATTTTGTACTCCAAGGCCAAACTTGCCTGTTATTCCGGTTATCTTTTGGCTTCCTACTTTAGCATTCCAATCCCCCATGATGATAAGGACATCATTTTTTGGTGTTAATACTATAAGGTGTTGTAGGGCTTCATAGAACCGGTCAACTTCAGCCTCTTCAGCACCAGTGGTTGGGGCATAGACTGTGATGTTGAATGGTTTTCCTTGGATTCGAACTGAGATCATTCTGTCATTTTGGGGATTGTATCCCAGTACTGCTTTTCCTATTCTTTTATTGACTATGAAGGCTACTCCATTTCTTCTGAACATTGCTTGCCCATAGTAGTATACCTGATGGTCATCTGAATTAATTTCCCACAGTAGTATACCTGATGGTCATCGGAATTAAATTCACCCATGCCTGTCCATTTTAGTTCGCTGATGCCTAAGATGTCGATGTTCAGTCTTGTCACCTCTTGTTTGACCACATCCAGCTTGCCTTGCTTCATGGCTCTTACATTCCAGGTTCCTATGGAGTATAGATCTTTACAGCATCGGACTTTCCTTTCACCACCAGATACATCCACAGCTGAGTATCCTTTCAGCTTTGACCCAGTCGCTTCATTATTTCTGTCGCTACTAGTACTAGCCCTCTGCTCTTCCCCCGTCGCATATTGGACACCTTCTGACCTGAGGGGCTCATCTTCCAGCGTCATATCTTTTTGCCTTTTGGTACTGTCCATGGGGTTTTCATGGCAAAGATACTGGAGTGGGTTGCCATTTCCTTCTCCAGTGGATCACGTTTTGTCAGAGCTCTCTGCTATGACCTGTCCGTCTTGGGTGGCCCTGCGCGGCATAGCTCATAGCTTCATTGAGCTACGCAAGCCCCTTCGCCACGACAAGGCAGTAATCCATGAAGGGGTCCCCACGTTTACATGATTGCAATTCAGGTGCTGGGCAACTGACTCACATTTTCAACAGTTGCAGCATTTTGTAGTCATGTGATTGCAATATGCAAGCTTGCTACCTGGCTTCTGACAAGCAAAGTCAATTGAGGAAGTTGGATTCACTTAATAATCACATGATTTGCTTAACAAACATGATTAACTTAATGGCCTTGGTAAAAATGGTCATAAAATTGGTTCCCTTCACATGATTACTCAATGACCATATCACTTAATGACCAAAGTTCCAACTGTGGCTATAAGTCAAGGGCCACCTGTACATCTTTGATAAAATGTTTCTTCTAATTTAGAATTGTGTTAGCTCTTTTGGCAAATATTGGCAAATATTGCTGGCTTATATTTAGTTTGTTGCTAATGACATGAACCCTTATTCTTTTCTGAGCTAGGGCCATGAATCACTCACTTTATATATGTGCCCTGTAACATTCTTCCCTAAACTTGAAAGCTAGTTTGGTGTAGTGATTAGTGATTAACGCACCAGACTAGAAATGTGGGGACTGTCAGTTCTGCTTTAGGCATAAACCCAGCTCAGTGACCTTGGGTCCATCACTCTCTTTTTCAACCCTAGGAATGAATGACAGGCTACTTTCAAAAGTTTGTCAAGAAAATTGTAGGGACTAGCCAAGGGAGTAACCAGGAATCAACTCTGTTTTGAAGGCACAAAAAGTAAGGTAATACCTTACATTTCTCCCTCTTCAAGAATACAGTATTTCATTCATTTGAGGTCACCTCTCCAGCCTATCAAAATTAGACTGAAATCTTGTTCGATCATCTTGTGTATTGGTCAATGCTCTCAATTTAGTTTTATCCACAACTTTGATAAGTACACCGTTAATCCCATTCTTGAAATCATTGATAGAAATGTCCACACTGGAGGAACGCTGAAATCACTGGGTGTCAGACCAGGTAAAGAGTCCTGGTGGGACCACGCTCCCTGCCCTGCCTGCCAGTAAGACACACTGGAGGCACAGACGTACCTGAGGGATCCGTTCCCAGGACTCCTAAGTGCAGCAGCTCCAACCGCAGCAGTACAGGCATTAACCAGCACCACAGGGGCCTTCCCAAAATGGCTAAACCGGGAAGGCTCAACGAGTTTGATATTACTCACCCGGAACAGTGGAACTCATACGTCTCCCGAGTAGACAACTATCTCCAGGCTAACCAGGTCATGGACGACAGCCTGAAGGCAGCAACCCTATGTGTCTGCGGACAAGCCACGTTTGATATCGCTGAAAACTTGATAGCACCAGCAAGTGTAGAGACTGTGGCCTATGCAGACCTCAAGAAAAAATTAAGGGAACATTTTGAGCCTAAACTCTCGGTCATCGCCCGGTGCTATGCATTCAAGCAATGTGAACAAGTGGTCTGGGGAATCTGCAGCAGAGTTTGTGGCAGCCCTTCACCAAGCTTCGCACCAATGCGAGTTCCCTGATCTGGAAGACCATCTCAGAGACAGGCTCGTTTGCGGCCTGCGTAATAGTGAATTACAGCAGCACCTATTCGCCATGGAGAAACTGACTTTCCAAGATGCATTGAAGAAAGTCATGGTGGATGCGGCTGCTGGAGGGGCCATGAAGTCTCTCCGGTCACCAAAAATACACACCATCCCCCCAGAGATCCACCAAGAGACCGCAGAAGGCTCGGGGGAGGTGAGTGAGAGCGAAGAAATCGATCGCTTGCAGAGAGAGCAACCCAGACGGCCACGCTCCACAGAGAAAGCAACTCCCCCACAAAGCTGTGCAAGCTGCGGGGGACTGAAAGAGCTGAGTGCAGATTCCACACAGCAGTATGCTGTGCCTGTGGAAAACAAGGGCACAATTCTTGGCAGAAGAGTTTCAATCTTTCCTCAACACCAACATGATTCGGCATGTAACATCTGCTCCATTCCACCCAGCGACCAACGGTCAGTCCGAACAAATGGTCAGGACCACAAAGGAGGCGCTCAAGCGTAGGACGACTGGGGACTGGAATCACCACCTGGCGAACTTCCTCCTGTGTCAACACACAACTCCCTGTACAGCAACAGGTCACAGCCCAGCAGAGCTGAGGTGGGGCCACCAGCTCACCACGAAGCTCGACCGACTTCACCCAGACAGAGTAGCAGCGGAGATGGCTCAGCCAACCCCCCCCCCCAGGAACTTACAGCCGGGTGAATTGGTCTGGGCCAAGAACTATGGGAGTGTGGCACCTTGGGTGGCAGCTAGGGTAACTAAGGTAACGGGCCGCTTGTCATACGAGGTTATTCTGGGGAATGATCGTACAGTCAGATGCCACATTGATCAGTTATGGCATTGGTAGGCCGTGCCAGTCCTGGGTGAGGATCCCGAGGCATTATCAGACCCACTAGGCAACTATTTTCCTCCGAGTTTGCCTACACCACCCATGGCCGCCTCTGGAGAAATGGAGGTACCAAGGGCAGTAGAGCCACCGCCGCCACTCACGGGTGACCAAAACGGCCATCAAGACTCTGTCCAATTGGAGATGGACAATGCCCCACTTAAACAGGACTCTCCATTAACATTGCGGCAGTCTACCAGGATCCGTGGGCCCCCAGCCTATCTTAAAGACTATGAATATTGAACGAACTGAGGGTAAGAACTATCCTAGGGGGGGAGGGGTGTTATGTATTGAATATATATAGTGGTGTTAAGCCCTGCTAAAGTGAAACTAATTGTCAGGCCTGGAAGCCATCTTTTACCTTTTTGTATTCAGGCCTGCCACATTTTCTACTGTGGGAAAATGGGAGGGGGATTGTATGGAGTAGGTGATATGTAGTAGTCTAAATAACATTCTTTCCAGAAAGTCAAGGTCGCAGTGCCCTGCAGCTGTGATGAAGTGACTGGGAGGCATCTTCAGTTTTGGACGGTGCCTGATTGGATCGTGTGATGGACATGTGGGTGCTGGGCAGGGACTTGAACTTTCGTTTGGGTGGAGAAAACCTGGAAGCTCTTAGATTCGGGTTTTCCCAGATGTGCCAATATGACATCTCTAATAAAATGGAACTTTGAGGAACTTCAAGCCTCGGAGTCTTATTGCATTGGGAGTGTTACTTGGAACCCTGAAATTAACCCGAATCCCTTTCTAAACTAAAGCAGCTCCCCCGAACTTTGGGGTGCTGTCCAGGGTCCTAAGCCCCAAGTGTCGACCCGAGCTTGGGCGACGCGAAGACTCAGGGAAGATGGAGGAAGGCAAGAACTCCACGAAGGAAGTAGCAGACAATGGCTCAAGAACTCCTGTTGAAGCCCTCTACTCTCCTTCACCGGCCATGGTGGAAGCCATAAAGGCCGCAGAAGCTTCACGCCAACTGAGTGCCCGATGCAAGGAGCTGATGCCTGAGCAGAGCTCACGAATGGACCTGACCCTGCAAGGCGAAGCTGCGGGAATTACCCCAAACCAGGAGTTGCTGTTAGAACCACAAATGGGTGCGGGACAAGCCCCGACCCTCGAGTGGAGAATGCCAAAGCAAACGCGCCGCAGGCGTTCGGGAGATTGGAGTTCCCTGCCGCCGTCACGCAGCCAGTCGCTGGCCAGTCTCCCGGAGCAACTGAGCCAGCTCAGCATGAGCGGGGCAACTCAGACCCCCGGCACCAAGCAGCCTAAGTGGACCCTGGCACAGCCGATGTTCACCTTCCCGGGTCAGGGAGTTGCAGCGCAATGGAGCGGAACGTCCGTGTCCTTTCACTCGGCACACGGCGGTTCGGCTCACAGCCTCATGCCTCAACCTGGACCGGCTGTGGGTTCTGTAACCCCCGTGGAACAGATGACCCAGCATCCAGCCCTATTGAGCCAGCCCAGCCATGGAATGCAGGGCCCACCACAAGGGTTCTGGAGTCTACCAGCCCCGTAACACCAACCCGGGTTCGGGCTGCCACCAGCGGGCCAGATCCCTCCTGGGTGGGCTTTCTACCAAGGGCAAGGATGGGTGCAATGCCAGTGGACACTGGCCCCTATCCAGCAACCTATGCCTTTCCAACCGCTCGGTCCTTTTCAGCAACCGATTGTGGTGCCGCCGCAAGTGCCTGTTCAGCCACAACCACATCTGCAGCCACCAGCCGCGATTCCCCAACAAGCTCAAGCTCAACAACAAGTGCTGGTGGTTCTGCAACAGGTTCCAGCCCAGCAGCAGGTGCCTGGTCAACCACCCGTGCAAGCCCAGCAACAGGTCCCGCCAGCCGTTCCTCCCCCATGGTTCTGGGCGACGTTTGATGGGACCCCCGGGAAGTTAGCCTACTTTCTTAACCGCATCTGGGCCCACATCGACCAATATGGAAATCAATACCCGTCTGATCGGGAATTGATTTCCACCATCGCGGATGGCATGAACGAGGGAGAGGCGTCAGAATGGATAGTTGAGCTTCACAACAAAGAAGCCCCTCAGCTAGAAGACGCCAACGAGTTTGTCCAACTGATGTGGACCATATTCAGCAACGTTGTCCAGCAAGAGGAAGCCGAGACCCAAATTAAGGCACTGAAGCAAGCCAGCAGACCCGTGAAGGAGTTAATTTGGGAGTTTCGGAAGCTGGCTGGAAAAGTACGAGACTGGCCAGAACGCCTACTAGTGCATACATTCAAGGAAGCTCTTGACCCAGACCTTAGGCAAGCCTGTGGCATCAGGGGAGTACCAGACCAAATACAAGCATGGTACAACACAGCTGTTGTTTTGGACCTGGAAATTCACCCCCGGAAGAAACCAGCTGTGGATAAACTGGCCAGGAGACCCCTTGGACGCCGAGCCCAGGTGAAGAAAGCAGAAGCACCACCTCCCGCACCATCTGGGACTCTCAAGTGCTACTGGTGTGGCCAACACAGGCTCTGGGCCTTGGAATGCCTGGCCCCGGCTCCAGTTCCCCAAGCCTGGTCTCCAGCCAGAGCCGGGACGAAGAGAGCCCTGCAGAAGCCACCTGAAAGAGGACACTTTGCCAAACAGGCTGTGGAAGTTCCTCTCCCTCCCAACGAGGCCGAGGGAACTCCAGCCAGTGAACCCCCTCCAAACCCTGCAGGGGAAAGCAGCGGCGATGACGACCCGATGGTAAGTGCAGCCATCTGCCCCTTTGCTATCAAAGCCAGGATAGTAGTCCCAGAAATGGGGGTCCAAGGGGCAGTAGAGGCCATCATAGATACCGGCTGCACGCGATGCCTAATCAGCCTCCCCATAGTCGAGCAGTTAGGCATACGCACGAGACCCCTAGCTCACCCCAACTGCTTTGAGCAAGTTGACGGGACACTAATTGGGGGGGGGGCAGTCACACTGGTCACTGAACTTGTCAGACTGGAGATGGGCCATCATTGAGAGCTCCTCCATTTTGTAATAGCCCCAAAGATGACTGAATCAGTCATACTAGGACTTGCATGGCTTAATAAGTGGGGCCCCACCATCTCTTGGGAGGATGGCTACTGGAAAATAAACATCGGTGTTGGGCTGTTGCCACCTGTGAAACAGGACCATCACCTAAAAGCTGAAACCCTAAAAGAGACCAGCAGGCCTAAACCCACAGCCCCGGCCACCAACAGCCTACCTGGTAGCCAGCAAGTGCCAAAAGAATACCGAGACCTCTCGGGGGTTTTTAGTGAAGAGGATTGCAACTTCCTCCCCCCTCACCGCCCGACAGATTGTGCAATAGAATTTGTACCAGGGGCTAAACTACCCAAGCCGAAAATGTACTCCATGACCCCGAAAGAGATGGAGGAATTAAGGAAGTACATACACGCCAATCTGGCACGGGGTTTCATCCAGCCCACAAAATCCAAGTGGCAGCCCCGGTGCTTTTCAAAGAGAAAAAAGATGGGGGGGGGTGAGGCTTTGCGTCGATTTTCGTGGGATTAATGCCGTGTGCGTGGAGAACACCTATCCCCTCTCCCTCATGAAGGACATACTAAACCACTTATCGAAGGGCAAGGTGTTCACCAAATTGGACTTAAGGGAAGCATACTATCGCATAAGAATCAGAGAAGGAGACGAGTGGAAAACTGTGTTCAACTGCCCGCTCGGCAGCTTCCAATTTAAGGTCATGCCATTCGGTTTGCAGGAAGCCCTCGCAGTATTCATGCAGCTAATTAACAAAGTGCTACATGAGCACCTGTATCAAGGGGTCCTTGTTTACCTTGACAATATTCTCATATTCAGTGAAACTCTAGAACACGTAAAGCTGGTACGACAAGTACTGAAAAAACTCCTCGCCGCCAAACTTTATGCCAAACTGTCAAAATGTGAGTTTCACAAAACTTCCCTGGATTACCTAGACTACTGGATTTCCAGTGGAGGCATGGAAATGGACCCAGGAAAAGTGAAGGCGGTGCTCGACTGGCAACCCCCACGCACGCGCAAACAACTTCAAAGTTTCCTGGGATTTGCCAACTTTTACAGGCAAGTTATCCTGGCTTTCGCGGAGGTTGCCCTACCCCTGACAGAACTGTTAAAATGGGGTCTTCTCCAGTGAAGCAAAAGCCAACTCAACCAATCGCTTGGACAATGGACTGTCAAAAAGCCTTTGAGAACGTAAAATGACTTTTTGCCCAGCATTCCTGCAGCATCCGGATCCAGAGCACCATCATACAAGCTGATGCCAGTGACGTGGCGGTGGTGGTGGTGCTTCTACAGAGAAACAACAAGGGCCAACTCCTGCCTTGTGCCTAAGTGTCCAGGAAATTCACCGTCACAGAGAGGAGTTGGGCAATTTGGGAGAAGGAAGCCTACGCAATCTGCTGGGCCCTACTCTCATGGAGACATTTCCTAGAGGGGGGGAAGTGCCCTTCGAGGTTTGGACTGATCACAAAAATCTGGAAGCCCTGAAAACCCCCAGGAAACTGTCTCCCAAACAAGTTCGTTGGGCACAGTACTTTAGATGCTTCAAATTCGAACTAAAGTACATCTCAGCAGGAAAGAACCTGTTAGGAGACGCCTTGTCAAGAAAGCCGCAGTTTGACAGCCGCCGGGAGGAAGTAATCCACGCCATCCTTCCTTCTGCGCAATCAGCAGCACAAGTCACCACCAGAAGCCAAGCCAGGTGACCACCCGAACCGAGCTCGGACAAGTTGACAGCTACGCTAAAGGTGGCACTGCCAGCCGACCCCTGGCTCATAGACAACAAGGGTGTCTTAACGATGAGGGATGGACTGGCATGGAAGGGATCCAAGATATATGTCCCCGCAAGCTTGAGACTCGAAGTGCTACGGCGCAGCCATGACTCTAAGCTGGCCGGTCACTTTGGATTCCTGAAAACCCTGCACCTCACTAGAAGGCAATTCTGGTGGCCAAAGATGAAAGCAGAAGTGGAAGACTATGTAAAGAGTTGTGCCACATGTGCTACAATGAAGATGAGACCAGGAAAAACCCCTGGACTCCTTCAACAAGTGGCAAGCCCCAGTAGACCTTGAGAAGAAATCGCAATGGACTTCATAGTTGAACTCCCAGAGAGTGGGGGGAACACAGTAATCTGGACAGTAATCGACTTATTCTCCAAGCAAGCCCACTTCACTGCTTGCTCCGGACTGCCTTCTGCAAAAAAATTGGCTAAACTGTTCATCAAGCATATCTACCACCTTCATGGAATACCCTGCCGAATCATCTCAGATTGAGGAGTCCAATTTACGGCCAGATTCTGGAGAGAGTTCCTGAGATCCGTTGGGTCCACACAAGGACTTAGCTCAGCGTTCCATCTGAGTACAAATGGCGCGGTAGAACATACAAACACAATGGTGGAACAATACATAAGATGCTATGTGGATTACCAACAAGAAAACTGGGCGGACTTGCTACCATTTGCGGAAGTGGCTTACAACAATGCCGTGCACAGCAGCACCGGATTAACCCCGTTCCAAGTCACCAGCAGCATGGAGTTTGTCCCCATGCCTGAACTGCCCAGAGAACCCCCATCCTCCATGTCTTTAGCAGAATGGATGGAGTCTTTGAAAAAAGGGTGGGAAAATACTAAAAAAGTGCTGTCAGACGCCGCAGAGGAATATAAAAAGCAGGCAGACAAGCACCTCTCCCTTCAACCCCACTTCCATGTAGGAGATAAGGTATTCCTCTCAACCAAGTACATACAGTTGAGACTGCCTAGCAAGAAGTTAGGGCCAAAGTTTTTAGGTCCTTTCCCAATAGTGAAGATAATCAACCCAGTAACAGTTCAACTGAGCCTCCCCCGCATATTAGGGAAAATTAATCCAGTGTTTCACTGTAGCTTGCTGAAACCAGCCTTTGGGTGTAGAGTAAGACCTCAGACCCAACCACCTCCTCCTCCTGTAGTCATACCAGGAGAGACCCACTATGAGGTGAAGAAAATTTTGGACTCTAGACTGTATAGAGGTCATTTACAATATTTAGTGCATTGGAAAGGGTACCTTTGTCAGAAGCTACCTGGGTCAAGAGTTGGAATGTGAAGGCAGATAGGCTGATTAAGCAATTCCATGATAAGTACCCGGATAAGCCAAAGGGTCTCCCTGGGGGGGAGAGGTGGTTAGGAGCATAGTATTAACCCCCTGATTATTCTCGTTACAGGATCAGCTTCTCGTCTGAGAGGGGCAGCCTGTCAGGGCTGGAAGCCATCTTTTACCTTTGTGTATTCAGGCCTTCCACATTTTCTACTGTGGGAAAATGGGAGGGGGGATTACATGGAGTAGGTGATATGTAGTAGTCTAAATAACATTCTTGCCAGAAAGTCAAGGCCACTGTGCCCTGCAGCTTCGATGAAGTGACTGGGAGGCATCTTCAGTTTTGGACAGTGCCTGATTGGATTGTGTGATGGACATGTGGGTGCTGGGCAGGGACTTGAACTTTCGTTTGTGTGGAGAAAACCCGGAAGCTCTCAGAATGACATGTCTAATAAAATGGAACTTTGAGGAACTTCAAGCCTCGGAGTCTTATTGCATTGGGAGTGTTACTTGGAACCCTGACACTAATATTTAGATGACCCTAACTGTTAACTCCAACTGTTTTGGAGGGAAACTTAGAACATTCATATTTGGGTGGGCTTTTTCAAGGATTATGATTGGTTAAGGCCCTGTGGGCCTAGAATATAAATTACAGGCATTTGCCTGCTGTTCCTCAGTTCCAGTTTTGAGTCAATAAATGCTGTTGTAGCTATGCTGATCTGCTTCTTGCCTACTGAAGCCCACTACACAATACTGTATATTCCCTTCTATTGAGTTTCAGATAAGTCCACTAATTGTCATGAGTCAGATAAAGTTTCAATTAAGCATCGTTGGGGTTTTTTTTAGTTTACATTTCATAAAAAGATATTGCCTGGAAGAAATGACATTTCTTCCTAAAATTTCCACTAAAAAGGTTAAAATGCCTCTTGCATAAGTAATTGGATATTTTGAATCATGTAAAAAATAAATGTATATAACATTACTTCTCTGATAAACTTAATGCAATTACTTGCATGCAAAATCATAACTTGTATGCCATGGGCTCATCACTATACTTACAAGAGCTGCCTTTCTATTGACAGAAATGCTCATTCCAGCTTCAGAATTACAATCTTATTTCCAGAGGCTATCATTCCAGATCTGGGCCTGTTATCCTTTTCCAAGGACAGTCAGTTTTAGGGCTGTGATATCTGGGGATCAAGTGTTTTTTCCCCACTTATTTTGCCTATTGGTGTAATGTCCTGATAGTAGGAATATATGAGGAAACCCAAAGAATTCTTACTATTTTTAACTTACTAATTTTACTGACTAAGATGAAAAGTAACTATCCATTTGCTATCTTTAAACCCTGGGTCATAATTTGGGTGGGGTCTCCCCTGAATATAATAAGTCCAGAGCAATTATCTCCATTATCCCTTGCCTGGGATCTGTCAGGTCAGTTCTACCTCTGTCCTTTATTCCTTGGGCTATCATTCTTGTCTCAGATTCAAGAGTGAGTAGAGGATTTTTTTTTTTAACAAACTGCATTGATTTCTTTAAAAGTTCTCTCAACATTTGATTGGAATGAATCTATCATTCTGAGTGTTAAATCTGCCTCTCTGGAAATAGAGAAGAGTTCCTGATCTTCTGTGTACGGAGGAAAAGGTTTTCTCAAAGCCTACTCATTTATCTTTTATCTATATGTGTGTGCCTTCAAGTCAATCTTGGCTCCTGATGAATGCTTGGGTTACTTCCTGCAGGTTTTTCAACAAGTTTTTTTTTTTTGGAAGTGGATTGCCATTACCTGCTTCCTTGGGCTGAGAGAGAGTGAAACAGCTCTATCTCCTAATATTCTAGTATCACTAGAAATGTTAGGGCCTCATGACATGTTTTTATTTATTTATTTATTTGTTTGTTTGTTTGTCAAACATGTACAAGATAGCAGGTATAGGTATAAACATAAACATAATCAAGGTGAATACAGATAGATGAGGACAATAGGACAGTAGGACAGGGACGGTAGGCACGCTGGTGCGCTTATGCACGCCCCTTACAGACCTCTTAGGAATGGGGTGAGGTCGACAGTAGACAGTCTAAGGTTAAAGTATTTTGGGTTTGGGGAAGAAACCACAGAGTCAGGTAGTGAATTCCAGGCATTGATCACTCTGTTGCTGAAGTCGTATTTTCTGCAG
>QLTV01002265.1:6460977-6483185 GCA_003457575.1 Thermophis baileyi
CAGCAAGGTTTAGGATTCTTTTTGGCTTTAGGATTCCAGTGGGATACAGCAAGGTTTAGGGGGAATCTCTGGGCACTTTTCAAGGCTTTTTCAGTTTAGGGAGAAACCCTTTCTAGGCGCTCCGGAAGAATTCTTTTCCTGGCGCTTCGGGGATGGCGCTTTGGGGGAATCCCTTTCCAGCCTTTTCGGTGAAATCCCTTTCCAGCTGCTGTGGGGAATCCTTTTGGCTTACGGCGTTTTGGGGAATCGTGTTTGCAGCTACGGGGAATATGTTTAGTCAATACATGTTTCAACTGTATATAGGTAGTCCTTGACTTAGAAATGGTCACTTAGCAAATGTTCAAAGTTACCACAGACCTCCCCCCCCAAAAAAGCTACCTACGACCTGGTTCCAAAGTTCTGATGGATGCCCCCCCCATGTGGTCACATGACTATATTTTGGGGTATTTGGCAATTGGCCTACATCTACAGCTGTTTGCATGATTGTGTTTTACAATATTTTTTGTTGAAAACCAGCATTTACAATTGGTTCGGTTAACAACTGCAGCATTTGCTTAATGACTGCCAACAAAAAAGGTCATAAAATCGGGTTGATCATGTGATGACTCACTTTACAACCATCCCAACTTATGACCGTAATGGACAGGCTCCATTACATGGACCATTATGGTTCTAAATCGAGGGCTACCTGTATATTACAAGGCAGATGCATTATACAATTATGTACAAAACACAATCTCTCAAAATCTTTCAAACAACCATTATGAGCCTCGGTGGCGCAGTGGTTAGAGTGCAGTACTGCAGGCTACTTCTGCTGACAGCCGGCTGCCTGCAATTCGGCAGTTCGAATCTCACCAGCTCAAGGTTGACGCAGCCTTCCATCCTTCTGAGGTGGGTAAAATGAGGACCCAGATTGTTGGGGGCAATGTGCTGACTCTGTAAACTGCTTAGAGAGGGCTGTAAAAGCACTATGAGGTGGTATATAAGTGCTATTGCTATTGCTATTAATAATCAAGTATATCTAATGGTTTTCAGGACTGCAAATGAAGTTCCTTGTTTAAATTACATGGACCCTGAAATCTGCCAAAATTTCTGAGGGCTTGAGATTTAAGAAAACCCAAAGAGGAAAATCACAGGGGAGGGGGAATTCTAATGGGACGTGAAAATCTGTTTAAAACCACTTTCATCATAGGCAGTGTGGCTTTACAAACTTAGTGTGGCCAAAGATATTTGAGAGTTTGTGCCTTTCATAAAAGTCATTAACATGGGAATTCCTTTTGAAATATTAGTCTCAATGAAATGTTCATTTTAATTACATTAATATTGCCACAGGGATTTATTGGAAGATTTTGCCATCAAGCCACATTTAAACACATTTAAGTTAACATATTATGAGATATATTTAAAGAAAAATATAGAGTAAAACCGTGTGTTTTATGGAGCCTGTAGAAATTATAACTCCTAATGTTTTGCAGTTGTCTACAGACATTGCCTATCCCAAGGGCAACAAATTAGACTTTTTCAAATTGATACTGTGACACAGTTTAAATAATAAGTGTTGACAGATTAACAGAGTTGGAAGGGACCTTGTAGGTCATCTAGTCCAACCCCCTGCTCAAGTAGGAGACCCTACACCATTTCTGACAAATGGCAGTCCAATCTCTTCTTGAAAGTCTCTAGTGATGAGGTTCCCACAACTTCTGGGGGCAAGCTATTCCACTGGTTGATTGTTCTCACTGTCAGAAGGTTCCTCCTTGTTTCTAGGTTGAATCTCTCCTTGATCAATTTCCATCCATTATTCCTTGTCTGTCCTTCGGGTGCTTTGGAGAATAGCTTGACTCCCTCCTCTTTGTGGCAGCCCCTCAAATATTGGAACACTGCTATCATGTCTTCCCTGGTCCTTCTCTTCGCTAGACTAGCCATGCCCAATTCCTTAGAGTAGCAGAAGGCGGCCCCATCCTGGTTACTCTCCTCTGCACTTTTTCTAGAGTCTCAATATCTTTTTTTATAGTGTGGTGACCAAAACTGGATGCAATACTCCAGGTGTGGTCTAACTAAGGCCACACACTAACTAAGAGTGGTATTAGTACCTCCCTTGATCTAGATTGTATCCCTCTGTTAATACAACTTAGGATTGCGTTGGCTTTTTTGGCTGCCGCTGCACACTGCTGGCTCATGTTTAGCTGGTTGTCCACTGGGACTCCAAGATCCCTCTAACAGTCACTGCTATTAAGCCTGGTTTCACCCAGTTTATATGTATACTTTTGGTTTTTTTTACCTATGTGTAGGACTTTACTTTTTTCTACATAGACACCGTGTAATTATCCAGAATGCTATGATATTGTCATTTCTGATTTCAATTAAAAATATGTGGTTGACCTGTAGGGCTCTAACCAGCCTAAATCCTGTTTGTTTGGTTTTTTTTTGTTTGTTTTTTTAAATCTAATTCCATATCTCATCTATCCAGCAATTGAAGGCCTTTCACCATCTGTACCTAACTATGGCCCAAATTCTCCGGCAAGATCTTTCTTCTTTCATATTCCCATGATGTTGTCTTTACATTGTTCCCAGTCATGGGTTAGTCAGCCTTAAATTAGTGTTTTGGAGATGTTCTCCCATCATTTAGTTATGCACCAAAGAGGAACATCATCAAAACTAGAGGAACCAGCCAAATGTTTTGCATGGAATCCACTTTTGGATGAAATGAGTCACATCATGCCTCCTAGTGGCCAGTGTAATTGAATATACAATACAGGTAGTCCTTGACTTACAACTATTCATTTAGTGAGCATTCAAAGTTACAACGGCACTGAAAAAAGTTGACGTATGACCGTTTTTCATACTTAATGTCTGTTGCAGTATCCCTATGGTCACGTGATCAAAATTTGGCTGCTTGGCAACTGGCTTGTGTTTATGATGGTTGCAGTGCCCAGGGTCATGTGATCACCTTTTGCGACCTTCTGACAAGGAAAGTTAATGGGGGACGCCAGATTCATTTAAAAACTCTGTTACTAACTCAACAACTGCAGTGATTGTCTTAACAACTGTGGCAAGAAAGATCATAAAATGGAGCAAAAGACACTTAACCTCTGCCTTGTTTAGCAATCGAAATTTTGGGCTCAATTGTGATTGCAAGTAGAGGACTACCTGTACAGGATTTATTTTGGATAAAAATAGTGTAATAGTGTGATTCCTGCCTTCAGTGGACGAGGTGTTGGAAGTCATGTAAAAGCCCATACAAATGCATGTGGTATTTGTATTTCTCTTATTTTGAAAGCTTAATTCTGCCGACTGCCAGCAGTTCGATTCTCATTGGCTCAAGGTTGACTCAGACTTCCATCCTTCCATCCTTCTGAGGTCAGTGAAATGAGGACCCAGATTGTTGGGGGCAATATGCTGACTCTGTAAACCACTTAGAGAGGGCTGAAAAGTACTGTGAAGTAGTATATAAGTCTAACTGCTAATGTTATTAAAGGAGGGGGGGGTACACTGTATATACCATTCTGCTGAGCACTTAGCTTGAGGAGCTATTGAAATCCTGCACTCAGTGGTTGCAGGAAGTTGGTTGGTTGTGTAATTTCAGGTAAAGAATAAGCCCCAAAGAATAACATCTGACTGTCCACATGTTGTGGCCCGTCAGCTGCCAGCGGAGCTGGCGGCAGACTCGGATGAGGAGGAGTTTGGGGAGGCCAGTGCTGGAGTCTGGGGAAGGCTCT
Source organism: Thermophis baileyi (assembly GCA_003457575.1). Lineage (NCBI taxonomy): Eukaryota > Metazoa > Chordata > Lepidosauria > Squamata > Dipsadidae > Thermophis > Thermophis baileyi. Next base: position 6,464,694 of record QLTV01002265.1, read on the forward strand.
GATGAATGCTCTGCATCGGACGCAGAGATAGAATCAGGGCCGTCCGACATTTCCCAGCCACCGGAGAGGCAGCTGCCTTTGGAGGCTGTTATAAGTGAGGAGGAAGAACAGCTGGGGCCTCTTCCAGATGCACGTATGCACAGAGCAGTTAGAAGAGATGAGCAACAGAGGACAAGGAGTCGACTCGGAAAGCAAAGCACACATGGATGCTGAATGGCCCCACCCTGGCTGGGGAATAAATAGAAGGAAAGGGGAGTGGTTGTCGTAGGAGACAACATTTCGTATTTCTGAAGATTTTGCTCATTGCATTTCGTGCCACAAAGACCGCTTGCTAGAACTTAAATTACAGCCTTTCGTCTGGGAGCTCATGGCCTGGCAATTATCGCATGGAACTGATAACTGCAGTTAACTCCTTGAAGAACTATTGCCTGGACTTTTCGGTGGGTGAATGCAATTAATTCACAAGAGGAAAATAAAGAGGGGTTTTTCGTGACAAGGAGTCTATTTCTTGCTTCTGCTAAGTCTGGGTCATAACACCACATCTGAAAAGTCCCCATAGAATGAAACTGATCAAATGGTGCCTCCTAGTAATCAAGCCACTAAAAACACCTATCATTTTGCTTATTAGGTGAAGCGCACACACAATCAGGGAAGATTGTTTGGCAGTAGTAAGAAGAGAGACGACAGAGGCCAGATTGAGGTAGACAAAGGAAGCAGCAATTTCTACCTCACTGTTGTTTTTGCTGACTCAAAATGCATGGATACTTTGCTTTTCATAAAGGCCAGAATCCATTCAAGTGAGAGAATAAAAAGGCTGCAGCCAGCTAGAGCTGTATTCATTATCAATATCATATGAAATACCGCAAGCACGTTCAACTGAATATTGTTATATTTCCTTTGCAAGACTTCTCACTGAAAATGCTTAACACTGCAAATCCTTATTTATTTGACCTACTAGCTATTACTGGCAACAGCTATTACCAGCAAATATATGGAGGGGTTTCATATATGAAACTTTCATCTTGATCTTCTTTAACAAACATTTTGACTCAGCATGTAAACAGTATTTATAAAAGTATTTCTGAAAATATAAACATCTGAGGAAAGTTGCAGTCCAAGGAGATTCAAATGCTGAGAGTTGAGCTGAGTTAGAATACTGCAAATATGGCATGTATTCATTACTAACTTTACCAGCAAAATATAATAAAAAAAATAGCATTCAATGGCTTGTTAATCTTTGGAGATTCCACTTACATTTAGTCTGTCTGTATGATTAAGTAAACTATATCACACAAAAACACAGTGAACTTCATTATTTATAAATAAAGAATAAATATCCATTTAGTTAAGGATAATAAATCCTTGCATGACTCAGGGTTGAACTGTGGGATTCTTGGTGCTATATGAACTTGGTTGTTTACTTGCAGACAGTTCACACTGATGATGTTATCTAGTTGGGTAATGAAATGTCTACAAGATAAGATTCCTCCCAATAGCTACTTTGAATATTCTTTATAGAGAAGGATGGAATAAGGTACAATATAGAAAAAAAACACACAATAAAAATAATGTATTTATGGCACTTACAGAATGTTTTTATGTTCAACCATTTGATTGTACCATTTATAGCAGCCTTGTCTAACCTGTTATCCTCCAAATTTGTTTGGATCACAAGTCATAGAATTCTCATGAAAGCAAGTTAATGGGGATCTCATTCATTGCTACAACACCTCAGGAGAACTTCTTTGAATACTCTGTAGTTATCTTCTCAAACGTGTTATAGATGAGATAAATATTTATCATTGTATTGTATTGGATAAATGTTCATAAAACACACACACACAGAGAGAAAGTGATTGCATAGTATCTTCAATGTGGATTATAGGAAAGTGTTGCTACTAGAGCAAATTCTGAAGAAAAAGAAAATAAAGTCTAGCACATCATCAAGGATGGGTCAAAGCTGATTTATTTAGCAAGAGGATGCAACCATTTTTTCCCCCTCTTAATGGCCATAGCTTTTGCAACTAATGCTCCTCTTGTTTGGTTCTTTAATTTTTGTGGGGAGGTCTCCAGTATGGCCACTTAGCATGTGGATATGGAGGATGAGGATGAGGATGAGGATGAGGATGAGGATGAGGATGAGGATGAAGATGAAGATGAGGAAGAGGAGCGGGGGCTGGGACAGGGGCTGGGGCTGGGGCTGGGGCTGGGGCAAAAACAGGCACTGGATGAAGAGGACGTGCAGGGTAAGGGCCAACACAGCAAACACCACCATATCGTGAACAGGCGCAGTTTGATTGAGAAGTCTGAGAAGGGTGACAACTGCGGGAACAGTAACCACTACAGTAATTGGTGCATTGCCTTTTGTAGCCTGCAAAAGAACAAGGGCAGCATTAGCAGATGCTGATGTATAGGATATATACTTTAATTAATTAATACAGCCTTTCACAATCAGATGCTCTACAAAGTAATGTTATTACAAATTCCAAATTTTTCAGCTTGGTCAAGACACATTGACATGGTGAAAAGAAGTTTCTTCAAAAAACACTAAGATGGTCTAAGGTCCTGCCTGAGGATATCTCTCCTAGAGTTCATTTAAAGGAAACCAATACAGTGAGCTCTTTTCCCCTAGGTTGTAGCTATACAACCCAGAGTCCTGGGGCTGCAAGTACCTCCCAGAATCTTTGATGCAGCTACCAAAAGCTCCTGCAAATGCAGCTGTCCCATTTTCACTTTTCATCATGTGACATATTTAAGAGAAGAGAGTCATGGCTTTCCCAAAGGTGCTGTTTCAAAAGGCAACTGGACTTTGTTTGTTTTTCCTTGAAGATGTTTCTCTTCTCATCCAAGAAGCTTCTTCAGTTCCTGAAAAAGTTCCTGAACTGAAGAAGCTTCTTGGATAAGAAGTGAAATGTCTTTAAGGAAAAACAAACAAAGTCCTGTTGCCTTTTGAAAAAGCACCTTTGGGACAACCTTGACCTGGGTGACAGAGAATCCACATAGACAAAGAGATCATCACATACATGTGGAGTAATCATATTAAGTACATTAAATTCATATAGTTCTAATTGAATCGCATGTTAAACTAAATCCAATGTAAGTGATCTCTAAGTCCCACCAGAAAAGGACTTTTCTGGTAAAACTTTTCCCCCTCCATACTTTACAGGATTTTTTTTTTAAATTTCACAGAGAGATCTTACATTCCAAATTGACACCCTCACCAGTAATCTAAAATTATGCTGCCCGTTTCATTGTGCTTCATCTGTAGACCTGATCTCAGCCCTGCACGGAGTGTGTTCAGTCATCTTTCAAGTCTTGCAGCATTTCTTTTCTCTTGAATCTCCTATCAGCTGCCTGCAGAATGTTGGTGGACAATCCCATCAAGATACTCATTTCAGACTTTGGGTAGATAGGGATGAACACCATAAAATTGTCCTTTCAGCCCACCTTTGTTCACTTGGTTTGTGGCAATGGAACATTTTTTTGCCATTTTTTTTAACCCAGAAGTTTTAGGCATAACACTATAACATCTATAACACTATAACATGCACGAGTCAAAAAGAGGGCTGTGAAAATATTTACAGACCCCTCACATCCTGGACACAGACTGTTTCAACTCCTACCCTCAAAACGACGCTATAGAGCACTGCACACCAGAACAACTAGACACAAGAACAGTTTTTTCCCTAACGCCATCACTGTGCTAAACAAATAATTCCCTCAACACTGTCAAACTATTTACTAAGTCTGCACTACTATTAATCATTTCATCTTCCTTCGTATATAATACCCCCACCCAGCATTTTAATTGACAGATGTTATAATATATTTTTATATGAATCTTTCAAATTGTTGAGTGTTATGGACTGAGGTTTTCCAGTTTTTTTTTTAAATGACTGTTAATTTCAGGTTTCAATACATTTTTGAAAAAAAGTTTCTTTTAGAGTCATATTTCACACACAAAATTCGAAAGCATTACCAATCCTAGACAACCATCTTAAATTGACTCATAAATTACTAAAAAAAAAATCTATTCAAATATATCCTTCACGGAATCCTCAAATAGTTCAAACAGAGCAGCATATGCGTTGTTATGGACACATACTGGGCAGTATCTGTATCATCTTGGGAAGACTGCCATCTCTCTACTATAAAAGTAAGGCAACTTCTCCTTTAGAAGTTGATCTAGATCAGTGGTCACCAACTGGTGGTCCGTGGACCACTGGTGGTCCGTGAGAAAATTTTGGTGGTCCGCAGAAAAATTATTTGCATTTTTTATATTGCACTAAATACTATTTATCTTTTTTTAAAAATCATATTAGTGGTCCGTGGGATTTAAAATTATGAATTTAGTGGTCCCTGAGATCTGAAAGGTTGGTGAGCCCTGATCTAGATGATGGTAGGGACACTTACATGTTGTATTTTTGGCAAGAATACAGAAATAGTTTGCTACTGTCTTCTTCCGAGAAATTCTGTCAATTTCAGCAGTCTACAGCCTTGGTATTTTCAGGTGCTCTCTCATTAAATATACACCAGATTAGGCAATAGTTAACCCTCTTAGATCAGCTAAGATTACTGCCATCTCCCTACTATGCATTATTTTTAAAATACTAAATTTCAGGGAATTATTATTTGTGTTTATTTGTTAGATTTAAAGCAGAATATATTGTACTTCCTCCAGTTATGGTTTATTTATTTGTATTTACTTCTTAGATTTGAAGTAAAATACGTAGCACTCCCTCCAGGTTTTCCCAACGATGCACTTTGAAGAGAGAAAAAGAGATTGGTTGAAAGTCATCTGGTGAGCTTCCACAGTTGAAGTTGAAGTTGAACTTTGCTTTGTGAATGCTAAGCATGGCATCTAAAAAACTAGTTCCCGAAACCCACAGCCTATGTCCTCATTCATTCTCTTTCATTTTTAAATTAATTTTTGAAAATTATCCAATTCCCATTTCTACACTAAAGAAAATGTCTTTAAAACTTCCTAACTGCAAAGAAGTTTAAGTAAATTAATGAGATCACTCTCTCCACTCAGAGCCATTTTCTTTCCTTTTGCACTTTAATTCATTATACCAATCACCTAGTTTTATCATGGGCCAATGCTTCTGCTACTATACAAATAATCAACCAGTTATTCCTGATATATGTTTATACAATATACTAGGCCAAAGATAAAAGGCAATGGGGAACTTTGTAATTCTAAGCAACCCTTGAAAACTCAGCCTTTGTTTTAGCATGCTGTGTGAGGTAGTCATCTTAAACTATAATATAATGCCATTGGGCTTTGCCTGTTATGTTAACTTAGTAATTGTAGTTAGTCAGGATTATGACTATAAGCATTCCATAAACAAGCCTTAAAACCTAAAAAGCATGATAAATTTCATCTATTCTATTTCCCCTCCCTCCCTCAAAATATGTGGAGTTTTCTTCCATCATTACCTGCAGAGGCCATGGCAACAAGCAGGAACATAGCAAAAGCAAGGAAGATGGCCTTCATGATGAATGGCTGGATCAGATCTTGTCTGAAGAGTCAAGATGGCAGACAGAGGCTGAAAGAGAATTAGTGCAGAAAATCTGATGAGGAGTAAGAATTGAACCCTACTATTTATGGAGGTTTCACTAAATCAAGAAGGAGGAACTTGGAAGAGCATGGTATATGGACTGTTCTCTTAGAACATCATGTCGTCTTGACCTGTACATGTTCTTCCAATTATGTCCTCATTTCCATGTATGCTTCAGTTTACACAAAAAGAATTGTTCACCATTTATGTCCCCTGTCCCAAATAGAACTTATATGGTATCAGGTGCCAGAACTCTTCATGGCTATTTAAGTTCTTGAAAATCTGTAAGGTAACACCTGAGAGAACAGAAACATGGAGTACATCTCAGAAAAGAGTAAAAGAACAGATCATGATCTTTGATAAAGATTATGGTACAAGAAACAGCTGAACCAAATATGCTTATGAGACACAGCCTTCCCCAAACTGGTACAATTAATATGGGATTCTGGAAGTTAAATTCCAGATTCAAGGGGAAGACATTATGTTCAATTAGATTATAATAGCAAAATTTGCCAGTAAGCAATTAATAACAGAAGTGATGATGCAATGGGATTGTATACTCAATTATAAGAATACTAGCTAAATACCCATGCTTCACTACGAAACTATGTAATGGGGCTTGATAAATTGACACTTAAAGCTTGAAAATTAATGAGTAGTTAAAAAAGGGACTGTATTATTTCATTAGAGATGGTAAGCTAAGTTTCTGTTACAGATGAAGACATTATTTGCATAGCATAGACTTTCAATTCATCACTCAGATGAATTGCTCAGGAGCTCCATGTAAACAACATTCCTGGTTTTGCTCTCTGGCTGGAGGATGACCAGGATGTCAGGTGAACTGACTCTGGAGCATGCCACTTTGAACTGGCCATGGGAGAAACAGGCAGCTTCCCTTACTTGTGTTTTCCTAATCCCATCTGTACATCTTTGTGGCTTAGCTCAACTGTTCTGTAGTAAAGCTGCTTGCTGCTGTGAAAGCAAAAGCGAAACTGAAACTCCTCTGCTTGTGTTTTGCATTTGGATCAGATTTCTTTTCAGGTGGGGAGGGGGAGTAGAACTCCATAGCATCAGAACTTGTTAATAATAATATAAGAAATACTCATGCTTCAATGGTCATTTCGAAAAATCCTTTCTTAGTGAGCACCTAGAAGCCAAGAGGAACATATGTGGCAAATTTCAAGTTTGTAGGCTTTACGGTTCTGGAGATTTCGTGATTAATGCATGAGTGGTTTTCGCTTTTATATATATAGATAAGGTGAATTCTGCTCATTCTATCTAATGTTAGAAGAAAATTCTGGTTCATTCATTCCAGTATATGTTCTGGATCATGTTCAAAGAACACAAGATAACTGCTTGAAGCCGAAGGTAGAGTTTATTCAGCAGTGAAATGATCAGCCTAGCAATCAATGCCAGCCATGAGGGAAAGGTTGGTTACATTTATAGGAAAGGTTGTCTTTTGTTTCAGGGAGCACATGAATGTGGTCGGGCCTGGGGAATGCACTAGGCTTGATAGGGAGGAAATGTGTTTCCTCACCTGTGGGGTCTTGTAATTGCTGCCCTTTGTGAGTCCAGATGCTAATCTTGGGTGATGAGTTCAGAGCTGGGGGAAATCCTACTGTCCGTCAGTCTTCCTTGGAAATTATAATCTTGACATTATTGAGGGGTGAAGGGCAGTGTTTCTCAACCTTGGTAATTCTAAGACATGTAGACTTCAACTCCCAAAATTCCCCAGCCAACCTTAGTGTTGCTATGGTTGAGAAACAATAGTGCAGGGTATTCAGTCAGCAATTTTTGGATTTGTTCTCAACATCACCAAAGTCCATTTGAATCCAGATCACAATACCTGGAATATTGGTATTGCCCATGAATTGATGGCTCTGATTGTATTTCCATCATATAAACTAGACTTTAGGATTCTCCTTAATCACTTGCAATATTTTAAGCTTGTTTCTTTCTTTATCTGCTTGTATCAAACATTTGATGTTTCCAAGATTCCTAAATATTTATAAGCTTGTTCAGATGCCAGACCTTGGTGGTTACCCCATTTATGAGTGGAAAATCTTCTTTGGAATTTGTGGTTTTCCTTTAGCAATATTCTAGTTGGGCATATAATTTTAAGCTATCCATATTTAAAAAATAATTGATTTTTTAAATTTGGTTTAAAAAATCAATAACCCTATTTTGCATTATTTAGCAACCTTGCCAATGGGATCATGACCAAACTGAACAATAAAGTTGATCATTATTGTCATTGGTGTTATTGTTATTATTTCTATATAAAGTCGAATGCTGAAGGCACAAATATGGACTTCTCTTTGTTACTGCTGTATGTCAGGGCAATGCTCAAAATTGCCCCAATGGCTACTGCCTTTGCCAAGTTACCAAACGTTTTCTACACAATAGCAGGCTCCTTGCTCCAGAGAACTCAGACAGCATGGAGCCAGTCAGAGAATACTCTTGGCAGGCACATCCCAATATCACTACACTCCAGCAACTACATCACATTGTGAGAAGAAAGATACTAGAGCAATTCCAAAAGGTATGACCTTAATAATGCAAAAACAAACACACACAAAAACCCCCAAAAAACTTTTGACATTCAGAAGTGAGTTTAGAATCTGGGCTAGCACTCAAAGGTTTTGCTGTTGCTGCTGTCCATCATGGATCTAAATGTGATTATTATATCAAAAACCACTAAAATCAGATAGTAAAAACAATACTTTAAAAAGGTATGGAGAATTGTAGACAAGAAGACACAATCAGCAATCATTACATCAGAATGACCCTGAATCAAAGCAGTTTTTGAGGAATATTATATAGCTGAGTATGGTAAGGATAGGACTTGCACATTTCCAGGGAATCAAGCAAATGAATTATTATAACTGACCCATAATGATGATGATGATGATGATGATGATGATGATGAAGAAGAAGAAGAATTACACATAGTCCACAGTACTATACAAAATTAGCTGGGTATAAATCCTAAGCAAGAGTAGAGGAATGGTAGAATCTGGAGTAGGGGTTAAGTCACCAAGCTAGAAACTGGAAGACTATGAGTTCTACTCCTACCTTAGACATGAAGTCAAGTGAGTGACCTTATGCCAATCCTTCTTAACCCTACGAAGGAGGCAGTGGCATATTGCTAATTATCCCAACTTTTTTGAGCTGAGCACTGCCCAGAGGTTTAGCCTAAATTTGTATCACAAAACCTGGCCCATTGGCTTGAAATAATTATATGGTCCAATAAAATTTAAAGGCTATAAGAGCAAGAATTCTTGCTTCCAGTAGGCCTACAAAGATACATAGGCAAGCAAGATGCGGGTGACTTAAATGCATGTTCTGCCTTTTCCCATAATGTGTTACTATTGTATCCCACCAGATTGGACAGAGTGGAAATGTTCCAGGTTCCACTGGTGAAGAAGTAGCATTTTGTGGGAGCTAGAAAGGGTGCCTTCTCTATCATATTATCTAACTTATGGAAGAACCAGGCCGTAAGATATGAACAGCCCTGACCCTGCTGGCATTCAGGATGGCCGTGAAGACTTGGCTATTCCCTCAGATACTATGGCCAGGGAATTTATATTGTCATGATTGCTGAATTTTTTAAAATGAACTAGATATCTCTGAAGGAGCATGGTATTTTTCTGCTGACTAAGACTCTCCAAAGAAAGGAGAGTTTGTGAGATCATACTTTTGCACTCCAGGCAGCTGCTCCTCAGGAATAAACTACAGGAACAGAGATTTCTACAATTTGCTGATGAGCGGAATGAATGGGAGTTGAAGGATTTCAATCAGGTTGACAACCACAATATAGCCTTATAGACACAAAGTTTTGCCAAGCCTAATTCCTTAATCATTTTTGGGAAATGCTTATTAATTGCTTTTCATCTATTAAGAACCTTCCTACTGAAAAGTTTGAAAACATGTCCTGAGTAATTTTGCTTTAATCCTTGCCAAAAGTTTTAAAGATAAGTTTAAGAAATATATTTATATATTGGAATAACTGTCAAAAGAGTGATTAGAACACTGATTTTGGAAAATTGTAAATGGACTTAGTCCAGATAGTTTTAAAATAAGATTTTGAAATTGATCATAAAATCCTAAGATCAATTTTTCCCAAGAATTGTTTGAATTCTTTTAAAGAAAACATGATAGGATGAGGCTTTGAAAACTGGACACTAGAAGAAAAGAACCAAAAGGAACTAAAGATCACAATTAAAAGGAAAGAACCCTTAAATTTGATTTATTAACACAGAATGGTGCAAAATACTTTAATATTGGATGTATTGGAAAATATTTGTACCCAGAAGTTAATTTTAAGAGCATCAGTTTCTGTAAAATGATTGTGTTTAAGAAAAGGAACACATTTTATTGGACAAGACTGAGACTGATCTGAAAGGAGATGTAAAAATGACAATCTATACAAACAATATGGAAAAAATGCCACTGGATTTACAAATGAAACTGACTGATATCTTAATAATTACAAGGGATATCCAAATGGCAAACCTAAAGAGCAACTTGGATAACTTTCTTATATTAAACTTACAAAAGAGACTGTTAAAGCTCTGAAGAATTTTGTGAGACAGGACAAAGAAAAAAATGAAAACAAATCAAGTTCCATGACATTATTTGAATGGACTAAAAAATAAGATTGTTGGTAGTAAAAAGGAAGCAATATAATGTTGGCTTATTTGATTGATATAAGGTATGTGTCAACTTCGAACTGAACCTGGCCACAGTCATCTTTCTGTTCCTCAGTTGCCACACAAAGGGGGAAGGAGGGGGGAAGAGGGTTGGAATGTATTACTAGACACAACAGAGAGTTTTCACATGAGAACCAAGGTCGTCTCTACTGGCAGCAGATAAGGTTGGAGAAGGAGTGCCCCGAAGAGCCTGCCAATTAACCCAATTGGCCAAAGTGACTTGGGGATGGGGTTATTTCCTAGTGTACTTATACTGAAACAACTGGGAAAGATTTAGATTTTCCATTGAAGCTGTGCCAATATGATGTAGTCATTAAAGAGGACCTTTGAGAAGGAGCAAGTCTCAGAGTTCTGATTTGCTTGGATTCATTAGTCGGAGCCTTGACAGTATGTGGTTATGATGTCAAAAACTACCTAACCTAGTTTTTTTGCTGACCGGTATGAATGAAGAGGTTTTAGGGATCTGTGTAAGAAAAGAGATATGGGATGGAGGAATAGCTGTATTTTAAGAGAAAGAGATAAGTTGTTAAATTGTTTATACTTGTGATGGGGGAAGTCACACATGTATAAACATATACATATACAGTACATATATATTTCTCTGCTATATATTTTTTTTCTTTTTTTCTGGTGGGTGGCCATATAAATATGCTAAACAGATAAGTAATAATGTAAAATCAGGGAGACAATGCTTTATGGAAGGAACAGGTCTGTACCTCCAGGAAGCTTACAGTAAAAAATTGCACATAGAAGAAACAACTGAATATGAATAGCAATAGCAATAGCACTTAGACTTATATACCGCTTCACAGTGCTTTCTAGCCCTCTCTAAGCGGTTTACAGAGTCAGCATATTGCCCCCAACAATCTGGGTCCTCATTTTACCCACCTCAGAAGGATGGAAGGCTGAGTCAACCTTGAGCTGGTGAGATTTGAACCACCGAACTGCAGCTAGCAGTCAGCTGAAGTAGCCTGCAGTACTGCACTCTAACCACTGCGCTACCTCGGCTCTTGAAGAATGAAGAAATTGTCTCTGTCCTGTCCTGTCCTGTCCTGTCCTGTCATGTCCTGGTGTGAAGAATAAATTAAAAGAATCCTAACAGCTATTTTCCTTATGACTAATGATAATATTTAAAAAAGAAATAGTCTCCAGGGCCCACTACATGTGTTTTTGGTGAAATTGGAATCATAACTTAATGGGGAAGTGCCCATATGTCAGCTGTTTGGAGGGAAAGGATTGCCAAGGGACAAAATGTAAGCTTTTCCCTTTCTCAAAGGGGAAAAAATTGAGCTAGATTAAGTTCAGAGGTTATTTTTAAAGAGAGGAAATGGTTGCTTAAACATTCCCAACCCCTCCCCCAGGGTTTTTTTACACCAAGTGCCCATCTACACTGTATGAGGTACTTTCAAACCCTTGAGATAGAAGAAATGCAAGATTAAAAAAGAAAAGTCTAGCCAAGAAATTTTCAAAAGACAATGAAGAAAGGATAGTTTGGCCAATCAAACTTGCATTGTCTTAGAAACAAACAATCCCAATTTGGGGGGAAATACTTTATTGGTTTCCAGGCCAATACTCTCACATGAGTATTTTGCTAAAGGTTCAATGGCTTTTTTTTTTTCACCTGGTGCTTCTAATACATTATTTTTCCGTAAGTTGATTTCATCAGAGGCTTAATTTTAAAAGAGTTGCAAACATAACTGACAAAGAAAAGGAGACAAGAGAAGGCAATGAACAATGGCCACCAAAAATCTGATTAGGGTGCCTCCTTCTAGGCATATTGAAATAAGTAACAGGTAGGGCAGCTTCTACGTAAGTTAAATGGTGATGCATATATGACCATCTCCATTACATTCTTTTCAGGCATATGCTCTACAAAATAAGGCAACTGAGACCTTTTTGTTTTCTTAATGGCCTCTTTTTGTGCTTCAACTCTTTGGTTAGTAAATAGCTGGTTACAGTAGATGCATTGCCAACCCTTAAGTGTAGCTCTGACTGCTTTCCATCTGTCCATGTCTTCTTCTCAATGGTTCCTGTGTCTCTTTTCCAAATGTTCAAACTAGCACAAGGTAATTTTTCAAGCTCTTTCCAAAAGGATCCTCAGCTTCCACTGAGGACAGTTCCAACTCTTCATTAACTTGTATGCTTGAAATAATTTCAGCTTGGATTGCTTCCTATTTTTCTCATCCAGCCCACCCATTTCTAGGTAGTCTCCAGATCATGCCATGTTTACACATTCTGGAAAGCAAAAGAAATCAAAAAGTCATAGAAATAATGCATATGTAAACCTATCTAAGGCATAACCATATAACTGGTTGACTCAAGGTTGACTCAGCCTTCCATCCTTCCGAGGTGGGTAATATTGCCCCCAGATTGTTGGGGGCAATATGCTGACTCTGTGAACCGCTTAGAGAGGGCTTTAAAGCACTGTGAAGCGGTATATAAGTCTAAGTGCTATTGCTATTGCTAACTGTATAGTCGGCATGATTGAAACCACCAGATTAAGCATATATCTCAGGCATGCTGCAGTTGAGAACTTCAAAGGAAGAATCTGTCATTTGACACATGGGTGAAGCCTGTTTGAGAATCTTTAGCAGTTTGAAGGGCTGAGCAATTCAAATAGATATAGTGGAATTTTTTTCTAAAGAATTTTTTCCCCCTGAAAATATGCAAATACATAATTTTAGCCCTTTTTTCCAATTCTGAAATTAAAGAACCTTCAGTTTGTGAAACTGGATGCCTAATTGAGTGCTTAGAATATCCAGATTTTCTGTCCAAAATTTAATTATGAAAGATGTTGAAAGACACTACGTTTGAAACACGTGATTTCTTTTTAAAAGGGCTGAAAGAAAAGTTGCCTAAGTCTGTATTTATCATGGTAAAACTTCTATTATATATTTTACAGAGAATTCAATAGACAAGCTAAGGATAATTAAGAACACCAATTGCAATATCCAGTTAATTACAAAATGGGGTAAGAAATTGTGTGTGTATGAACCCAACACCCCTCAAATACATTTCATCCTTGCTGCCTTATTTATTAACATTATCTCTCTAAGAAACCAGCTGTTTTAAAAAAGCACTCAAGCTCCCTTTTTTATGACCCTGTAATCCCTTAATTTAGGGTAGAGTCAGGACGACTGGATGGAGCTGAGTATTTACTGGCTGGATGCCCTTCCTGACACCACATGAAGTTTGCAGCAGATATTTTTTCTTTGCGCCCTAGGAGAAAAACATACAAAAGCACTTAAGTCAATTCCATAAAATATCATTGTAAAGAAACAGTCAAAAAGTAAAATAAAACATCACATTACAATATAGGTTAACTTTAAAAAGCAGTAGAATAAATATAATGTAAGGTTTTACAAGCAAACCATCAGCCACTACTCATCTAAAAGAATAAAGGGGTATCTGACATTCTCATGAGGATATTATAAATTATTATTTCATTATTGACTAAGAAATTGTATGTAGCACATGCAAGGTCATCAGATTCTGTCTACAGCATACTCAGTGGATAGCAAGTCAGACATTACTGAGAGGTGATGTTATCCAACACATGAAGGGGGTATTTACTTTATTTATTTATTAAATTTATATGCCGCCCATCTCACTATAAACTGACTCTGGCTTACAACATGATTAAAATGACAATATAAGACATTAAAATAAATTAACAAAAATTAGCTAAGGAAGAAACCAATATACAATGGGTTGGAGGTGGGGCAGTGGTGAAATCCCATTTTTTTTACTACCGGTTCTGTGGGTGTGGCTTGGTGGGCGTGGCAGGGGAAGGATACTGCAAAATCTCCATTCCCACCCCACTCCAGGGGAAGGATACTGCAAACTCCCCATTCCCTCCCCACTCCTGGGGGAAGGATATTGCAAAATCTCCATTCCCACCCCACTCTGGGGCTAGCCAGAGGTGGTATTTGCCGGTTCTCTGAACTACTCAAAATTTCCGCTACCGGTTCTCCAGAACCTGTCAGAACCTGCTGGATTTGACCCCTGAGGTGGGGGGGTGTCTTCTTTTTAATCCACGAACCACCTCCAATATAGAACACCCCCATCAGTACCCCAGGCCAACCAGCCGAGACAGGTTTTATGGCCCTTACGGAAGGCCAAGAGGGTGGGGGCAGATCTCACCATTATTCTTGAGGGTGGGAGCCACAGCAAAGACTTTCAGTCTTTTTTCAATGAGTTGACTGCCAGCAACATACTTAGCCTAATATATGATAGCATCTGTCTGTATGGACCCACTTACATGCATGCACGCATTCTCCTTCAGAAGGAACACATGTGCTATTTAGAGGCCTTTCTATGAAAGGCAGGGTAAGAGAACTGTTTTCCACTTAGTGGTTACTTATCTGCAGAGATAAACTTGTTGAGGGCCACAGACTGGAAGGTCCCTATAGCAGCACTGCTTTATATCAGGGGTCCCCAACCCCTGGGCCATGGACCAGTACCGGTCCTTGGCCTGTTAGGAACAGGGCCGCACAGCTGGAAGTGAACAGCAGGCGAGCAAGCAAAGCTTCATCTATATTTGCAGCTGCTAACATCACCACCTCAGCTCCACTTCAGATCCTCAGGTTTAGCTTCTAATAGGAGCATGAACCCCACTGCAAACTGCATGCGAGAGATCTGGGTTGTGTGCTCCTCCTCCCACCACGGTCCGTGGAAAAATTATTTCCCATGAAACAGATCCCTGATGCCAAAAAGGTTGGGAACTGGTACTTTATACCCCTTAGCTTTTCTAACTTTTTTTTTAATCTCTGTAGGTTTCTCTTTTTCCTGACACAGCAGGCTTCCATAAAAGAGAATGATTGCTTTGCCAGAGGCCTGAACTGGTTGCTTACAAGGAGCTTTCAAAATTAGACTAATACAGGGGTCCTCAAACTATGGCCCATGGGCCGCATATGGCCCGCCGAAGCCAATTATCCAGCCCGCGCGGGACTATGAGGCTGCCCCGCCCACATTACTCCACCTACCCGCTGGCCCCCACCCACCTTCTGGAGGCCAAAAACGGGATGCGCGGAGGCCTTGGGAGGCCAATAACGAGCCCGTTTTTGGCCTTCCTGGCCGAGAGAGAGAAAGAGACAGGGAGGGAGGGAGAGAGAGAGAGAAAGGGACACACACACACACACACACACACACACACACACACACACACGGCAGCCACATCCCTTCACTAACCTGCTTTCCACCCCCAGGAGCATAACAAAGTTTAATTTGTGTGTATTGTTTAATGGACTGCTAAATTGGCCACGCCCACCCAGTCACATGACTACCTAGCCACGCCCACCCAGCCGGTCCGGGCCCCCAACAGTCTGAGGGACTGTGAATTGGCCCCCTGTTTAAAATGTTTGAGGACCCCTGGTCTAATATCTACATAAAATAGGTGGAGAACAGTATATGTAGCCTTAGGGTTACAAGTTGCCTATCTCTCCTACACTTCTTTTGTAGTGGTAATAACGTATGTGTGGTCATCTCAGAGATTTTTTGACTTCTGAGGAACTTTTTAAGGCAAAGTGGGTGCAGTAAGTTTACTATACCTCGGGGGAGGGGGAACGATTTGCTGGAAGTTAGCTTTTCTGCTGCCAAATTTCAATAGCATAACTGGAGGTGCTCTTGTTTATGGTTTAGCATGCTGTATGAATGCAGCCACTGCAGTTTTTAAATTATGGTTTGGTGTATTGTGAAAACCTAGCTAATGGTAGTTTGTTCAAGTAACCGTGGAAATGAGCAACTTGAACACAATATATGACTCTGATGAAAATATGTATTCACAGAGAATACCCCAAAGATCAATCTGTGAGAGGTCATTTAAAATGCTAGACCCTCACATGGATAAAGTCTACCTGGTTTAGATTATCACACAAGATTATTGTGAATGGCAAGAAAAGAATGATATCTGGTTCCTGTTGGGAAAATGGGTGTTGGAAGAAATATCCATCTGGTTGAATTCCAATCTGGGAGAAAGGCACTGGAGACAAAATGGAGGCTGGAGGCTGATTGGAAAGAGAGTCCATTTACTGATGAAGCAGAACCACCAAGCACGTGTGATTCTGGGCAACTGACCACATGGAATTGAGAGGGGGGGGGTTTATACCTTCTTTTGGGCTTTGCACTTGAGCTTCCTGTTCCTATGCAAGAACATGTATTCTATTGGCTGTTGTCAGATTCCCATGGGGCATGTAGGGGTTATGTAGGGGTCATAGCTGGCTGTATCTGCTTGGGGGCAGGGAGCTGGGGCTTTGAGTTTCTGTCTCCCTTAAGATTTTTTTATTTCTCTTTTAGGGGAAATATTGTATTCTGCCTTTTTTAATATTACTCAAAATATTTCATTCCTGGGTGGGAGGTAGCTTCCCACATGGAATAAACATTTAATGAATGAAAGAGATATCAGCTTAGGTAAAATGGAAAGTGCAGAAAGGGACATTTTATAATGGATAAAACACTGAATTAGCCATGATCCCAGACAAGGTTCATCAAACAATGAATCTTTGTCTGGAGTCATGGCTAATTTAATACTTTTTAAAATAAGACATAACAGAAAAATGAGACTGCCTTTAATGTAAAACGCACCAGTGTGCATTCCAACTGTATTATTTACACAGATAATTGCTAAAAATCTGTAAAATACAGTCTAATTATTCAAAGGAAATGATAAAATGGGACTTCAGCTATTTAAATCTCAAAAAGTGGAAAGAGAGAACTTTCTCTTCTAGCCACAAGAGGGACACAAGAGCACAGAGTGAAAGAAGCAGAATCTCCATCAGGCTCTTTTTTTCCTCTTACAGTGCAATTTTGTGTAAAATTGCCAGACTAGTCATTGGCCTGATAAGATGGCAATGTAGCTTGCTGGAAATAGAAAAAAGAAACCTAAAAATGCTCTGATGAGCTCTAAAATTATTTGCCAGGTACTATTTATGGTGCTCAATTCTACAACCCTCCCTCCTAATGTTTCCTGATTAACCATGTTACCTTTCTTGAAATTGACAAAGTCAGATAAAGAACTACAAAGAAGAATGGTCATAGAAGCTGTTTGGAGGGATTCTGATTTTTTTTTAACGTAAGAAAACAACAACAAGGAAGGAAAATTTAGAGAAAAAAATCTGGGTCATGGGTCAAGAAATCACCCAGGACCACAGAATTTCTGTTGTCTGTTGTTTTCTGAGAGTGGAACTTTATATATCAATGGTATGTTCACTATTGGCAGAAAGCTAAACAAGCTACATTTTTCTTTTATACCCCAGCATCTGAGCATCTTCCATAGATGATAGAGAGGCGCATATGGATGAAGGGGTTTCTGTTTTGCCTCAGCAATCTTTTCCCCATCTCTTTGCAGGATGTAAAGGACACCTGACCTGTGGATAGATGGGAGGCTACTGTAGTAAATCCTGTAGCAGTCATTATATCTGCTATTCCTATGACTGTGGCACACAGGGTCTCCAATGCTGTGTGGTTAGTAGTAAAGTCCAAAGAGGACGGTGGCCAATTCCTTGAGATAGAACAAGAGGACCTACTTCCAGGGCTTTGCTGTTTAGAAGGCACCTGTTCAGGGGTGGGTTCCACTTACCTTCCCTGAAGTGTTGCAGGGGTGGCTGTCAGGAACTCAGGCAGACACCAGGCTTGTCAGAAACACAGGAACCTTTATTCAGCACCTTTTAGTGAACAGCGGGGCTAAGCGGCTTTGACAGCTCCTTTTATAGCCGGGCTGTCAAGCGCTTAGCCAATCCCGACGCTTGCTTTTTTCGCCAAGAACACCTGAAAGGTGGCAGAAGTAAACTGCGGGCCGTTATCTGACACCAGAGTGTCTGGCATGCCATGGGTGGCGAAAATGGATTCTAGGACAGCCACGATGGCATCAGAGGTGGTAGAGGACATGTGCCTGAGCTCGACCCACTTAGAGTAAGCGGCCACCAACACCAGAAACATCTGGCCACGGACAGCGCCAGCTAGGTCGAGGTGGAGCCTTGGCCAGGGTGCCCTGGGCTGTTCCCAGTCCAAGATCGGAGCAGCAGGAGGGGAAGGCCTGGACTGCTGGCACTGGTGACACTTTGAAACCCATTCTTCAATCTGTTGGTCCATCTTTGGCCACCAAGCGTAACTGCGGCCCAGGGCCTTCATTCGGACGATGCCCGGGTGGGCAGCGTGCAATGAATGGAGAATGGACTTCCTGAGCTCAGGGGGAACTATGACCCTATGGCCCCAGAGCAAAC
>QLTV01002265.1:6503398-6514602 GCA_003457575.1 Thermophis baileyi
AAGATGTATTTTCCTTTGGCACTGGCAATTACCGATTATTTCTCCCTTCCGAGCAGGGAGAAGTCTCCACTCTCCACTTAAACAAAGCCTTTTGTGAAGGAAAACAAAAACAAAGTCTTTTGCAAGGAGTAGTTTAAAACTCTTTCCTCTCCCAATGAACGGAGCACGCTGGGTTTCAGAGTTTCGGAAGATATACACCGGGGAATTTTACTCACTGTTACAGGAGTCGGATGTTTCACTCTCTCTTTTAGTTCAATTTGATTGAGATCTCTGGTTTCCGATCTCTTTTTCTTTGGATCTCCGGGACCACGAGGTTAGTCTTTTTTATTGCTTTTATTTTCTCTCTTTCCGATTTATTAGATTTTTATGCTACCTTTATTACTTCATTAGTAACCCAAGGCAACAAATATATATATCATACTCCTTCCTCCGTCCTCATTTCTTTTCCCTGCAACAACAACCCTAGTGGATAGTTAAGCTGAAACATGCTTAAGGCAAGACTAGAACTCAGTTTCCCGGTTTCTAGACTAGCACTAACCACTAAAACAAACTGGTTCTTGCTTTGTCTGCCTGCTTATAACTCACAAGATACCTGTGTAAAAAAAAAAGATTTTGTGCAAAACTAATGTTTAAAAAAGCAAAAGGATAAAAATGGACATCTTTTAAAAGAAACAAACAGCAGAATACACTTTTAGAAAACGCACAAGGAACATGTAAGAAGTTTAGTTTATTTATTTGTCAAGCATATATAAGATTACGAATGAAATTATAAACATGATTGTGAATACATGAAATGTATAAACATGATTATGAATACATGAGATGGTTACGAATAAAAGGGAACATTAGGACAGGGACGGTAGGCACGTTGGTGCGCTTATGCACGCCCCTTACAGACCTCTTAGGAATGGGGTGAGGTCAACAGTAGACAGTTTAAGGTTAAAGTTTTGGGGGTTTGGGGAAGAAACCGCAGTGTCAGGTAGTGCATTCCAGGCATTGACCACTCTGTTGCTGAAGTCGTATTTTCTGCAATCGAGTTTGGAGCAGTTTGTCTTAAGTTTGTATCTATTGTGTGCTCGTGTATTGTTGTGGTTGAAGCTGAAGTCGTCATTGACAGGTAGGACATTGTAGTAGATAATTTTATGTACTACACTTAGGTCAGACCGAAGGCGGCATAGTTCTAAGTTGTCTAAGCCCAAAAGTTACAGAAGTTCTGTAAGCCAGAAGCCTGCTGAAAATAAAAATTGTTTTTAATGCAGCTGTTTTAAGGCTTCTCAGAAAGGGAAGATGGAAAAACTGGTTTACACAACATGGGAAACAACTTTTGCGATTAATCCTATGCAGCAACTGAATACAGATTGTGGATTCGATACTGGTGATTGTGAGTCCCACAACATCAGCTTGAAACTGTGATTTGTCCTGAGTCTATGTGTTTAAATCCCATGGCTAACTCTGTTTTCTGGCCTCTGAACAGACAAGAACACAACTACACAGGCTAAGAAAACAAGTCCTGGACTCTTCATTCTCTGAGCAGGTGTATCAGGGTGGAATGACATTCAAAAGATATAGGAGCAAACTTTGCCTGATGGAAGTTGGATTTTTTTGTACTCTTCTAGGTCTCCCCTGTACTTTGCGCAAAAACTTAATCTAGGGCTGGTTCTTTCATTTAAACACTTTTTCATCTGAACTGACTCATGCAGCCCAAGAAATTCTCACCCATGAAACTTTCTGCAGTTCTTGTCCTTCTGGCCATCTTCCCACTCTCTATTGTTCTAGCAAGTAAAAGGCAACAGGGTAAGAACAATTCTGTTTTATTTCTTATGTTCGTGTTGGACAATTTAGCTTGTGAGCTGAGAAGCTTTTCTTTTGAAGACAAGACTTTCATGTTTGAAAGAGAACTCGATGGTAATTCTTTTGGAGTGCCTGAGTAGAACAGAGAATGAAAGGCTGTGTTTGGATAATTCCAAGCCAAAAGGCACAGTTAACAAATGCCTGCGTATCGCTATTTTATTCACTGTTGTTCAAGACTTTTAAATCGGAGCCTTATATTTATTATGTTTATCAGAGCCTGGAACAGCTGCAATTTTTGATTAAGAGAAATCAGAATTTGTTCCTAAGGCATATTACAGGAAGGAAAAACTGACAGAACAGAGAGATATGCTTGTCCCAGAAAAGAAAAGACTGAAGGGAGATATGATAGCTCCCTTCAAATATCTGAAAGTCTGCCATGTAACAGGGCAGGATTGTTCAGGGCCGTTCCAAAAGACCAACTAAGAAACAATGAGTGAAAATTAGAGGAAGCAGATTTGTTCTGAACTTCAGGAAAATTTTCCTAGTGTAAGAGCTATCAAAAATGGAACAGATTTCTTTAAAATGTTGTAGTTTCTCCTTTGGTATAAAAATTTAAACAGATGATTGATGACTGTTAGAGATGCCAAAGTAGTGGTTTCAGCACCGGGCAAGGGGTTTGACTAGATTATCTCCAAGACCTCATCCAGCCTTCACATTTGCTGATTTAATGATTCCAGAAAGTGAAAATAGAGGTGACTCCAGCTTCAAAGAAAACACAATTTACTTGAATATTTCCATAAAAACCACATATGAGACATAAAACAGTATACATTACATTTGTCAATTGGGTCTTTCACTTAGTATAATGGTTGAACATAGCTAGAGATTTAAGTGATACCTTGGTACTCATCGTTAATTGGTTCCGTATGGTGCAATGAGTACCAAAATCATTGAATACCAAACAAAAATGTTCCCATAAGGAATAATTTAGTGAGTCACAAGACAGCCGACACTGGCAAGTTCTAGCTTGTGCATTGAATATCAAACAAACGATGAGTACTGGGACAAAATTTTCGCGTCAATATGTTTTGAGTACCAAATTCGATGAGTTTCAAAGCAGTTGAGTACCAAAGTACCACTGTATAATGTTCCAGCCCATGGAAACCAGAGACTAGTCATATAGTACCACCAACCAAATCAAAGCTGATAGATCTTCTCACGCAGGGGTGGGATTTAGCCGGTTCGGACCAGTTCGGGCGAACCGGATGTTAATTTTACATCTGGTTTGCCGAACCGGTAGTTGCAAGGACTGGCTGACCCCGCCCCACCCCTCCCACCCAGCCCTGCCCCTCCCAGGAGTCCCCACCTGGCCCATTTTGGATGCAAGGTAAGTGCAGGGCCCGCGTGGAGGCTCTGGGAGGGTGAAAAATGGGCCTATCGGAAGTACCGGAAGTCCGGAAATGGGCCCATTTCCGGCCTCTGGAGGGCCTCCTGAGCCTGGGGGAGGTCGTTTTTGCCCTCCCGGAGGCTCGAGGAAAGCCTCTGGAGCCTGGGGAGGGCGAAAAACAGGCCTATCGGAAGTACCAGAAGTCCGGAAACGGGCCATTTCTGGCCTCCGGAGGGCCTCTGGAGCCCGGGGGAGGCCGTTTTTGCCCTCCTGGAGAGGGCAAAAACGCCCCGCCCCGGCCGTGGTGCAGGAGGCCGAGTAGGCCATGCCCCCATGGCCACGCCCACCCAGCAACCAGGCAGAGAACCGGTCGCTAAAATTTTTCAATCCCACCCCTGCTTCTCAGTGATGTCTGCAACAAGCTATGAAAATGCTAAAATAATGATATACAATGATGTCATCATGGTATTTATTTCTTTATTTGATTCAATTTGTATGGCTGCCTATTTCACACAAGGTGACACTGGGTGGCGTAATTGCCTAAAGTCTAATGCAAATTCATATGTTACAACCATTCCACAGTGCAGTCATTATACACGTCATTATTTGTTCTGAGGTTTTTGCCTGTTCCCTGTGGACACCCACAGATTGTGTGTCATTGTTAAAATTTTGCAAAATCCCTGCTGGATTAAGCTAAGCCTCGTATATCTGCTTTTACAGCTTCAAGAGGTTAGAAACTGGAACAGAACCCAAGAAGGAACATATCAAGGTCGAGCACAGATATAGATGACCTGGTAGAAGAGCCGAGGTGGCGCAGTGGTTAGAGTGCAGCACTTCAGGCTACTTCAGCTGACTGCTAGCTGCAGTTTGGCAGTTCAAGTCTCACCGGCTCAAGGTTGACTCAGCCTTCCATCCTTCCGAGGTGGGTAAAATGAGGACCCAGATTGTTGGGGGCAATATGCTGACTCTGTAAACTGCTTAGAGAGGGCTGTAAAGCACTATGAAGCGGTATATAAGTCTAAGTGCTATTGCTATTGCTATTGCTACTTATGATAAATGTGCTCGTGGCCCAGGGCCATATTTTAGTGGTCACCCAGCTTCCTGTCCTATTTGACTATGTGATTGCCATCTGAATTTAATTAATACCATTTAATTAGTTAAATAGCTGGGAAGCTGACATGGTGCAACCAAAGAAATAGTCTTTACCATAACCATAATTTCAAAAAATACTTCAAGGCCGCAAACAGGTGCATTATTAGAAAATAAAGATAACTGAGTAGCTGCAGGCTAGTACCATTTTTTTGCCCGCTTTTCTAAAAAAGAAACAAAGGTACGCTGGGATGCTAAGGAGCACCCAGGAAGTGGGCAAGGGAGCTGCTGGGAAGCAGCAATGGGGTTGCCTTATTTTCTCCTCTTTTACAGCCATGCTGGGAATTCACACATCCCCCATGGCAGCTGTCATAAACATCCCCAGAATAAGTTCTTAAATTTGCTTATATTACCTAGTCCGTTCTAATGACAACCCCAAGTCAAGCAAGGGTGCAACACAGCGGTCTGGCATTTCAAAAAATTAGTCTTCAGAGGTAAAGACCATCTGGAGTGGGAATTGGTTTTATCCTTGGGATTAGCTGCTGAAGCTAAGGCATCCTGGATTTGTAAACTGTAGGTATCCTTGAAGTACCAGCCTTCCAGCATGTAATGAACCCAGAGCTAGGATGACACAGAAGTGCCTTCACTCCTGTCTCAATAACTGACCCTTAAAGTACAAAGTGTCAAATCTGATGCCAAGAACATTTTCCAGGACGCAACCGGACTTCAGATACACAGACCTGCATCTTGCAAGAGGGTATTTGCAAGGCCAAGTGCATTGAGATCAGGGCCCTGCTAGAACTGGATCTCGGGCCCTGCAAAAATGGGGAACAGAGATGTTGCCGCCCTCAGAAATTGGTAAGGAAAATAGCAACTTTCGCACAGTATATCTTGTCCCTATAGTGAAGCAAAGCCAAAATAGGTCCTTGTATCATCCCTACCCGACTAGAAATCACGGTGCTACTTAATTATGATGGTCACATTTTATTAAATTGCAATCGCCTCTTTTAAGAAACTTAAGACTGTGTCCCAAACATTTCCTGATGTCAGAAGTCATATCTAATGAAGAAGCTTCAATATTTAATTCAGATCAGTCATGATGTAATAGAAGCTCTATTCTTGTATCAGCTATGAAAATAATTCAGACAAGAAAGGAGATAGGAGCAGTGTCCTAGTATTATTTGCATTTTTAGCTTGCGTGAAACTAATGTAGATCTACTATTTAAGTAGAATAGTGCAGGGAATACAAATAGTCAGACAACATGGTCGTAAGTAGAAAAACCATGCGATCATACCATTTAGCAATGGCAGATTCGGCTGTCCTGGTGTACTGTTATTAAGAATGAATTATTAATAACACGAGTCATTAAGTGAGGACCTCTTGTGACCACCTCTGCCTTCTTGCTGACTTCCCAATTGACTTTGTTTGCATGAAGCCTGCAGGAAAAGGTTGCAAATCACAATCATGTGACTTCAGGGAAGCTACAACACCTGTAAGTGCAAGGTTCAGTTGTAACTACCATTTGTTCAGTGCTGTTGTAAGTTTGAATGGTCACCGAATGAGTAGTCATTAAACAAGGACCACCTGCATACCTGTCTAACTTTGCAGCAGGGGTGAAAGAGTCCATAAATGAGCTCCCATATTGTATGGCCTAAACAATAAGCTCTCATAAAACATAGCTATTACAGTTTGCAAAGCATAGTTTCTTGGTTTACTACAGTATGTAAGACCGGTACGGGTAGTCCTCGATTTACAACTGGTCACTTAGTAGTTACAACAGACCTTTTCAGAGCTACTTACAAACCAATTTTGAAGCCCCGAAAGATCCCCCCCCCGGGTCATATGTTTGCAGCCTCCAGCGGTCACATAACCAGGTTACGTGTTTTGCCAGAAACAAATGTTTATTCTAGTTCCTGGCAAAAGATGGCCATTGGGTACAATGGGTTTCCTTAACAATTGCCATGTTAGTTTCAAACCATGGCATTTGCTTAATGACCATAAAAAAGGTCGTCAAATTGGACATGTGGTGACCTGCTTAACTACTGGCATGACGAGACTATAGTTCTGGGCTCAATTACAGTTGTAAATCAAAAATAGCAATAGCAATAGCACTTAGACTTCAGCGCTTTACAGCCCTCTCTAAGTGGTTTACAGAGCCAGAATATTGCCCCCAACAATCTGGGTCCTCATTTTACCCACCTCGGAAGAATGGAAGGCTGAGTCAACTTTGAGCCAACCAGGATCGAACTCTTGGCTGTGGGCAGAGATAGCCTGCAATACTGCATTCTAACCACTGCGCCACTATGGCTCCTAGTTTTATGCATTCCCAGCTGGTGGGAATCGAACTGCTGAACTGCTGGCAGCCGGCAGAGCAGAAGTAGCCTGCAGTACTGCATTCTAACCATTGCGCCACCAAGGCTCTTGTACTCTAAAACAGGGCTGTCAAAACTCCTAGCCCGTGGGCCGGATGCGTCACGCGCTGGCCACCCCCACCCCCGGTTTAGCGAAGGGGGAAAAAATCCCGATACGTGACGTGATGCCGCTGTGACGATGTGAGTTTGACACCCTATTCTAAAACTACCTATATATAATCCAGCTATGTAAATATGATGAAAAAATAAATAAAAATAAAAATAAAAATATGACTCTCCTATATTGGCATGAAGTTTGCTGACATGTTGATGATCTCATTGGGACATGGCAGAAATAAGATACTGCCAGGGCATACACTTGCTGCTGTTTGGTACAAGTAGGGAAAAGTCCATAGAACTCAAATCCAACAGCAGTGGTTCTCAACCTTCCTAATGCCGCGACCCCCTCCCCGCCCCCTCCCCACGTGTGCGCGTTGCCAGTCACCAAGATGGCAGGCTAGCACGCACTTAGGCGACCCCTGTGAAAGGGTCGTTCGACCCCAAAGGGGTCGCGACCCACAGGTTGAGAACCGCTGTCCAACAGGGTTAATTAATCTCCTCACATCTTCATTCTTCTTTGTCAAAGGAAATCTTGATACCTTCATAGTTTTACTGCAAATGTTATAATCCTTAGCTTTTGGGGGACGAGGAGATCTCCAACTGATGCCATCTGTGAAGACTGCTTACCTTTCCTTGGGTTTGGGCCTCAATTCAGGTAAGAAAGAACAGATTTTAACTCAGACAGAATACCTGTTCTATAGGGTAAAAATTCAGAAAACGGACTTCCGGTTTGCCCGTTGGGCCGTTTTTCGCCCTCCGGAGGTTTCAGGAAAGCCTCCGGAGCCTGTGGATGGCCAAAAACGGACCCAACAGTGAACAGTGGTCCTTCACTGTCCCTCCTCAGCTCTGTTTTTGCTGGCAGAGGCACCACGGGCCAGTCCTTCGCTGTTTCCAGGGCGGCCCCATGGGCCAGATCTAAGCACCCCGCGGGCCAGGTCTGTCCCACGGGCCTTGAGTTTGACACCCCTGGGCTACACGAATGTCCTGGAGTAGGTCTGCAAGTTTTAAACCCCTTGGCTGGACTGAAGATGGCAATTGACAAACCACTTCCATGTTGGAGTGGATTGTTTGTGCAATAGTTACCTCCCCCTCCTGAATCTCTTCCATTTTTTTTTTATGAATTGTGCTACCCATAGCAGAATGTAAGCAAATTTCCTCCAACCATGTACTGTAAAGTATATTGCAATGTGCTGAATATGAGACAGAATTGCAGCCCGCTGTAATGTACTATTGACAATTCTTGATGGGATAGCTAGTGTCCACTTCCTCTGAGTTGAGCATATCATAATTTATCAAGTTACCTGCACACTGAAAGAATTGCCAGGGACCTTATAAAATTAAGAGGCATTATTATAATGTTACCCTGAAGAAAGTGTATCAAAGAGGTTGCTAAGAGTTGACACCAATTTGATGGTATGTAATCAATCAATTTTAAAACCAAAATACATGCCTTACCAGTGAACTATAAATCTTCTCTACCCCTGGCCTCCAAACTTCCTCATCTATATGTACGAATTCTGAAGTTGTTATACTGACATCTGCAGGACATGTGAAGTGGCTCAGACGAGAGCCTGGAAGAGAGATTGTGAAATCTGATGGACCTGACTACCATATTCATCTTTGCAAACTGTAACAGGCTGTATTCATATAATAATGAGTCAGATTTTGGGGGCCAGATTCTGGGGCTTAGCACAGATAGGCAAGCCCTGCCTTTAGAATAATGGTATCTATGTCTTCTATAATAAAAGTAATATACTAATACTTAATTAATTAATATACATTAATTCTCTTTCCTGAAATGTATTTCATGGGAAAGAGAAAGAAATTCTAATATTTGCTCAGATGAATTTATCTTTTTAAAGATAAAATGCAATGGCCTATGATAGTTTGATCTCCTTATGTACTTGCTTTATATTAAGCTTATTTTAAACTTTCCCCAGAGAAAGTTTGCATCTTTCAGCGTTTTTGGATCAGCTACCTGCAAAGTGTATCTGGATAAGCAAATTAGTTCTGTGTAATTAATTTTATAGCTACTATTTTCCCAAATAAAGAATGCAGAAATGTTGTTGTTAGCTCATACACAAGCATATGCAGAATGTCAGTTTTAGTTCCATGTATGATTTTTAATCAAAGGGGGCAAAAGTCAACATTAGTCATTATGGTAATTAAATAAGAACATGATCTTATATATACATATTAAGAAATGTGAACTTCAATCAGTGGATCTTATTCCTAAATGTATATAAAATTGAAGACTTATAATTTCAGCTTAGAAGTAAATATTTTGCATCCTGATCTATCAAGTATTCTCTAGATGTTTTGGATTATGTCTGCCTTGTCTGATAGCTAGCAATAGTCTAATACATCTACAGCTAGTCAGTTTGGAAGACTATTTTAAGGGCACTACCTCCGTTAATTTACTTGTTTAAAGTGCATTGTAACTTGATTTTATTTCAAGTGTTTCAAATCCCAAAAGTGCTTTTTCAGGAGGCAACTGGACTTGTTTTTCTTTTGAAGACATTTTGCTTCTCATCCAAGAAGCTTCTTCAGCTGATAGGATGGTGGGGAATGGAAGGATTTATATTCCTTGCAGACAGCTGGTCATTTGCATTCTTTTAGAGAGTTGTTGAAGTACTTGGAGGTTGTCTGTGACCTCAGGGTCACCTGAGTAGTGCTCCTGGTTCCTGTAGTCTGCAATGGGTGGGAGCAGGAATGGATTTCTGGAAATCCAAGGAAAATTTCTGGATTTCCAGAGAAAACACTGCAGACTACAGGAACCAGGAGCACTACTCAGGACCTGTGTACCTGTGACCCTGAGGAGACAGATAAACCTCCAAGTGCTTCAACGACCCTCTAAAAGAATGCAAATGACCAGCTGTCTGCAAGGAATATAAATCTTTCTATTCCACACCATCCACTTCAGCACCGTCAGAGCTGAAGAAGCTTCTTGGATGAGAAGTGAAACATCTTCAAAAGAAAAAACAAGAAAGTCCAGTTGCCTCCTAAAAAAGCACCTTTGGGACAACCATGACCTGGATGACTGAGAATCTCTACAGACTTTTAGCTATACAAGTGTTTCAAATGTTTAAAGTGTGGTCAATCATTTCAAATCTCTTGTATTTTTCACATGTAACTACGCAAATACAAATACATCATAGCAGATGGCAGCATCCAAAGCACCTTAGATCAGCGGTTCTCAACCTGTGGGTCGTGACCCCTTTGGGGGTCGAACGACCCTTTCACAGGGGTCGCCTAAGACCATTGGAAAACACATATTTCCAATGGTCTTAGGAACCGAGACACCGCATTATCGCACCAAAGGGTCGCGGCGTGATGACATCATCGCGCCAAAGGGTCGCGGCATTAGGAAGGTTGAGAACCACTGCCTTAGATGATCCCCAAAAAGCTAAGCACAGCAAGACCTTGTCAGTACAGGGAGTCATTAGCAATTGCCTCATTTAGTAACTATTAGCAGTTACAACGGTGATGAAAAAGTAACTTTACAGCCATTCCTCACATTTAGAATTTTCACAGGTATGTAAATCAAAGGAAAGCTGAAATAAAATCATAAGCACAGTCACGGTTTCAAGTAACAACCACTCAGTGACTGAGTTGCCAGTCCCAACTGTGATTGCTAAGCGAGATTCCCCCCTCAAAAAACATGTTGACCACTAGATGGCAGCAAGAGTTAGCACAGGCCAGGTTGACATGATATAGTCAGCTAAAGTTAGCTAGCTTGTGGTTTCATGCATTGTGGCCTTTTCAGTACTTCTCATTCTATATTTATTAGTTATACTAAATCCATTAATTCTAATTTGCCAGGGAAAAAAAGAAAGAACAGTAATGTGGGCTGAGGAGCTGTTATTTTCATTAATAATGGCCTAATCTTAAGTGAGAAAATATTACAAGCTTCCAGAAAATCCCACTATACAAGACCAACCACTTTGGATTAGGACTTTTCATTTTGGGCTACAAAAATCCAGATGACTGTTAGATTGCCATTTTGCAAAAACTTTGTAAAGTGTTTATTGAAAGTATGCCTCTTTTATCAACTTGTTTCTGTCATAACTGGTGCCATCTAGAGATGTGAAGGCCTGGAAAAAAACCGGAAAAATTAGGAAAAAACCCGTTTTTTCCCCGTTTTTTTCCTGAAGGCTTTTTTGTTTTTTTCCAAAAAATTGGAAAAATTGAAAAAAGAAAAAAAAAACATTGTGGAATATTTTATTTTAACATGATGAATAAAATATTTTAAGACAGGGTGTTCAAATATTTTCCAAATCATTTCTAAAAAAAAATGTATGATATCAGATTATTCTAATTTCTGTGCACTGAGTGAGGACAAGCAAGTCCTAGGTAACAAACTGAACCCTCCACTGCAAGAACAGTATGCATTTCTTCCTTTAGGACAGCGGTTCTCAAACTGTGGGTCGCGACCCCTTTGGGAGTCGAACGACCATTTCCCAGG
>QLTV01002265.1:6519643-6531448 GCA_003457575.1 Thermophis baileyi
GTCAGTCTCGAAGACGGCCGCCTCTGGAAGAGACATGTGGACCAATTACGCTCCAGACTGCGTGGGGAATCAATCAACCCACAAACAGTAACACCTTACTTTCCTCCCCTAGCTAACTCAAGCCCGGGTGTCTCGGAAGGCCTACCTGTGGAAGCCGAGAGCCAGCGATGTCCTCCTTTCGAACCGGTCCCTTCGGCCGTAGAGGCCACACCCAGTACCTTCCAGGAGCTTCCATGCTCGAGCCCCGGAGCGGCAGCAGACCTGTCCGCACAGGCCGCTGCCTCACCACCAACTGAATTGCGCAGGTCTCGTAGGGCTCCAAAACGCCCCGCCTACCTGCGTGCTTACGTATGCTGGACAGCTCCATCCAGGAGGGGAGGGGTGTTATGTTCTAACTGTTTAAACTATGTTGCATGGTTCCAACCAGGTCCAGCGTTTGAGCGGGAAAAAGCTCAAACGCTATTGGCTGGTCTGTCTGACAGCTCCCTATAAAAGGGCAAGCTGTCAGACTGCTCTTTGCTGGTTACTGATACAAGAGCTGAAATAAAGAGCTGCTTTGGAAGTCTGTCTCCTGTCATCTCTACCCACTATCTAACACCCTTTCCTTATTTTACAATGCTGCTTGAATTTTTTGGGGGGAAAAACCTCCTTACTGTAAAATAAGGAGCAGAGGATTATTCACTTGAAAACCAGACTTTGGGGAGCTTTTTCCTCCACCACTTTTATCCCCAGAAGCATTCTGTGAGATAAATTGATTTTAAAAAACCAGACTGGTTTCTTTTGTGTTACTGCTGCTTTATTTCGCCTTCCTACATTTTTATATTGGGATGCTATTTCATAAAATTTTGTTACACTTTAATGTTGTTCTTCTTGAGCAAAATTTGATGGAGAGTGGACAGAAACTAATTTTACAGTGCAGATCAAGTTCCTGCCAGACTAGCTTAGAGTCAGTGAAGGGGCTAACATTCTAATTGGAGATATTCAATCTTTCTCTTCCTTTCCTGAGCTAAGCCCTCCAGATGCTCTTGAACTTTATGTCATGCACACTTCCTTCACAAATAATCTTGCACACCTATGCACTTACCTGAAAATACGTGTTTCTTACAATCACAGCAAAGCCTAAAGAATAGTGATTATCCAGAAATTCTTTTTTAAAAAAATCAGCATAGATCTCCTATTCTTAATTTGATGGTTTTGCAGACACAACAAAACTAAGCTACAATGCAAGAGTCTAAATGCATTCCCACCCAACTCCTTCCCTAAGTTCATGCTTTCTAGGATTCATGGCCCGGTTGTCCCAAGAGGATGAAGGCTGTGGTCCATCACTGCTGGGATGCTACAGGTCCACCATACCCCCCACCAGGGGTGGGTTCCTCCCAGTTCGGACCAGTTCTCCCAAACTGGTAGCGGCCCGCTGGTGATGTCACGATGACATCACCGAACCGGATCGGTCGGTGCCGGTCCGTGGGGGCCGTCATCTTTTTTTTGAATTATTTTTTTTTTGAATTTTTTTGAATTTTTTTTCCTTCTGAGCATGTGCAGAAGCCGACTTCCGGCACTGTGCATGCGATCACCATCTTTTTTTCGGCTTTGGTTGTTGTTTTTTTCCGGATTTTTTGTTACTGCGCATGCGCACGTGCGCAAAGCGCACGCACGCCCATGAGGCACACCCATGCGGCACGGGAGGGAGCGAACTGGCAGCGAGGTAAGTTGGAACCCCCCCTGCCCCCCCATATATCTCCAATGAGACTAATTTGTTGGCACGGGGAGCCACTCTCACAGTCCTTCAAGACAGGACTGGGGTTCTAGAACAATTGTCCCTTCTCAATTTTACAGGACTTGACAGTTTTTATCGAGATGGAAGCAAAAAGATGCAAAAATAAAAATAAAAAAATATATCAGTCCTTCGTGCAAAACCGCTCCAAACTAGATTGCAGAAAATATAATTTCAGCAAGAGTGGTCAATGCCTGGAATACCCTACCTGACTCTGTGGTCTCTTCCCCAAACCCCCACAACTTTAACCTTAGACTGTTGACCTCTACTGTTGACCTCACCCCATTCCTAAGAGGTCTGTAAGGGGCGTGCATAAGTGCACCATCGTGCCTACCGTCCCTGTCCTAATGTACCCCATTTATTTGTATCCATTTCATGTATTCATAAACATGTTTATACTTATATCTGTTATCTTATACATGTTTGACAAAAATAAATAAATAAAATTAAATAAAATTTAAAAAAAATCTAATGGTCGTCTGGATTTGTGCAGCTCGGATCGGGAAGCCCTAATGTTTCATGCCGTATTTTCCATCGCTGTTGGCCGTGGGAAAACGATCGTGATATTGAAGTAGATGATTTCAAGCGGAGAAGAATATAGATTCATTTAAAAAAAAAATACATAGACGGGGATTGTGCAAGTCGAAGAAATAATACTAAAAATAACAGAGTATTGGGACGCGTTTCCAGTCGGCAGTTTTCCGAAGAGGACGCTTCCGGTAAGGGCAAAAGCAAAAGAACCGGCTGGCAAAGGATTTTCACCGGGAGAAGTCGGATTGGCCAGGGAAGCTTGTCACGTGGGCGAGGCGTTTGGACTGGGCACGGTTTGCCCCGCCTCTCCGTCGTGGTAGTCCCGGTGTGGTGCATGTGTGGTTGTTTTCCCCCTCGTTCTCCTCCATATCCGGGGTACAGATTGGGAGCGTTTCCTGTCGGCAGAATCTGCGGGAGCCTCGGTGGGGAGACCGGGAAGCGGGCGAAGAAAAGGCTGCGCTAGGATGGGAGTGGGGTCGCGGAAGGAGAAGTCCTTCGCCGTATTCGCCCACTGCCTCTTTTAAAAAGAGCTGCCCGTTATCCCAAACTACGCCGACTGCCTCTTTCAGTCTCTGCCGCTTCCCCGCCCTTCCCAGCACGCTGCGATCGGATGCCTCGCTCTGGGTCCAAAAGGTGGGTATTAGTTAAGCTTCTTCCCCCCCCCCCCCCGCCCCGCCTGTCCTTTGCAAGTTAAGGGTCTCCTGCCACCCCAAAATCCTCCCCACCCCTAGGAGTCCCGCCTTCCTCTTCTTGATTTAGTGATGGGGGGGGAATGCTAATTCACTGAGTAGTGTTGTAATGGCTTCTTGTGATTCTCTTTAAGAAAGGGAAGCTGGTGTCCTTTTCTCACCCCTCTTCTCACCCCGTTTTTCTTGAGAATAGGAGAATAGGAAGTCATTACTTCCTTTTGCATTTAGTTGAAATGTTCTAATGCTTTACTTTCTCCCCAGTAATCCTGAACTGGGATTCTAACCCTGCCCAGTTGCTTCTGGGCTTAAATATTCTAGCCTAGCAAATTGGGTTGGTTTTTCTTGAAATACTGCATGGAAAATTCTTCAGATTTTTCTACAGTCCTTGAAGTCCTCCTTGTTACCTTACTGATTTAATCTCCTTACCCACTTTATACCTGACTCTTTCCTACAAGTTGAAAAAACTGCAATTGTGACATCCAGAATCATGCTTCAATGCCTCCTTGGATTGTGACATCTCTCCAGTCTTACCCCAACTTTTCTGCCCCTGGGGCTTTTTAGGTCATAATTTGATCCTTTCCTAAAGCTTTACCATATCTGCCCCTTCTTTGATGAGCATTCATGTTCTTTTAAATAATCTTCCCTTGTGAAAGCTAGGAATGATTTATGGTTGCTGTGTTGTTTTCTTCCCCCATCCAGAAAGAATTTGGATCTTGCTATGATGATCTCTGCCGGATGGTTAACTCTCAGCTAGTACTGTTATCTTGAGAGTTATAACTGCTTGTGGAAGCTGTCGAAAAGTTGAGTTGGGATTGGCTTGCCTGAAAGGACAATTGTGCTGGATCTGCAGGCACTATGGAGTTTGCTGAGCTTATCAAGACACCGAGGGCTGACAATGTAGTCCTTCACCGCCCTTTCTATCCAACAGTGGAGGGGACCCTGTGCTTAACGGGACACCACCTCATCTTCTCTTCGCGACGGCAGGACAATGTCGAGGAACTTTGGCTTTTGCATTCCAACATTGATTCAATTGAAAAACGGTGAGGATATTTTAGCTCATGAAGTGGGGAGGGAGAGGAGCAATGATATAGTCCAAAAAAAACCATACATCTCTTCCGTGGTAAAATTTTGCAGGTGCTGGATGCAGGAATGGCCTGGATTAAGGATAGTAAATATAATTGAATCCTAGCTTGATAGGAGTGCCATGATTTTCCATTCCTTCATTAAAATGAAGTATCCATACTGTATTTTACCGTTTTTAGCTGATTTGCATAGATGTTCTCCAGATAAGTAGAGTTAGTTACAGCTGTGTAGTATTATAATTATACCAGCACACCAGTTATTAAGCAACCTGTATAATTCCCTTATCAGCTTCCAAGCACTGTTCAGGATGTTGAGCATAGGCCCTTAGCCTGTTGGGACCAAATATGAGAAGATACATCTTCCCATTCCTTCCCTCATGTGGGCTGAGAGGGGAAAGGTGGGTTTGTTTTTATCCATGCTTTTATTGCTTGTTATGAGCCCCCTAGTACCATTATGAGATGTGTGGCCATATATGTTCTGTTAATATGAATTGTATTTATTAATATATCATATCTTCACTTGAAGTTTTTCTTAAGTACTGTTCGTTGATGTGGAACATTGCATACCCAAGGATGGGGAGAGGCTTATTCTGTATAATACTGGTAGCCTGATTCTGAAATAGGCTCTTTCTGGATGCTTAACAGGTGCTGATAGTACAGCATTTTCAGGACTAGATTTTGTTTCTCATTGATTCAGACATTTTTTAAATTGCTTTTATTACCTTTATTGCTTTCAATTCTCACCAGAATAGAAAGATGGAATATAAGTGGCATAAAATAAATTTAATTTGTGACCTTGCTGCTTCTTAGTTTATTGCTATTTGAAGGCTAAATGTATTTTGTTGCATTATTTTTCCATTGGCTGGCTTGGACTTATATTGTTGAATGCTTTTTCTAAGTTGATGGGGACAGTATAAATGTTTAAAATGAATTATTACATAAAATTCACCTAAAATATACTTTCTATTTTTAAACATTTAAAATATTTATTCTTATGAGAATTTTAAATGAAATGAAATTTGCATATTGCCGAAAGAGAAATCCTGAAACAAGGAACACTTTATTTTCAAATGATGCCTCTTTTAGAAGGCACTTTCTTAAAAAGGCTTTCCTCCTTATGGAAGAAATAAGAGGGAACATCACCGGAACTTATCATTTGCAGCTTTAATAAATGCATTAAATGCATTTAATAAATGCATTTAACTGAAAATCATTAGTGGAAGCTTTTCCTACACTTTGCATTTTTCTGTCAGAAAAAGCTTAATCCTTTGATTTCAGACCATCCATTAAATAGCTATTGAGGACTTAGTCTTCTGTTTGAATCATCTAGATTGATCCTGTCTGAAAACATCACTTGTAAGATAGTGCAGTTTCTTCCCTTGTTCTCTGCTTTTGCAACTTAGAATCTAAAATCTAGAATTGTTAGATTTCTGGCCCAGCATCTTGATTTGCGCAGAAGGCTTTCAGGAAGCTTGTAAATTGAGCTTGTTCAATATTTGTTTCCCTCTATTGCCCAAGAAATATTCAGAGATATACTGTACCAATAAAAGAGAATATTTGTAGCTCAGGGTTGAAATGAGGGGTCCTTGGTGCGCTCTGAGCTTGTTTTCTTGCAGATGTTTCATTACCCAAGCTAGCACTGATGATGTTACCAAGTATATGTCTCTGAATATTCAGCTGAGTCATCAATCAGTTTCTAGAAATGATATAAATCAGTGTTTTTCAAAATTGTCAACTTTAAGATGTTCTGGGAATTCTGGGAGTTGAAGTCCACATATCTTATAGTTGCCAAGTTTGAAAACACTGATCTAGATTAATCATCTTGCATAAATGCATCCAAATCTTTTATTAAACCAGCTCAGTTGCATTACCTTGCTATTTCTCAATTCCCGGGTTGTTGGGGGTTTTTTTGTTTTTTGTTTTGGTGGGTGGGATGACATGTATAGTGGACCCACACATCTGCAGAGTACCACATCAGGGAAAGCTGTTTTAGATTAAAGGATGGAATGCATCTTATTTTGGGAAAAGCATTGAATTCAACTGTTTAGACTTTGAGAGTTTTACCTTTTTCAACTCCAAGGAATCAAGGGAGAGGCTATTAACTAATGAGTTTTCAAAACTGCTTTTATTTTAAAGGGCTTGTAGAGAGAAACTGTCATTTTATTCATGTCAATTTTTCATACACTATTCCCGACTTACGACTGTAATTGAGCTGGGAATTTTAGTCATATATCCTGGTTGTTAAGTGGATCACCATGTGATCAGACCTGACATTATGATATTTTGTCAGCTATTGTTAAGTGAATGTTGAGGTCATTAAGTGAATCCATTTTACATAATGGCTACTTTCTGTTGGAAATCAGAAGTAAACTCTGGAAATCGGCAAAAAATCATCAAACCTTGTGGTCATGTGACTGGGATGTTGCAAATATTCATAAAGGTGAGCCTGGTTGCCAAGCACCTGAAATGCAATCACATGACTGCAGAGGGGTGCAGCTGTTGTAATTTTGAAATTGGGTTGTAAGTAGCTTTTTCGGGGGGATCCATCATAACTTCAGTCGCTAAGCAACCAGTTGTAAATTGAGGTCTCTACTGCTTTCTTCAACACTAAAAGACAAGCAATTTGGGGCTATATTCAAGCTTAAAATGGGACAGTTAACTTGCTTTGTCCTCTCTTGCTTTTCTCCTTGATGCCCTGATATTATGTAGTTTTCTTGATCAAGAATAACTCTTAGAATAAAAACAGCAGACTGTCTCCTTGTATAGCAGCACTAGTGAGTTGCTACAATTCAAAGATATGCTTTGCGTTATTCAGACTCGATGAAAAGGGAGCATAATTAGCCATTTATTTCCATGAAGATAGGTCGTCCTGATGAAGAACAATCTGGAAATATTTGTGACTCAGTATTTCTTTAGAAATGAGAAAAATAAACCCCTGCATTTTTATTCCTATAAAACGGTCTCAATAAAACAACATGTTTAAGACTGAACAAACCAGTATTGCTTTATCATATTGCTGGGTGCCCGCCCAGGGTTTTTATTGCTCTTTTAAAGTATATTTATCTGATGCAAAATGGCTGACAGTGTTGACACCAGCCTGATTTCAGAAGGACAGCACTCCAATGACAGGGTGCCACAACTGAGGATGTCTGACACCCACATCTCCATTTAACACAAAGTTCTTCTTTCAGAGATCTCTGTCACTGTAGGCATACAGCAGCCAAGTAAAGTTATCACATTTCGCTATATCGCAGAAGAATTGGGAATGTGGTTTGTAGCCTTGTCTGGTCTCATTCATATGCAGTTTATCTCCTGATTACTTTTAGCCACAGTTTGCTCTGGCATCTATATTAGAGTAGCTGTTATTATGGTTAACTCCGAAATTAATTATGATACACTTTTGAAAGATAGTTTGGAAGACTATCTGATTACCCTTTGTCCCTTTGAAAATTACAGTCAATTATGGGGGAAATGAACTGACATCTGTGTGTGTCAGTGTTGGATGGCTATCTGAACTAAGCTGGTGTATATTCTGTGTTGTTTTTTATAAAACTCTAGTTTGCAATATTCTCATACAAATATACATGAGGGACATTCATTTAAATTTTTCTTCTTGTTTTCTTTCCCCTTAGATTGTGAAGAAAAGCAGTGTTTCCCCCATTCTCCTGCTCTATCCAATAATTTCATTGGAAAAAATTATAGTTTTTGCTATTTGCTTCATCATTTGTATTTTTTTAAAAAGTATCCTAGCCCCTTGGTTGGTTAATTATTTCCCTCCAAAAATTAAGATGAAAAAGAGCTAAAAGAAACCTGAATTATAGTTGCTACAGTATAGCAATTAAAATGTCAAATTTCAACCCTCCTCCCTTCTTATTTGACCATGTCTAAGAAAGAAGGATGGGGGCTTAGATGAATTCTTTCTGATCCTCCCAGGATTGGCCTTGGGGTTTCAACAACACTACTGGAATTATTTACTAGCAATATTCTGCTATAAAGAAATTACTTATCTGGAAATTACATTACTAACATGATGTATTTTAATATGTTTCTCCCATCTCTATGAGTTTGGAGCAACACTCCAGTGAGGTAGGCTTGGCTGAATGCTAGCAGTTTGTGTGGTTTTGGATCTCACAATTTGCTTCATTGCCATGTGGGAATCAAAATCTAAGTCTTCTGCCATTTCAGTGTGGCCTTTGCAGTTGCACTGTTACAAAAATTTTGAACCAGGCCCAATAATGGCTATAAAAATGTATGTTGCCTCTGAGTGAGCGCTAGATGCCTATTCAGTAAATAATAATAAAAGGTTCACATGTCATGGAGCAAGAGGGAAAGGCAATCCTACTGCAGTTATATCCTCATAACTTGCCTTTATTACATGGGCGAAGAAAGGTGCATTCCCTTTTGAGAAACGGGGTGGTGTATTTGTGTAGCATTCTGAGAAAGTTTTGAAAATCTTTGCATTTGAGAAAGAAAGGAACTGTTGGTGTGTGACAGCACATAATATAATCCTCAGATCCATAGCTGACCATCTACTGATGCTAATCTACTGGTCCAGGCTAATCTAGCA
This sequence comes from Thermophis baileyi, assembly GCA_003457575.1. NCBI lineage: Eukaryota > Metazoa > Chordata > Lepidosauria > Squamata > Dipsadidae > Thermophis > Thermophis baileyi. The sequence continues at coordinate 6,528,287 of QLTV01002265.1, forward strand.
TTATCTCACCATGAAAACTTTTTCTGTCTGATCCTGCATTTTTGATTCTCCATAATAATGGTGGTTCCTTCAAGAAATGTTGGGCTCCCCTGTCCTAGGTGATCAACTCTCACCAATCTAAGCTAACATGAAGTCGAAATCTTTTGTAGAATGACATCTTGTTTTCTCCTTGATTTAAAGTCGGAACAGCTAAGAAGCATCTCATTTATACTACCATAAACGTTTTAGTATTATGAAGAGACAGAAAGAGCCTAAAACATTGTTAAAGCTTGAAGTTGTCTGCAGTATTCCATGTTTGTTAGGAATCTTCAATTCAGTTTCTGAATTATTTTCTTTCCAGTTAATCTATGAGACTCAAAGGGAACAGTGGCAAAATGCATTAGAGTAGAAACATTTCTGGGTGCATGTAGGCAAATGTAGAATGGTTAATATCATTTCCTTCCTTGCTTGCCAGCCCTTCTTTAAAATTACATTCGAACCCTTACATTCTTTTTAACGTTTGGTACAGGTTTGGAAATTTAATTTGCTAAAATAACCTGCAGTTCTCCTGTTCATCGACATATTCTCCCATTAATGTTTTTCAACTAGCAACACTTGAATGTTTTAATGGCTGAAGACTTCAACTTTTGTTCTGTAGACGTCAACTTTTGTTCATTGTGAAGGCCATGTAGGTATCTACAGTTCAAAGGCCATCAGATTATATTCTTAACTCTTCAGTATTCATGTTTTTATATCACTGCAGTTTTATTGGCTTCTTGGGCACCATCATTATCAAATGCAAAGACCTGCGAATTATTCAGCTTGACATTCCTGGCATGGAGGAATCTTTGAACATTGCTAGCTCCATTGAGGTAAAGTTATTTATAGAAATTAAAAGAACCCAGCAACACTGGTTCTGTTCTGTAGAGATTCATGTGGAAGATGGGGCTGGGGAACTAGCATTGTACTCTCACTCATTACTTCATTTTCTCCAAATCTATTGCTTCAGAGTATCTAAAGGCAGCTTATTGTAATGGGCAACTAGCACATTGTAACACTATGCATTTTCTCCTTCTTATAGGCACTGTCTACCTTGGATTCCATCACTCTCATGTATCCTTTCTTTTATCGCCCCATGTTTGAAGTAATTGAAGATGGTTGGCATTCATTCTTGCCTGAAAGTGAATTTGAACTTCTCAATTCAGTTGTAAGTTTTTATTTTTATTTTTTTTTATCACATTTTTATCCCACCCATCTTACAGAAGTGACTCTTGGCAGTGTACAATAATCAATAAAAACAACAAATGTATAAAAAGAGTCTATAAAAATTATAAAGTCATTGTTAGAAATGAAAAACACTATAAAAAATTAAAATACACAAGAGCAACCACAGTGGAGCCATCTAAGAATGTCTGCAGTTCCCTGAGACCCCAAGGGCTGGTGACATCATTAGGTCTTAAAGGACCTCTGGCATGATAACAAGTGGGGCTAATCTGATTTAGGGAGGAAGAATGTTCCATAGGGTGCGTGCTACAGCAGACAAGGCCCATCTCCTGGGACTCATCAAATATAGGTCTCTAGCTGATGATACCTGCAGCGTACTTTCTCTGCCAAATCTAATGGGATAGGCTGATGTAATTGGAGAGAGATGGGTCCCCCAGATAACTTAGACTAATGTTAGGAAGGCTTTAAAGGTTAAAACAAGCATCTTGGACCTGGAAGCAGAGTGGCAGCCAATGCAGCTCACAGAGGTATAATATGTATTCTTTGGGGAGTACACATAACTGCCTGTACCACTGCATTCTGAACCAGTTGTTGCTTCTGGATACTCTTCAATGACAGCATTGTAATAGTTCAATCTGGAAATGACAAGGGTATGAATAGTTCAATGTGGAAGTGACAATCTCTGATCAGAGCCTGGCAATCCAGGAATGAATGCAACTGGCACACAACACAAAGCTGTACATAGTTTTTCCTAACTACAACAGTCACTTGCTTTTAATCTAGGAGGTCCCCCAGATTGCATACCAAGTCTGAATGCACCCCATTCAGCACCAAAGATGGCATGGTCCTAGTAGGCCCCCAAACCCAAACCCACTCAGTCTTGGCAGGGTTTAGCTGAAGCCTGTTCACCCATCCAGACCATCACACCTCCAAGCACTATAATAAAGTGTTCATAGCATTGCTTAATTCTCCATGGGCAGAGATGTATAGTTGGGTATCCCACCCATGCCAGAGATCATCCAAAGGAGTGACCAATGCTGTTTCCATCCCATATCCAAGTCTGAATCCTGACTGAAAAGGATCCAGATGATCCGTTTCATCCCTCTGAAACTTGTGCAACCATCTTCTTCACAACCACTTTTCTCAGAAGGGAAGGTTAAAATGCTGGACCAAAATTGTCTGGTATGATGGGATGCAGCAATGGCTTCTTAAGGAAGGTCCCTGTGGTTCCGTTGGTTCTCTGGGCTCAAGTGGAAACCACAAAGAAAGAACTTGGTTCTTGGTTCTCTTATGGCCTGTCAGAACAGAAGTCTTTTTTTCTGTTTTCTAATACGCATAAACAACCAGTAACAATGCAGTGAAGACTTAATTTAAAATAGATACCTTTATTATACAGTTGCAAGAAAAAGTATGTGAACCCCTTGGGATTACGTGGAGTTTTGCATGAATTGGTCATAAAATGTGCTCTGAACGTCATCTAAGTCACAACAATAGAAAAACACAGTCTGCTTAAAATAATACTACACAAACATTAGATGTTGCCATGGTTTAATTGAACATAACATGTAAACATTCACAGTGCAGGGAGGAAAAAGTATGTGAACCTTTGGACTTAATAACTGGTTGACCCTCCTTTGGCAGCAATAACCTCAACCAAACGTTTCCTGTAGTTGCAGATCAGACCTGCACAACGATCTGGAGTAATTTTGGACCACTCCTCTTCACAAACCTGTTTCAGTGTAGCAATATTCTTGGGATGTCTGGTGTGAATCGCTCTCTTAAGGGCATGCCACAGCATTTCAATCGGGTTGAGGTCAGGACTCTGACTGGGCCACTCCAGAAGGCATATTCTGTGCTGTTGAAGCCATTGTTCTGTTGAATTACTTGTATGCTTTGGGTCATTGTCCTGTTGCATCACCCATCCTCTGCGGAGCTGCAGTTGGCGGACAGATGGTCGGA
>QLTV01002265.1:6532156-6547980 GCA_003457575.1 Thermophis baileyi
TTTTAAAGGGCAGGACAGCTGTCAGCAACACATCCAATATCATCACACTGATTGGAGTAAAGGTTGGCTCACTCCTGGCTCCAATTAGCTCTTGGAGAAGTCATTAGGCTAGGGGCTCACATACTTTTTCCTCCCTGCACTGTGAATGTTTACATGTTATGTTCAATTAAACCATGGCAACATCTAATGTTTGTGTAGTATTATTTTAAGCAGACTGTGTTTTTCTATTGTTGTGACTTAGATGACGTTCAGAGCACATTTTATGACCAATTCATGCAAAACTCCATGTAATCCCAAGGGGTTCACATACTTTTTCTTGCAACTGTATAAGTTATAATTTAAGCATTTTGCAGTTGTTTAACAATGCTACAGTCAGGTGCAGATGTAACATTTAAGCAACTTCATGCTTATCGACATTAATATTTCAAAAATTATAGTTAATATTGACATAACTTCTTTTAATCCTTAAAAGCTTAAGTTATCTATATCATCAGAGCGTTAATAATCTTTAGTTATTATTGTATAATACCACTTTATTCAGATGTACAATGTTCTACTTGTGTTTTATAAAAGAAAATAAGCAAATAAAACAGTATTAACTTGGAGGGGAGAAGGGAAGGGGCTTCCAACTGGATCATATCACTGAGGGGCATTTGGTATGGAATGAGAACCTCTCTTCTATCAGACATTTTAAATGGCTGTAATAGCATTACAGATAATAGTTCTGGTCTCTATGTTTGCATTGCTGCTATGGCATGTACCTCACATTAAATGTCCTGGGCATCAGGCCATCATGTTGTGCCAAAATAAGATTAATGGGTTGGCCATCGCCCTTAATGTGAACATGACAATTGTATTTTATTACCCCGGTTTAGAATGAAAAGGGAATGAAGCCACTGTTTGGGAAAAGGGGATGGTGGAAGTTTTGGATGGCTTTAAACACAGCTCAGATGTTGCATTGGTGGCCAGTCAGCTTCCAGGTGTAACTTAAGGTGCTAGACATCTATAAAGCCCTGCATGGCACAGGGCCTAGTAATCTGAGAGACAATCCCCATCCAGTTGTTTCTGCCCTACTGGTACATTTGGGTAGAGTGGATGCCCTCCAAGTGCCATCTTGTGGAACCGAGGAAGCATGTCTTCTCTGTTGCAGCTCCTGCCCTCTGGAATGGCATCCTTCCCCCCAGATACATATAGGTCCAACTCTCCATGAACCCCAGAAGTCGCCCTGATTGTTCCCACACTAGGATTACAATGATTAAGTTGACTGTTGATGTAGCTAAAGGTTGGTTAGAATTGGGCAACATAAAAATCAAATTAATCAATATTCTCATCTTTCTGAATTTCTCATGTAGTTCTTAATTCAAGATATGTTCAAGACTTTGAATAGGTTAAATTAAATATACAAAGATAATTTTAGGCAAAATGTGAATGGATGTTCATGTAAAGATTTATTTTGTAAAGTTGAAAAGTGATTCCGAAGCCAAATTAATTTATGATGAGGGGGGAAAAAAAGAGAAAGTAAGTCAGTTTGAGCTTGGTGGATTCTTACATGCATAGTATTCTTTCCTAGACAAATGAATGGCGGTTGAGTTACATCAACAAAGATTTCTCAGTCTGCCCTTCTTATCCACCTGTTGTCACTATCCCTAAATCAATTGATGATGAATCTTTATGCAAGGTTGCCACTTTTCGCCATGGTGGACGTTTCCCAGTACTCAGCTATTATCACAAGAAAAATGGGATGGTGAGTTGGACACTTGGATTACAAGGCATGTGTTTTCTTTGTAATAACTACATATTAAAAATGTATGTATGTTGCAGTACTTAAATGCCATAATTGAAATTGTTGTACTAGAAGCTTGAGCATTTCGGGATAGCAGGAAAGGACAGATCATCTGAATAACTTGATATATGATTAGGAAAGGTCCTGAAGAATCAATTAGCAGCCTGAGAATCTAGTGGTTACATTAACTAAATGCTCCCAGTGATGTAAATAATCCCCAAAGATGTAGAAATTATCTCCTTTTTACAATAGGTTGTAGTTGGCTCTTGCACTTTTATTTTAATTTTTTCTCATTGTTTAATATTAATAGAGAGTGAGGCTGCACATTCAATAGCTTTTTGGAAGCTGAACAAGCATCATTCTGTTTTCTTGCTATAACAATGAATTCCAAAGGAACATGTCTTTTTGAGAGGAGTATGTTAAGATCTTAAGAGTACTGTGGGTGCATTCCTATAGAAAAGCATAAAATGCTGACCCTTCATGAGAAGAGATGTTTGACCATCCATACTCTCCTGTTGTGTCTTCCTAGAGGTTGACTATCATCTGTATTCAAACAGGAATTGTTATATTAAAATTACATACTTCTCAGGGGTGGGTTCTAACTTACCTCACTGCTGGTTTGCTTCCTCCTGCGTCGCGTGGGCGTGCCGCGGGCATGTGCAATGCAAAAAAATAAAAAAATTCCCCCCCCAAAAAGCCGAAAACAAGATGGCAACGCATGCGCAGCCGGAAACTCGGCTTCTGCGCATGCACAGAAGAAAAAATAAAAAAAAAATTCAATTTTTTTTAAAAAAAAGATGGTGGCGTCCACGGACCAGCACCGACCGAACCGGATCCGTGACATCATCGTGACATCACGAGCGGGTCGCTACCGGTTCGGGCGAACCGGTCCGAACCGGGAGGAACCCACCTCTGACACTTTTGAAGAAAGGGAAATGGGATGGAAATGGGCTTCACACTTAGACATAAATGTTAATTTTTATTCTGTCTTAATATTTGCAGAAAATATACTATCACTTTTGTATTTTTTTTAATTCACGTCTTTGAAAATCAACATAAAATTGTTCTCACTTGAAACATAGAATTATATCCTGGATGTATATGTACCAGCTTTCATTCAGCTTTTATTAAGGGAAATGTGTTTTCATATTAATATTGAACATTTGAATTGTCAGGTGAAATACAGAAATCCTTTTTACTCTGTCAGTAAAATAGAATGCATAAATGACTTTGAGGGAAGAGGGGAAGTGAGGTTGTCTAGGAAATAATCAGACAAATAGAAGCAGGAGCCTGCAGTCACTTAGCAGTCAGAGAAAGGAATTTAGGAAGGACGCACTCTAATGGATAAAACGGTTAAAAGTAAAGACCTTCAGACTTGCAAGATTCTTTTAATGCAGTCTTCAATAAAATAGAATTAGGTCATCTTATTTTTCCTATCTGGTTTGACTGGGAGGGTGACAATCAGTTACTCCAGAATGGTGAACATTTCCCCCCATGGAATCATAGAATACCTTTAACGCTACATTGGCTTTTATACTACAGAAGACTTATCTGGGTACATAGTTTTACTACAGTTTGTTGGTCCTTCTAGGTGATCATGCGCAGTAGCCAACCACTTACAGGTACTAATGGGAGGCGTTGTAAAGAGGATGAGAAGCTGATCAATGCCACCCTGAGGGCAGGCAAGCGTGGATATGTCATTGATACACGATCTCTGAATGTCGCTCAGCAAGCCCGGGCCAAAGGTGGAGGCTTTGAACAGGAGGCTCATTATCCTCAGTGGAGAAGGATTCACAAATCCATTGAGCGGTGAGTTTCTGTATGAGAAAGACTTGCTTTCAAGAAATTTAATTTAATTTAATTTAGAATCTTTCTCCCCCCCCCCCCCCGAAGTTTAGCATATGGGATTTAGGAGATTTGAGACATCCAGATGAACCAGTTGCCTGTCCAAATAAACTATATCAGGTTAGGCGCCAGAGTTTAATACAAGAAAACTTTGTATTTCCTTAAACAGCAGATCTGTGTTGTTGTTTTTTAAAACAGATGAATGCTTTTTTGAAGCATTCTCCAAATGCTGTAGGGAGCACATTATGCCTATATTTTCATGCTTTTATTTTATTTATTAATGTATGTCTCTCTCTGTGTGTGTGTGTGTGTGTGTTTATTCTTTATTTATTTATTTAGGAAATTTATATGGCCGCCCAACTCATGGTGGTTTTAGAATCAGGGGTATATTGTTTTTGTGTTGTTTGAAGGAAATGTGTGTAAAGTTCAGTGGAAGCTTTTTGTTACATTTGGTCCATTTAACCATTGTGTTTCATTTATTACATATTCATTGTACACTAATTTTTCCATTTAACATTAAAAAAAAAAGTGGTACAAATAATCTTTTCTTTTAAATTCATTGTTCACAACAATAGGTGTTCCATTTTATGTGAGAAGTACAGTTCAAAAGAATAAGGTCCTGAATTTAATTCACTGTTATAATTAAAAGCCTATCAGCAAGAGGTGTTCAGATTGCCATTTAAAAAGCTCAATATTTCCCGCAGCTTCATGTCTCAGTAGAATTACAGACGGGAAAAGAAAAAAAGGGTTTCTGTTAAAATCCTGGATTTATAGCACACAGAATTTGCTTGACAATCCTATTTATTTAAGGGAGAGGTTTGCATCTCTCTCCTATTCTTTGTTATATTTGTCTCTCTCTCTCTTCATGCTTCATTTTTGTGGTACTAGAATGCCTGTAGCTGCAATCAAGATGCATTTTTTTTCTGAATTTGGCATCCCTATTATTGGGTATTGGTTCCTTGAAGGGCAATCTAGAATGGATGGTGAGATTGTGAGTCACAGTGTTTCAACTCTAATATAGCTTCGGCCTCTCTTGTCAAGTGGCAACATGCATTATGCTTTCAGAATACTTTGAGCAACAGAAATGTTCCATGCAATGTACAATAATAAGAAATAACTGCACGCTGACACAAATGTAAAAAAAATAACAAAAATGCACAGGGCTTAATCTCAAAATGAAAGCCAGAGTATTTTAATTTGCTACTATAATGCTAACAATATTGGAATCTCCCACCATCTTTGGTATGAAAAAGCTGTTCCATTGATAAATGGCTCCTCCTCTTCCCCAGAGACTAATTTTGTATCAACAAGCTACGGTATATGAACAAAGCAAAAAGGGGTACTTCAGCTGCCACATCAACTTTTATTTGATTTTGTACTATTCTCTCTGAAGTCCTCTAGCAGGATATGAGGCTTGACTCATAGTTTGCAAAAGTTCTAATATTGGAATTGTATGGTATTTAGAGTCCCAACGTCTATCTCTTAAAATTGAACACTTGAATGTAGGAAATACAAAAGGTGTTCCCATTGGGATAATAAAAGTGTGTGTCGTGGATGTAAGGTGGTTTTCATGTTTGTCCCCCTTTCTTCCTAATGTGCCTATAGATACAATATTCTGCAAGAGAGTCTCATCAAGCTTGTGGAGGCCTGTAATGACCAGTCTCATAATATGGATCGCTGGCTTAGTAAGTTAGAGGCTTCAAACTGGCTGACCCACATCAAGGAAATCCTGACCACAGCATGCTTGGCTGCCCAGTGCATTGATAGGTAAACATTCAGGCATCTGTTTCAGTTTATTTATTATTTATTTAAAACATTAATATGGCTATCCATCTTAAAACCACATTCTGGATGGCTCACAATTGAAAGATAAAATCATATCTACAAAAAACAAGAACAGAAAACAATAAACAGAAAAACCTGGCACTACAATCAAATTTCTCCAATGAAGCCCAACATGCTTTCCTCCCATTCTGATTTTCCATCAGTTGGTCTGGAATAGACCAATAATAAACTCTCCTTGGTCAAATCAGGGTCCCCTCTAATGTTGGTAGCATTGACCAGTTAGTTGACTCTGGAAAGTACTTGTAGAAGTGTGAATGGATGGATGGATGGATGGATGGATGGATGGATGGATGGATGGATGGATGGATGGATGGATAGATAGATAGATAGATAGATAGATAGATAGATAGATAGATAGATAGATAGATAGATAGGCATGAGAAAGAGGGAGATTGAAAGTTTCAGTTCTTGAGTTTTGAGGCAAAGTCATGAGCTGAACCTGTTTCTCTGCTAGATAATCTTCTTTTGCTGTATGGGTGAGATACATGATAAGCCCATTAAGCAGTTCCTTTTCTTGAAACAGGGATGCGGTGGCTAAGATGCTGAGCTTGTCGATCAGAAAGGTTGGCAGTTCGGCAGTTCGAATCCCTAGCACCGTGTAACGGAGTGAGGTCCCGTTACTTGTCCCAGCTTCTGCCAACCTAGCAGTTCGAAAGCATGTAAAAATGCAAGTAGAAAAATAGGGACCACCTTTGGTGGGAAGGTAACAGCATTCCATGCGCCTTCGGCGTTTAGTCATGCCGGCCATATGATCACAAAGACGTCTTCGGACAGCGCTGGCTCTTCAGCTTTGAAACGGAGATGAGCACCGCCCCCTAGAGTCGGGAACGACTAGCACATATGTGCGAGGGGAACCTTTACCTTTACCTTTCTTGAAACATATTTTCTTTCCTAGGGAAGGAGCATCTGTCTTGATTCATGGAACAGAAGGCACTGATTCAACACTACAGGTGACTTCCCTGGCTCAAATCATTTTGGATCCCAGATGCAGGACCATTCGTGGCTTTGAAGCTCTGATTGAGAGAGAATGGCGTCAGGTATGAGCTGCTATGTTTTCCCCAGCAAAACTTTTTGTTGTATCTTCATCTCTGAAGTGCTGAACATTATTCATTTGCTAATTCGTGCAAAGAATAACACCTTACCAAGAATCATTCGTGGGCAAATTATATAGATGTGTGTGTTTATCACATTTTATGTTGCAAAATTGTTCTGGAGTCTAGGCTGCTAATGACAAAATAAAATATATCAGACGATGCCCAGCTTGTTCTAGTAATCCAAGTTAACATGCAGATATTTGCATTTTGTTACCTCAAGAACAAGATACCTGGTTACATACAAATTTTACTGTAAGATCCTTAATGCTACAGTCCAGGATCTAAACTCAAGGTTGCTAAGAGACTGAAAACCTGGGAGGGCAGATCTGAGGATAATAGTCCTCCCTCCACCCAATGAGATATCCATAATACACGCCAGGTGTATTATATAGATGAACCATTTTAATTTTGGATGAAAGAATTGTAAATTAGAGTGAATTTAAATCAGCGATTCTCCTCTTATTTTGAAATGTGTAATTTTATTAGAGTAAGCCTGCTGTTAGCCCAATCTAATAAAACATTTTGGTATGTAACAAAGCCTTTAAAAACTGAGGGATGTAATATAAAACTCAAATTGTTATTTACTCCAGGGTTTGTTTGATTTTTCTCTCTGGATACTCAGCAAAACAAGATTATTCAAAGCTAAAGCAGTAATCTCTTCATATTTATTTGGAAAAAGAACAGTTATATAAAATTGGGTTTTATGTGCAAGTTAAATATATTCAGGATTAGTCTGTGTGTATTCAGCATTTTCCATATGGAAAATTTGATAGCTGCAGGGAAAAACAGTAATTGTCTAGGGGGATAGAGATTAAATATTTAGTCAATTAGCATGGTAAAGTTTTTATTTGAAGAATAAGTGATCAAGATCACATGGGGGTTTTTAAAACACAATTCAACAGATACCTGAAACATAATAGACATTACTATTAATGAAAAGAAAAAAGATGTGGTTCATAGATATAGCAATATCAGGGGAGTTAAACTGATGAAAATCAAATAGAAAAAGTAACAAAATTTAATTGAAAGACTTTAGAGGAAAAAGTCAACTATAACTTTATAGCAATTGGAGCTTTTAAAACCATACCAAAGATTCACCAAATATTTGGAAGTTTTAAATTTGATATCACTGACTTTGCAAAAACCCACCTTGCTTAGAACTATGTATATAGTACAATAATTTCATAACTAGTAAAGTAATAATAATATCCATACCAGTCCCACCAGATCTTGATATATTATTTTCTAAGATTTTCCTTAGAAAAATATTTTCTAGTGTGTGGTCCCAATAATTTTTAATAGTAAAGCCAAAACCTTTTACATAAATTCCAGTGCACAGATTTCACAACTCTGTCATGCTTATACAAATACGCTATTTTCTCTACTGAACTGATCCACAATTTCATCTTTTAATAATTTCAATTTTCAGCAACTGCTGTTAAATTTTTGATCTGATTTTCCTTCATTGTCATGCACATATTGACTGAGTAGTATGGTTGCTTAGAGGTGGAGCTCTTACCTTACAATTAGGAGGCTGTGAGTTCAATCCTAGGTAGCGGCAGATATTTCTCTCTCTCGGTGCAAAGTGAAAATATCTGCTATGAGCTCCACTTAGGCGACAGGAAGGGCATCCGGCCAGTAAACACTCAGCTACATTCAGTTGCCTTCACTCCACCTCAAACAGATTACTAGGTCATTAAAAGGGGAAAAATGCATATATTGATCATAAAGAAGTATATATTTGTAGGGATTAATTAACTTTTCAGTTATTTTCTTTTCATAATCTTCTTTTGATTTTGTAAACTTCTGTAGTTTTTCTTTGCAAACTTGTACCAGTAGTAATTCCATACTATGTGTGATGCAATCATTCAATTTATGTTTCTGTTCTTCCTCTGTTTTACTTTTAAAAGAAAATCTCCTCCCACCTTTACTTCTGGTGAAGTACAGCCTGGCAACTGCTTTTTGGGTGGAAAGTATGATTCATGATAATTAAAGTTCTTGTTTTTCTATAAAGTACATCTAATTCAGCTTGTATTACTCAAATTTTACTTGCAGCATATCAATTAATTGGATCATCCAAAGTTTTTATTTAGCTTTAATTATGTTCCCTGCATTTAATGATGTTTTCTACATTTTTCAAATTCATTTTATATAATTAGACTTAGTATTCTTTTCAACTTGCTCATGTAGTAAGCTAGAAGCTTCCATTAACCTTAAATAGTGGAATTCTTCAGGGGCCAGTTGTCATTTCTACTCATTGGCTGTAGTACATCAAGAACTTTGCCTCCTTTAATCACTGAAGTTGCACATTTGGATAGACTGAATTGAATTTCTATGTTGTCACTGAATGCATGAACAGTGTTCAGTAGAAATTCAAGTTCTGCTTTTGATTTTCCTAGTAATTTTAGGTCCTCCATCTGTAGCAAATAGCTACAGCAAATAGCAAATTGTTTTGGATCAGGGGTGAAAAACCTAATCCTTAAAATGTTTTACAAACTATCACAAGTTTTTAACTGTTCAGCTGAATCTGCTGCTGGACTTAACTTGTACAGTCCATCCTCCTGCCTGAGAAAATTGTGTTGGCCATTTACTGGTGATATAGTGATGGTAGAAAACTAAGCTCTGCCATCACTACATGTAGAGAGATTGTGCTCACATAAATTTGCTGCTAAATTTAACCATCTGTGCTGCAGTTGTCTGCTAGTTTGCATCATTGCTATAGACACCAGAGTAAACCCAGATGCTTCCTGTAAGCAGAGAGGACACTCGGGAGCAATCATTCAGGGATCTTTCTCATCTTACCATTTCACAGGGCCTCAGCAGAATTCTAACCATTGTGCCCTGAAATCTATCCAGAGTGCTCAAGAATCCTTCAGATTCCCAAAGACTGTGAAGGGAATAATTTTAACTTGAAAATATAATACTTCTTTACGAGTCCATCTTTGCCTTTCCTCAATGGGGATTATTAAATCTGTTTCTTATGCTTTACTGTGGTGTCTATTCTATCAAGGATACAACCTTGACCTTATAACCCTTCTTTTAACTCATCTAGATGAGAAGAATGTAATATGAGAAGGAACTCATCTTTCATTCTTCAATTAATAGTTATCTGAAAGTTTCTAGCAACAAACCAGAGCTGACTAAATCATATTCATAAGAAAATGAAGAGGAATATGTGGCCATGCATAATTTTAATGTTTCAGCCATCTCTTTCCTACACTCTTGGCAGTTTTGCACATGACTGCATCTCTTGTGCGCTCATTCAAGATATAGTCCACCATGGGGCCGTACCTGGTAGGAATATACTGTGATTCAAATATGAGTCCATGTGATGGCTGCCTTTCAAAGAGAACTGCCAATTTGCTGCTATTGGCTTGAAGCCTCACAGCAGCTTGCAGAGACATATTCATGTGTCTGTTCTATTTATAGACTCTGTCAGACATTAACAGGAAAACAGGTGGACAATTAATGCAAGATGCTCCACAAAAGTAGAAGAGGAAAACTGTCCTGAAATTGTAAGCCATGGTAGCATAAATAGGCAGGACTGACAATATAAGACTAAGATCAACTCTACTGAATCAGATCATGGATTGCCTGCATGGATTGTCCCTGCATGGATTGCCCTGGTGACTATGTAGGACAGACAGGGAGGAAACTAACCACCAGATTGCTAGAACATAAGTACTAGAAGAAACTAACCACCAGATTACTAGAACATCAGACCAGTAGTGGGTTCCATTTACCTTTGCTACCGGTTCAGGAACGGGAGCGCACAGTCATGCGCAGAACGTTTTTGATGACGTCCGGGCAGGTGGGCAGAGCCTCCTGCTGCCGCCACTACCGGTTCACCGAACCGGTAGCAACCCACCACTGATTCAGACGAGGAGACCCAAACTCATTGGTAGCCTCACACTGCAATGAACAAGGACACACATTCAATTTTGCAGCTACTAAAATTGTTGGACGAGCAGGCACAAAAAGAGCCAGGGAAATGATAGAAGCCTGGGAAACAGGCCCCTCATCAGTCAACAGGAGTGCTGATTTATCACCAGCCTATCAAGTACTTAGAAGGCGAGGGCTGGGCAGCACAAGCAAATGCCAGCTAACGATGTAAAAGCCAGCCATCAACATACCCCAATCAGCATCTAAAAAAGGCACATACAACAGGCACTATAAATACCACACAGAACAGCACACACTCTGCTAGAGAGAAGTTCCCTGAAGTGCTTAGTTTTTTGGGGAGTGGGAAGATTAGAATAAGTGGTACAGTGTCCAGCCTTCCACATCCAGTGCTTTCCAATTTGTATATTGGCTGGAGATAATGAAGCTATTCTTCAATGTTACTTTGAGTCCATTTGTTTGGAGAAGGCAGTCCTAATATCTAACATGCTTAGTTGTTGCTTTTACAACACCATTTTTTCTGCCAATGTTAGATTTTTATTTACTATATTGTGTGCAGTTTGGATCATTTCATCTTAAAACGTACATTGGAGAACTAAAAAAAAGTCATGAAAAGAGCCACTGAAGTAATCAGGAGACTAGAAGAAAGTTTGGGAAAAGAAATGAGAGCATTTAGAACAGGGGTCCCCAAACTTGGCAACCTTAAGACTATGCTGGCTGGAAAATTCTGGGAGTTGAAGTCCACAAGTCTTAAAGTTGCCAAGTTTGGGGACCCCTGCCCTACACCAAACTGGCTCTCTTACATTATTTTAGACTTTTTAAAACACGGAACGGGAGCGCACAGTCATGCGCAGAACGTTTTTGATGACGTCCGGGCAGGTGGGCAGAGCCTCCTGCTGCCGCCACTACCGGTTCACCGAACCGGTAGCAACCCACCACTGATTCAGACGAGGAGCCCCAAACTCATTGGTAGCCTCACACTGCAATGAACAAGGACACCCATTCAATTTTGCAGCTACTAAAATTGTTGGACGAGCAGGCACAAAAAGAGCCAGGGAAATGATAGAAGCCTGGGAAACAGGCCCCTCATCAGTCAACAGGAGTGCTGATTTATCACCAGCCTATCAAGTACTTAGAATGCGAGGGCTGGGCAACACTACTAGCAAAGGACTGCTAAAAGCCAGCCATCAACACCAATCAACATTTAAAAAGCCATTTACAACAGGCACTTTAAATACTACACACAAAACAGCACACACTCTGCTAGTGAGAAGTTCCCTGAAGATGGGCTCCAGCACGAATCTGAAAGCTTGGAAGACAAAACCTCTGGTCCTGGTGACCAACTCATATTGGATCCTGAATCAGATCAATTCAGCATCTTATTTTCAAATGTGACTTTCTCTGATCCTTTGAAAATTATGTCTCTGAGAAACTCACAGAAAGGGTGCAAAGAAAAAAAAAGAATCCTATGCTGTTTCCCTGGAGCAATATATATATTCTGAAGAATTGGTTTGCATACTTATAGATTCCATTTACTACTTTGTCCTGATAGCCAAGTCTTCCATGAATCTGTATTTTCTAATCATCTAGTAATGAAGCCAGTGAAGAACAGACCCTGTTGATCAATAAGTTGTTTCAATGTCTGCCTAGATCAGAGGTCTTCAAACTTGGCAACTTTAAGACTTGTGGACNCATTGGAAGCTAATATATTGTTTAGTTAATGTCCTGCCTCTCCTTGTAGGAATTCAAGACAATATAAACCGATAACCTATATGCACCCACGTGCCACTACTGTACATGAGTTGCATTGACTGCTGTTTAGCTTCCAAGGGCAATTCAAAGTACTCGGTATTACCTACAAAGCTCTCTATTGCATAGGGCCTAGATATCTGAGAGATTGCTTATCACTGTTTCTGCCCATCTAGCATGTTCTAGCAGAGTAGATGTGCTTCAGATTCCTCTATTAAACATTGACACCTTGTGATGTCTTTTCTGTTGTCGTCCATGCAATCTGAAACAATATCCCTGAAGAGATAAGGATAGCACATTCTATCCTAGAATTCTAGAAAGCTTTGAAAACCCAGTTTAGTCACAGGCCTGGAGTTGAACTGGAGCTGTGAACTATGTTGTATTTTTAATACTCTGATCCCGCTGACCAACCCAGATTGGATCTTGGAGTTGTGTGTGTTGATTAAGGCCCCTGATTTGTTTTGTTGACTTTTTTGTTTATTACCGTGTTTCCCCGAAAATAAGCCCTCCCCCGAAAATAAGCCCTCCCCCGAAAATAAACCCTTCCCCAAAAAATAAGCCCTCCCCCGAAAATACCATTTCCTCTGGTTAAGGTTAGGGAGACAGAGCTGGAAATCAGGTAAGATGGCAAAAGGGGCCCCGACTTGCTCCACGCGCCCCAAAATAATAAGACCTCCCCGAAAATAAGGCCAAGCACTTATTTCGGGGTTCAAAAAATATAAGACAGGGTCTTATTTTCGGGGAAACACGGTAGATCATTTTAGTCTGGGCTGTCCACCTGATTTAAGCTGTTAGCTGTTTTTATGTTTTCTTCTAGTTTTGTACGCAGCTCAGAGTCCATTAAAGTTGTGTGGTCAATAAATTTAAATAAATAAACCTAACTCTAACATCCCAGTGGATTTAGGTAAGAAAAGGACAGCTTCCATTGAATGCTAAAAAGGAACACTTTCTAACAATAAAACAGCTCAACTATTACAAGAGTCTCCTCTTTACTAAATGCTTCTAGTAGGAGAGCTGTTTGTCATTTGGGTTTCTGTGCTAAGCAAGAGTTGAACTTGATGGCCTAGCCAGCCCCTTCCAATTCTATAATTCTATATTGTAATATGTTTTATGCAACACAGTATACATCTTTATTAATATTAGTCATTATTTCATAAAAGAAGAATTTGGATCCCAAAAGATTGCTGTAGTAGAAATAGCTAATATTTCTTATAACCAGTATATGATCATTTTGTCTAAATATATAATGTATATATTTTTATGCTATTACATTACAGGCTGGCCACCCATTTCAACAGCGCTGTGCCCAATCAGCTTATTCAAATAGCAAGCAGAAATGGGAGGCTCCTGTATTCCTCCTTTTCTTGGATTGCGTCTGGCAGATCCTTCGCCAGTTCCCTTGCTCCTTTGAGTTCAACTATCATTTTCTCATCATGCTCTTTGAACATTCTTACGCCTCTCAGTTTGGAACTTTCCTGGGTAACAATGAAAATGAAAGGTAGATGAACATTTTTTTCTGAGTTTCTTGGAGGCTAAGCAATATGAAGGTTCATGTAGGGCAGTATTAATGTCATTACTATTAAGATTATGGCTATTAATGTAAATTAATCTTGGCTATTAATGTAAAAGACTTGAAGTTTGCACTTGGGCTATGCCATTTATCAAATCGGGATTAGTTCATCTATTCCAGAAATAGCTGTTCAGGTTTCTTGAAGTCTTCCCACTCCTCAAGCCTGTCCCTTATAGGCCTCTTTCCATGTGCAGGAAGACATGGCACAAATAGGCAGAACATACCATGAATGAATAGGGTTTTGGAAGATGATGAGGGTCTTTTTTGAGCTTTCAAAGGCTGATAGAGCTTTTGCAGGTCAGCTCTTCCCTAGCTATGATCCCAAAGGAGACAATAGCAGGAATGACACTATTTTTAACACAGTTGCATTTAACCATGTAATGTGAAGCTCACAGTAGTTTCCAGAATCACACTGCTGGAATTTGGGTGTGAAATAAGAGATAGTTTCTTGCTGATAGACATAATATGTAAAGCAAGCAAAAAATGAAACAGAACCACAACCCCAAAACATAGAAACAAAATTATAGAAATCTAGGTCTTCTCCATTTGCTGTCAGGACAATATTTCATAGTCTTGTCCACATCAGCTTCTGGGAAGAGTGTAGCCGATGAATACTAAAACGTTTTCCAACTTTCAATTAAAGAAACTGTGGATATCAGGGTTTAGAAAGATTGCCTGAATATTTAAAGATCTAAGGACTACAATGATGTTGGTGATCTAACTTAGAAGAGAGTATATCTTCCTTACTTAATGTATATGTTTCTCCTCTAATCAGCAGTGGTGTCTCTGTGTTTACTTTGAATTTCTTACAAATATTTCATGGTTGTGTTTCAAAGATCACTTTGAAATCCTTTAATGTGTTAATGTTTCTGGCAGCAAGGGGGGATCTTGCATCTTATACTGCTAAAACTTAAACTGAAAACATAGTTTATATTTTCAAGGAGTACCAAGAAGACATGTATACTAAATGCATATTTTCTCTATTCTTTGACTTCCTTTGTTTTCTCTAGTACAGTTATACAGGCCTTTTTTTTTTTTTTTTTTTTGTTATTTTTTTGATTTTTCTGCTCCTTTTTTTTTTTTTTGGACAATATACAGAATATCCTGCACATTTTTTCTTTTTAATGTTTTAGTACAGGAGCACCAACTTTACAGTTTCTCCAGGACTGAGTTTACTAGCTAGAATCTTTTTGGGGGGGGGGGGGGATCATCTTGTTTTTGTTCTTGCATACTATTACTTGCATTTTGAAAAAGCATGATTTCTTTTCATTTGTTACAGAAGTAGCAGAGCTTTTTTTTTTTTTAATTCAGTCTTCTTCCACATAGAGAGAAACCCCCTCTTTCTCCAGGTTCCACTGCAAATGTTGTGAATAGAACAGATAATTCTGTTTTTTTCCAAATTTGGAGCACTTATATTTACTTCTAATTTTTTGCCAGGTCTAAGCTTAAATTGTCTCAGAAGACAATGTCCTTGTGGTCCTGGGTGAATCGACCAGAAGAGCTCAATCGATTTAAGAACCCTCTCTTTGAAGCCAACAGTCTAGTCATCTGGCCTTCTGTTGCACCACAAAGTCTGCAGCTGTGGGAAGGTACGTTGTCTCCAAGCAGATTTGGAGGCCTCTGATCTGCTGTTCTTCCTTACTGGTGGCATTAGCTACCGTGTTTCCCCGAAAATAAGACAGGGGCTTATATTTTTTTGACCCCCCAAATATGGCCTCGGCCTTATTATCGGGGGGGGGTTATTATTTTGGGGGTGCAGTAGGCGGCGAGCGTGGGTCTGCATGTCACATCGCCGCTGCCTCGCCTTCCCTCCCTGCCGCCACCGCCTCGTGGAGCAGGACTCAGCAAGGCTTATTGTGCCGTTGCATGCACGGACTGCAGGACTGCCGCAAACGTCATCATACTGGCACAGCTGGGGTCCTTCTGCCGTTGGGGCATGCAACGGCACAACAGGCCTTGCAGAGTCCTGCTCCACGAGGCAGCGGCGGTGGCGGGACGAGTCTCACAGAGACTCATTTGTGGCAGGTGGAACATGTTG
>QLTV01002265.1:6550577-6565225 GCA_003457575.1 Thermophis baileyi
GAGGGCGTTTGAAAACGCTGGCCGCGGCAGAGCCCAGAGGAGCCGAGCAGTCTCGTGGGGTATGCGTGCCCTCGACTCTCACTTGCTCTCGCTCTCCCGGCCAATAAAGTGCCCGCAGCAAAAAGAGCGCCTCACGGCATGCCCCCCCTTTCCCCCGGAAAGTAATGGGGTGGCTTATTTTCGGGGGGTGGCTTATTTCAACGCATGTCCCGAAAAGCCCTGTTGGGCTTATTATCGGGGCATGTCTTATTTTCGGGGAAACACGGTATCTGTCACTAGATGGAGTCCAGGCAGATGTGGTCTCAGTCATTCATACCCATACTCCAGATTGGGTTTCTATCACATGTTCTTTAGGGAAAGAGTCCAGAAACATGAATAGCAGGTGGTGTTGGCTGGCTGAAGTATGTATCTCTACTATTTTTCCACTATGATCAGAAAGTCTGAAGTGCTTCCTCCTTCCCTATACATAGCATCTCCTGTTCTGATCAGCATGAGAAGGTCTTTGTTCCTCCTGCCATTTGAGAAATAACAGATAAGACGTAAGAGACGAATCTTTCCAGGCTTTGCAGATTTAAATATCTTTCTTAAATCCATGTTGATAGCAGTAATTAGATGAATTTAAGTAGCTAGGCACTTTTCTGCATTGAAGCCTTATTTTCTATAGGTAATATTTGAATAGCTCCTTCCTCATAATCTTTGCAAAGCCAGAATAGGGAGGCTGTTGCCCACAGACTGCAAACAGCTGTCCTTTCACTCTCATCCTCTCTTTGTAGCCTATACAATTTTTTTCAGATGACATTACCAGAATTTGTCAGTGTGTTTTTTCAGTGGGGTTAATTTTATTTCCTTTTTTCTTTTTTGAGAATAATAAGCAACATAATTGTGCCAAATTTCTACTAGACTTAAAAGTTTTTTCATTTGAAGGGGAAGGGGGTGCATCAGGGGTGGGTTCTGGATCCTTTTGCTGCCGGTTCGCTCAGGGTTGCACCGTGCGTGCGCGCAGCAATCAAAAAATAGCTTCTGCGCATGCGCAGAAGGAAAAATCCAAGATGGCGGCGCCCACGGAGACACCGACAGAACCGGCTCCGTGACGTCATCGCCGAGTTACTAACGGTTCTAAAGAACCGGATAGAACCGGTAGGAATCCACCTCGGGTGCATGTGTGCAAAGATATCCTCGCTGCTGCCACCTTTCTGTAGACCAATTTAACAAACAAAAAAAATCCCTTTTCACAGTATAGGGTAATAAGGTTTAATATTTGCAGAGCTGTTAAACTAACAGTTGTTCCTGCCTTCATGATTGAAAACTGTTCCATAGAGAGATACATAGCTGTATAACATTCCTCTTTAAAATGTTCACAGCTACCAGACTCCAAGAAAGCCGGTAGAAATTCACAGCTGTGATCTTACTGGGTTGGTTTTTTTTTTAATTTCTTAGAGAAGCTACTAGAGCAAGAGTGTCAAACTCGATTTCATTGAGGGCCGCATCAGGGTTGTGTTTGACCTCGTGGGCCGGGGTGTGTGTGGCCAGGGTGGGCGTGGCTGGGGTGGGTATGGCCAGCTTGATGTCACTTGTTTCAGGGGTGTCTGTGGTGGCCCGATTGCTCTGCCAGTGAAAATGGCCTCCTGAGTTCTGTTTTCAGCCGCGACGGCCTTCTGCCGCCCTCTGCCAGTGAAAACGGAGCTCGGGGAGGGGCTGCACACCCCTGAGCTCCGTTTTCACTGGCAGAGGGCGGTAGAAGGCCGTCACGGCTGAAAACAGAGCCTGGGAGCTCCGTTTTCGTTGGCAGAGGCACCGCAGGCCGGTCATTTGCTGTTTGTAGGGCAGCCCTGCGGGCCAGATCTAAGCACCCGCGGGCCGGATCCGGTCCCCGGGCCTTGAGTTTGACACCCCTGTAGAGCCTGCATTGCTTGGTTTTCTTTTTGTGGGAGTTAAGAGAAAAGCAAAGCTGAAGTGATGGAAAGATTTTTCTGGCTTCTAATAATCCATCAGGTCACAGATGATTGTGCTGTGTGACTCAGTTTTTGTATCATGCCAGAATGGAGAGCTTTCTCCACCAACTTGTCTGTCAGGAATAGCCATTTGAGATCAAAGTAACCTGAAGGAAGTGAAGCAGCAAGATCACCTGGTTGTTCTGTAGGTGGCTTGCTCTTCCCAACAGTATCCCCATATTTTAAATTCTTTTATTCAGTGTTTTGATAGAAATGAAGGCATTGCATAAATAAAATTATCTTCCTATTTCCCCACTACTGACTTTTATGAAATACAACGCATTTTTAAAAGTGTTCTTTTGTTGTTGTTGTTGTTCTCCCCCAGGAGTTTTTCTTCGCTGGAACAGATCCTCCAAATTTGTGGACGAATCTTATGAAGAAATGATCAACATCATAAAATATAACAAGGAACTCCAAGTGAAAGTCAACATGCTAAGACGGCAGCTAGCGGAGCTGGAGATAGATGACAACACACAAGATGATGGGATGCCCGAGACCCCCTGAAATCTGGCAGAATACAGGGCCAGATTGTGTTCCTTCCCGGTTAAGCGAGTCACTTCTACACACTAAGCACTAAACAAATAAGACTTGCATGCGCTCAAGCTCATTTTTGGTGCAATCAGGTTGAACTTCTTTTTTTTTTTTTTGCTTCAGAGTTCCTCACTTGGCACTATAGTCATCCACCTCCATTTAGGATCGTGGTGCTTGTTTTTGTTTACATGATGAAACTTGTAATTTAGCTGGTTGTTGTCCCTCCTTGTCCCCTCCGGGGAGGTGTTTCATCTTTAATAAATTGTGTGTTCGGTTACAGTGTCACTCAGGTTTTTAACCACGACTAAACATCAATGACACTTACAATAGGGGTGCCCTTAGCTTTGTGGAAATTTTCATTCTGGATCTGGCCAATAGTGTCAGAGGTTCCCATGCTTTGTAAAGGATGATCTTTGGGATCACTGTGGTGAGGCAAGTCTAAATTCTTCTTTTCTTCCCCAAAGTAAACTCTTTTTTTTTTTTTTGCTCTTTTTTAAGACACTTGTAACTTTGGCTTGGATAGGACCTTCAATCATAAATTAAAGCAATCTTTTTCCGTGTTCCTTATTCCATACTGCAACTTGCAGAAAGGAAAATGAGAAAATGTCCAATAAAAAGCAAGACTTTTTACTGCACACTAGATGGAGCAGGCGGTGCTCATTTCCTCATATCTTGGCTCAACAGGAAGTAGATTCTGAACAGCTGGTGGGCAGGTACATTTTGGAATGCTATCCATAAAGATACGGGCACTTCACTATTTTTAGTGAAAAATTATTTTCCTTATTTTTATGTTTTATTTTTGTTGACCTATTTGTGAAAATGCTAACTTGCCAGAAGGGGTATGTGTCTGCTGTAGATACATAGTATCTACTGTACTAAATGCAAGCTTTTCTCTCATGTAACCAATTCTGGTGTAATGTTTGGATGGTTTTGCTGTATCATTGAATCACTTCTTAGTTGGGGAGACTGTATCTGGATATTTATGCAAAAACATGGATTTGTGTTCCTTAACAAAATGCACTATTTGGCTGAAAGTAATGGCTTGACTGATGGATAAGTAATGCATATAGCATCAACAGCATGAAACCTAAGTAACTTTGATCCATAGGCTGTTATCACTAAGACAGTGAAATGACTTTGCCCAACATGGAAGCTTCTGATCATTAGCTTTGCACTAGTGTGTTAAGTTGAAGGTAGGAGGAGAATGTAAATATCATGTTCACTTCTGTATTCAGCTTGGCTTGCAGGTTAAGTCAATTTGGCCTGAGGGTTGATTTGTCCTATTCCTATGGAACTAAAGCACATTCACAACATCATTGAAAGGGGAGTATCTGTGTTATGCATGCTCACACTTGTTAAACCCTTTGACAAATTAGTAATGTTAGGTGTATATGTCAGAACTGCATTTGTTGTAGAATTTCCTCTTAGTCAAAGGCTTTTGAAGCATATAGCTAGGCTTTCATTTTTTTTAACATCTACAAGTAAAAGGCCTTACTTTGTATTTTGCTCTGTTTCTTTGAATATTCTGTAATCCTTTTTTTTCTATTCCACTTAAAAGAAATAACTGCCTGTTTTATTCCATTTCCTTTAGATACCTGTCTCACTAGACATGTCTGTTTCCCTGATCTTTGGAACATACAACCCTTCTTGATCAGA
The DNA here is from genome assembly GCA_003457575.1 of Thermophis baileyi. Lineage (NCBI taxonomy): Eukaryota > Metazoa > Chordata > Lepidosauria > Squamata > Dipsadidae > Thermophis > Thermophis baileyi. Next base: position 6,554,756 of record QLTV01002265.1, read on the forward strand.
TGTGGATTTTTTTTTAAAAAAATTCCCCATTTTGATCAGAAGCTTTTTCTAGGGGCAGTCCCTCTTGAATGAACAAATTTTATTCTTTGCCACCCTGTCAACTTAGCTGACAGTATCAGAGGTTCCCTTCCTGAAAATGTAATGTAATATAGTTGATTGCTCCAACAATAGAGCATTCAGCATTTTAGTGTTAATGTGAAATGTATCGTTCCTTTTAATGAATTTTACTAAATATTTTGGAGTAGGAACAACTCGTGGTTTTTTTGTTTGTTTATTCTTTTGGTGGGGAGGAGGGCTTGGAATTGTGGATAATTGTGCCTAACCTAAACCTGCTGATCGTCTCCTTCCACCTCTCCCCAAATCCTTTTGGAAGAGCCAGAATATACAGTATTCATTTTCCTAAAGGTATGCTGCTCAGAATTAGTACTGTCTGTAGCTCTTGTGATTTTGACTAAGATGTATTTCTTTCTAAGTATAGTGATATCTAGCTCTTCACAACAGATTGGAAGCTGCAAGCCTGTTCCAGGACTTTATCAATAATGCTTGGGCTTACCAAATTCATGTATTTGCCACTAGAAGGTTAGAACGACAAAGATGCATTTGTAAATTCATTTGGGTATCACACAAAGGCAGTCATGCGGTATTAGAATAACAGAACAGAGGGGAAACTGGGAATGGGCATTTTTGGGGTGCTATCCTTTTTCTTAGTAGCCAGGACAATATCCAGTTGAACTAACTAGGAGGTGTGGGCTAACCTCACCTACCCTTGCCTTTCTATAATTTTGTGGTTATTGGAAATGGTGGCACATTATAGGGTTGCTTGGTTTAAGAGATTAACTGGGATGTTACTTCCATTGAATTTCTGGGAAAAGGTAAAATATCAGGGATGAAAGTTCAGAATCTTCATCCTGAATTATTTTCTGTTTATTTGGCAGCTTTGACATGGATTTCACTCTTATGTTTAAGCCCTACCATAACCTTTTCAGCATAATCAACTTCTACCCTCAAATGGACTCTTAACTGGCACCACTCTAAAGTATTGAAATAAACAGACTCCTTCCATATCTATTTATTTCAAAGTTATTTTCTTGTTAAGTTTAGATGTGATTTTTGCATATGATATTTATGATATAGTTCTTCAAGAATTGGTTGTAAACTATTCATAATCTTAATGGCTAATTTTTGATAGTTTTTGAAAGGTATGTTTGATTAAAGGAAAGTGTAAATAACATTTACAATGCAGTATTTATTATTTGCATGAATTAGAACTTAGTAAAATTGTGTTAATTATGTCATTTCATATGGTTTCATAATAGTTTTAAGATTGGTTAACATTTCACCCTTTTCCAGAAAAAAAAATCAATTGTATTTTCATACTGCTATGAATTCTGGAACTTTTTTCCCCATTAAAAATTAGGTCCTTTATAGCAGTGCAAAGATGGCCCATCTTGGTTTTGCTGCTTGATTACAACACAGCAATCAATTTAAACATCAACACTTCTTGCAATGGATGTTACAAAATTATACTTCTGAGGGTTTTTCATTCTCTAAAATGTCTAAATCTTTGTCCTTTTTTTCTCCTAATGTCTGCACATGAGGCACAGAATTGAGGTAAATTCTCTATACTATTATAGGGATTCTATGTATTATAGTAGTAAACTTATGTAGAAAAGAGCAACCTGGTTTAATTTCTACAACTGAGTATTTCATATGACTAGGGTCGCCTTCCATTTTCTCTTGGGCTCTGCAGATATAATCAAATTACTGTATTGTGTGGATAGATGCCAGCTCTTGCCAACATTACCAATTTTCTCAGATTGGGTACAATCTGCCTGCTGTAATTATTTGAAATTGCTGCCTCAGCATTCGTGAAGTCTTCAGTTTTAAAAATCGAAATAAACTTGAGAAGTTACTCTTTTATTGGATGGTTATAACTTATTTTACAATAGGTTTCTTAAGGGTTGCCTGTTTTTCAGAGTACAAAATTTGCTGAAAAAGCTGAACCCCCCCCCCCCTCAAATAACTGCTAATGAATTGGCAGACCAGTTGGAGTGTCTGATAAAAATAAAAGAAGCTGCCCTCTGGGATTGTCTGATTCTTTTTTGTAGCATCTAAACGGGGGTTACCTCTGCCCTCACCTCATCATTTCCCTTTCCTCCACTTCCTTTCTCTCCCCTTCCCTCATTGTTTCTGCTAGAAGGAAGAAAGGGGAAGAGGGAAATGTATACATGCTTCCATGCTTTTGTGTGTGAGAAAAGAATAATTGGTAGATCCTTATGGAGGAACAACTAATATTATGACTAGAGATCATTAATTTGCAGGCAGTTAATGTCCACCCCCCCCCCCCAAAAAATCTGGTCTATCCTTTGGATCGATGGATATAGATTTTTGACTTCTCTTCCTTTGGCAGGGAAATGCTTTTATATTCAGAGTCATCTTCTATTCAGGTAAATATGGTACAAATTCATAAAGAAGTAGTTTTGCATTTGAAGATGCCTTCTAAGTAATCTTTTTAAGAGAAATCCTTCTGTTCAATTATGAGCATATGACCAAGAATGTTAGTTTCATAGCAATAGCCCTTAGACTTATATACTGCTCCACAGTACTTTACACCGCGCTCTGACTGGTTTACAGTGTCAGCATATTACCCAAAAAAATTTGGGTCCTCATTTTACCAACCTTGGAAAGATAGAAGGCTGAATCAACCTTGAGCCGATCAGGATCGAACGCCTGGCTGTTGGGAGAGATAGCCTGCAATACTGCATTCTAATCACTGTGCCACTATGGCTCCTAGTTTTATGCATTCCTTTTTCAGTGATTGAAGGCAGAAATCAATCAGCCAAGGAAATTTCAGATTCCAAAACTTTATGAAAAATTCACCAAGTGTATTTCTACCTGGTTCCAATCTATAGCTCTGCTAGGCTTTTACAACAATAATGCAATTAATGAGACAATATAAAGTTGAACATCTCTTCCATTTTGTGCCCCTTCACTAATAATGTGCTAATAATTCAGGTGAGAGTTAAGATTCTTGGATATTTTTGTCCAAAATAACTTTTCCAACAGCGGGCACCTGAATGATTTGTGCAAGATCAGAAGTTCAAATACTTTAGAATATAAATAAAGTAATTACTAAAACCTTAATTCTGGATAGGATAAGCACATTCCTGATCCCTTCCCTGAAATCTGGTACCTAATGGAACCTCAGAAGTGTGTCTTTTCCATGGCTGCCCCTACTTTATTGAACAGCCTCCCCTGGGAGGCTAATTGCAGAGGTATACTGTAACAAAATGTAAAATTCTCCCCAAGAATGTGATCTGTTCCTGTTTGATAAGGAACTGGCAAAGATGAATTATGAATTATGTATGAATTCTTTAAAAAGGGCCATTGAAAACCACTTCCTTTTCAAAAGAACTTGATTCCGGCAGCACCATATTTAGCAAGAAATTTCTATTTAGCTTCCTGACATAATTTTCTTTCTGAATTCTTTTATGTTAAAATATGGCAATTTACAGGTCTCTTGCAACATTCTGGGAGATTAAATTAGTATCTCAAATTTAAATTTGAGTATTTATAATTACTGGAATTGGAAATTCTGGATGAATCTAATTCATCTCCAAAACTGATAATGCCTTTATGTTACATTTTAGTTTTACCATACTTCCTTTTCTTTTCTATGGTGCCTGTGGCAAATAAGATGCATATTTGAAAGATAGATTTTATTTGTTATTTATTTGATATATCTTGCCTTTATTTTGAACATCCCAAAGTGACACATACTTGTCATGCACATGACATACATGTACAGACGCAATACAGAGGAAGATCCTATCATTAATAGTAGTTTCATATGTCAGCACAATGTCAAGTGCCTTTCCTTTCTTGAATACAGCATGACACAAGAGTCTTACTGAAGATACAGGCTTCTGTATCACGGAATGACCCCTGAAAAGATTGGTCGGTAGGTTCCCAATTTTTTTTACAATTTGAGTTCTATTATGGAAAAAATATTAACCTGGAGGTCTTCATAGCTTATCTTTTTATTGTACCCACAAGGTAATGTTTCCTTTAGCTTTGTAGCTGAGACATTAGGTTGTTGGACATCCATAATGAAGAAAGGCAAGACACACAGAGTACTGAATAAGTGAATTTTTTCTTCAACAAGGGTAGGGAACCAAAGATTGGAAAAGAACCAGATGAAAGAATAAAATCCAAAACTAATAGAAGCTGTGGAAAGTAGAAGTTGTGGAAAACTCTGAGAAAGTAATTTCTCATGAAGCTCATGATTGAAAGAAATGTTTGTATGAATGTGAACTTTAGACTGGGGATCATGATAAAGCAGATGGGTTATATTTACAGTATTTTCATGTGTGCCCAGTTTGTTATTTTGGTGGTTTTTGTTTAAGGTTTCCTAGTTCTCTGTTATAGTAATGAAATGAATGTTCTGCATCACATAAAACATGTACCGGGAGGATTTGCTCATGTGACTCACTGTGAGAGAGTGAATTTGGAGCTGCTGTCTGCACTTTGGAAAACCAGCTGCAGAGTCGCGCCCTCCTAAGTAAACCAGATAGGAAACAAGACTTGATGAGCTAACACTACTTTATGGTAAGGCTACATTAACAGAATCTTGCAAATCTGAAGGTATAAGCTTCCTGCCACTGCTTTTAACCATTTGATCAATTAGGGTGGGTCCTTCCTAAGTTTCTTTCTCTGATGGTTAAAGACACTGGGGCTCCTGCCTCTCTTGTCTGATTGTTTTCTAGGCAGCATCTCTTCTCCTTGTCCCCCAAAATCATCCACACATCATAGCATCCTGTCTTCACTTCCTTCATGCATTCATACCAGGGTGGATTTCATTTAAATCAAGTCGATTTAAATCATGATTTAAATCACTAGTAAAAAGGCTTGATTTAAATCAACTTGATTTAAATCATAATTTTTAAAGAGCAACTGTCATCTCTGTCCCGCAGTGGCTCTTCTGACCCGCTGGTGACTCACCAACAGTCCCAATATTGCAGAATATACAGCCTCATGTTACATAACTAAGCTCCACTTCATGCTGAATAAACTAGATTATTAATGTATCTTAAATAGAAAACTATCTTTAGATAGATTTTTACTCCAAAAGCATAAATTTAATAAAAATCAAAAAAATCTGATTTAAATTTTAAAAAAATCCGATTTAAACAAAAAAAAATCTGATTTTTTTTTTTAGAAAATCGATTTTTATCCACCCTGATTCATACATTTATTCACAATATTCAGAAGCATCCAAGCTGGTGTTGCAGCTGGCTGTGATAATTGAGCCACACCTTGGCATTTGCAAGGATAGGCTAATGTCCAGGGGCAGCCTATCGCCACCCAAGCCCTTAGCTTGCAAAAGCAAGCACTAAGACGGAGGTGTAGGAGGAAAGGTGGCAAACTGGCATATAGACAGGGAAGAGGAGAGGACATCTGGAGATAGGTAGCTATTACAAGCAGGCATAAGGGCTATCAGTTGCCAGCATCACAAGTTATGTGAGCAGCACATCCTTGTGGAAGTCCTGCTTGGAGCTTTGCTGAGAGCTCGGTAGCAACTGGAAGGGGAACAAGCACACTGAAACAGTACCTCATTCCAACTAGGACAAGAATGTTTGCAAAAAAAAGGCAAAGGGTGTGTGCTACTTTATAGACTTTGAGACTTTTGTTTGAACTAAGTATTAAAAGCCTGAGTATAAAGGAATGCATATTAAAGACATTTATGTGACAACATAACCTTGCAAAGCCTATAAGGTGAAGTAGACCAAAAGCAATAGCTTTTTTGGGTGAAAGGTGTGTGCTGCAATAAAGCATTGTGCACAGATTTGCTACACTCTGGTGTGTCCAGTCCTTGGAAAACAAAGAATCCTCACATTCACCTCCCATTTATGTTCCTGCAACATTCTTTACATGGGGCTGCCTCTGAAAAGCACTCAGAACTGGTTTTTGGCAGATTTTGGCATTTCTCATTACACCATGTAATATCACTGCTCCGCAAGCTGTGCTGGTTCCCAGTAGGCTTTTCAAGGTGCTGGTTGTTACTTATAAAGACCTTCATGGCATAGAGTCAGAATATCTCCTGGGCCACCTCTGTCCCATTGTTTTTGCCTGTCCCATAAGATCTAGTAGAGAGGGCATGCTTTGGGTCAGTTCTATTAAACCAAGTCTTGTTGCACCCCAAAGTCATGCCTTGTCAATGGCAGCACCTGTACTATGGAACAACATAGCCCCTGGAACTCAGGTGGCCCCAGCCTTTTGTAAGGCACTGAAGACTTGGTTCCTCCCCTAGGCATTTGGGTCAGTGGATAGATAAGCTCTGCTGTTGTTGTTAGTGAGTTAAGTTCATGATTTTCTTAAGCGCTTGTCTGAGAGGGTTGTTTGTTTTAATCTTGTAAGACACCCAAAATCACTTGTGTGGGATGGATGGTTATGTAAGTTAAACAAACAAATAAACAAGGAAAGCAGTGCCTTGCTGGATCATATCCCTGGCCCATTTAGTCCATCAGCATTTTCTCACAATGGTCAACCAATTGCACAAGGAAATCTACTCCTCTCCCAGAAGATGGCCAGAGGCTATCACGCTGCCATCAAAGCTAATAACCATTGACCCCAATGACTATGAATTAGTCCATGTCCTGGCAGCAGCACTACAAATTTCAACGTTCAATTACACATTGTGTTGATCCTTTCGGCTTTTTTATATATACTTTATTGTACTGTGTTGGTCTTTTTTCAACAATAGAGGCATACTGTGTCACTACCATTATTCCAAGATTCCTTTCCTTATCAGTCAAATGCTAGCTCGGATCCCTAGTTCGTATGAATATTTAGGATTTTTGGTACCAATAGCAATAGCAATAGCACTTAGACTTATATACCGCTTTACAGTGCTTTACAGCCCTCTCTAAGCGGTTCACAGAGTCAGCATATTGCACCCAACAATCTGGGTCCTCATTTTACCCACCTCGGAAGGATGGAAGGCTGACCTTGAGCCGGTGAGATTTGAACTGCCGAACTGCAGCTAGCAGTCAGCTGAAGTAGCCTGCAGTACTGCACTCTAACCACTGCGCCACCTCGGCTCATCAATGTGTAAAATGATACCAATGTGTATCATTTTACACTTGCTCATATTGAATGACATGTACCATTTTCACACCCACTCCCCTAATGTGCAGAGATCACTTGTAAGAGATTCTTGCCGACTTATTCCTTTAAATCTAGTTCATTATTATATGTATGTACTGCTCTGCTGAGATGTGAAGAAAATCATACCGTATGGTTCATCGTTACAAGTGATGAAGTTTTCCTGTTTCATCTGAACTAAAGAAAGGCAAAAAATCCCAAAATAAATGGGTAGTGGCTTGGGGCCTGGCTTTCTATGAGACTGCTTCTTTTAGATAGAATCTATACACATGTTGACGTTTCCCATTGCCTGTGAAGTGTGGTGAGAAGGGATATGGAGGCTAGCATTCCTTGTTCCTGTCAAATAACACCCCCCAGAAAACGATTCCTATTTTGATGTTCAGCAAGCTAGATGGGTTTTGTTTTTGGTTTTTCTGGGTGGGGGGTGGGAGAGCAATTGGAGACAGAAGTGCTGAACTGATAAATGTATTGTACTTGAGATCAGTGATGGGTACTGGTGGTAGTGGCAGTTTTATTGAATTATTGAAATATATTTAGTATTAACATTTTTGTAATGTAGAATCCCCTTTATTATGATATGGTATTTGCTTCTATAACTGATGTAGATTCAATTGACCAAAGCAACACAGAAACACGACAAATAAATAAAAAGCAAGGGAAAAAAGGAAAAAAGAAACAGAAATCATTTATTAGAGCTCTTGAATGACTGTTGTAAGTGAATTGGAGAGAGTAAAATTCACTAAATATCTCTTGACTGCAAGGCAGAGGCGTGGAAAATTCAAAATTCTGCATCTGTTATTCTTTAATGCTATTGCATTGTCATCTGCCAAGTGCAATTTGAGTACAATGTATCTTACCATGTCAAATACACCCATACACACACACACACACACACACACACACACACACACACAAATCAACTATAAAATAAATAACATTTTATATTCACAACTGAAATGAAACTGAATGAAAAACCTTAAATATTTATAGAGCAGAATTTTAAGGTTGAATTTGAGGGGCAAATATTTTTTAGATGTATTTATGCAATAGTGTCGAATATTTGCAGCTTGGGTGTTAGGATGAGGGTGAATGTTCGTTCTCCGAGCTTGTGGGTTGATTTCAGAACATTTCATTACCAGTCTAGGTAGCATCTTCAGTGGAGTTTAGGGGATGTCAGTGTCAGTGGTGTTCTGTTTATAATTTTTTAGATGTATTTATATTTTTACTGAGAAAAAAAAATAGCTGGGCAACATTTTCTTTTGAGTAGAAAATTAGTATAGATAGAACATGACTTCTATAATACTCCAAATGTTAACGAGTTACAACTCCCAGCAAGTGACATCAATACCAAGGGAAACTGTAATTCAGCACTATCTGGAACATAATAAGTAAATCATCTTCATTAGTCTGAAATAAGAGAACTAATTAATTGTAAAGTGAGGAGAAGCTTAAATTCTCTCAAGGAGAATTTTAAAAAAAACTTGTTTTCTGGGATAATTGTGTAACATTAGTTTCAGTCTGGCTAAAAGAAAATCCTTAATAAATAAATAAATTCCCATTTGTTTTTTATTTTGACTTGGATATGTTATACTCCTAGATATAGGCCAATGCTGATTACCGGTAATTCTTACCCTAGTATACACATCATGCCTACTGTTTATTCAATATATCTAGTCTGGATGCACTTTTTGTGAATAAAATTGTAAAGCTTAGCATTTTTCACTGTAAATTACAAAGTCAATAGTTGTCACACAAAACAGCCAGTTAATATTAATATTTTATTATAATAATTTAACTGTTGATGACTCCTTTAATTGTAACAACTTCAAGAAAGGTAGCCATGCTAATTGGTTCTAACAATTCCTACTTCCAACAATTTACTTTTATGCAAAGCCTAAATATATGCAATGATACATTTAACAACAATATCATTTAATTAATGATATTAATTAAAATAAATGTAAGCAACAAGAAAAATAAATTATAAAAAAGAAAAAATTAATTTAGTGATTTAGTATCAATTTAGAATTTGAATTCTTAACTTTTTCACTAAATTTAGACCCTATGGCAGGGGTGTCAAACTCAATTTCATTGAGGGCCGCATCAGGGTTGCTTTTGACCTTGGGGGGGCTGGGGGGGGCGTGGCCAGGATGGGCGTGGCCAAGTTGATGTAACTTGTGTTGGGGGTGCCTGTGGCGGCCTGAGTGCTCTGCCAGCGAAAACAGGCTCCCGATCTCCGTTTTCGGTTGGGACGGCCTCCCGAGCTCCGTTTTTGCTGGCAGAGGTACTGCAGATCGGTCCTTCGCTGTTTTCAGGGCAGCCCCATGGGCCAGATCTAAGCACCCCACGGGCCTTGAGTTTGACACCCCTGCCCTATGGGAACATATTGCTTCATCTCATTTTTAGAACAAAAAACTGCTTCAAAAATAGGCAAAACTTGAATCCATTTTTTAATATCAGCATGGTTAAATTTCTTTATGTAAAATTAAAATCCTTTTGCTGTGTCCCAGGCTCAGTAGAATCAAAGTGTTTCATGAAGTGATAAATTCCATATTTTAGAAATATGGTTGAGCACCATATTTCAATGGTGACAATGTCTTTGCCTATTATACTTCTTTGCAAACTCCCATTAATATACACTATGATTTGAAAGCAAAACAAAGATAGAGCTAGGCAAGACCAAATCATATTAAATAGAACTCTCAAATTTCTTGCAATTCCCCCACAATAGAAATCTAATACCCGTTTTAAATACCTTTTGGAGAGATTCAATACTACCGTGTTTCCCCGAAAATAAGACAGGGGCTTATATTTTTTTGACCCCCCAAATATGGCCTCGGCCTTATTATCGGGGGGGGGCTTATTATTTTGGGGGTGCAGTAGGCGGCGAGCGTGGGTCTGCATGTCCCATCGCCGCTGCCTCGCCTCCCCTCCCTGCCGCCACCGCCTCGTGGAGCAGGACTCAGTAAGGCTTGTTGTGCCGTTGCATGCACGAACTGCAGGACTGCCGCAAACTTCATCATACTGGCACAGCTGGGGTCCTTCTGCCGTTGGTGCATGCAACGGCACAACAGGCCTTGCAGAGTCCTGCTCCACGAGGCAGCGGCGGTGGCGGGACGAGTCTCACAGAGACTCATTTCTGGCAGGTGGAACATGTTGGGCCGCGAGATGCACGTCCTACCTGGGACTTGTAGCTCCGTCGCGTTCCTTGGCGTTGTGTCCACTGACGCTCCCCCGCCTCCGGCACTCGAGGGAAGCGGGAGGGAGAAGAAACTCCCGCGGGCTGCCTGAGGAGGGGAGCCAGGA
>QLTV01002265.1:6568277-6599735 GCA_003457575.1 Thermophis baileyi
GCCGAGCAGTCTCGTGGGGTGTGCGTGCCCTCGACTCTCACTTGCTCTCGCTCTCCCGGCCAAAAAAGTGCCCGCAGCAAAAAGAGCGCCTCCCGGCATGCCCCCCCCTTTCCCCCCGGAAAGTAATGGGGGGGCTTATTTTCGGGGGGTGGCTTATTTCAACGCATGTCCCGAAAAGCCCTGTTGGGCTTATTATCGGGACATGTCTTATTTTCGGGGAAACACGGTATAGATAGGGGGTTCAAATTAGTTGCCCGGCATGCCCACCCCCTTTCCCCCGGAAAGTAGTGGCGGGGGCTTATTTTCGGGGGGTGGCTTATTTCAACGCATGTCCCGAAAAGCCCTGTTGGGCTTATTATCGGGACATGTCTTATTTTCGGGGAAACACGGTATAGATAGGGGGTTCAAATTAGTTGCTCTAATGAGATTGGGGGGATATACATAAAATAAATATATTTTCAAATGAATTTATTTCATTCTTAAAGCTTTAATTCTTAAAATGATAAAACAAATTTACATTTCTAAAAACTTAAATCCATTGATTTTATAAGATTGCATATTCCAATTCTTCATTCCATAATTAGATACCTGAAGTTATGTTAACTTCCATTCTGCTTTTTAGTTCCTTATAAAATTGGAATCTTGGTTTCAGTTCAAGCACTGCATCATTTAAAGTTCCTAATATTGCAGGTCAGCTTCCAGGCTGTTAAACCATCTCGTGCATACAGCTTAGTCAGTGCATATTTCAGTTGTATGAATTACGAAGTGGAGGTTATAAATAAACCATATTCATAACGCAAGACTTTTACACAACCATTAAGAGCTGCAGTGGTGCAGTGGTTAGAGTGCAGTACTGCAGGCTATTTCTGCTGATCACTGGCTGCCAGCAGTTTGGCAGATCGAATCTCACCAGGCTCAAGGTTGACTCAGCCTTCCATCCTTCCGAGGTGGGTAAAATGAGGACCCAGATTGTTGGGGGCAATATGCTGACTCTGTAAACCACTTAGATAGGGCTGTAAAGCACTCTGAAGTGGTATATAAGTCTAAGTGCTAGTGCTAGTGCTAGTGCTATAAATCAGTGGTTCCCAAACTTTTTCAGTCCACCGCCCCCTTGGTGCTACAAACTCATCCTCAGTGCCCACCACCCCCACCCCCTTCAGGTGGGCATGGCTTGGTGGTCAGGTGACCGGGTGGGCATGGCCAACTTGTAAAATGTGGTGAAACTCACTTAACAACGCTCTTGCTTAGCAACCAAAATTTTGGGCTCAATTGTGGTCATAAATCTTTCTTTCTTTTTCTTTCTTTCTGTCTTCCTTCCTTCCTACCATCTTTCTTTCTTTCTTTCTTTCTGTCTTTCTTTCTTTCTTTCTTTCTGTCTTTCGTCCTTCCTACCATCTTTTTTTTCTTTTTTTTCTTTCTTTCTGTCTTCCTTCCTTCCTTCCTACCATCTTTCTTTCTTTTTCTTTCTTTCTGTCTTCCTTCCTTCCTACCATCTTTCTTTCTTTCTTTCTTTTCTTTCTTTCTTTCTTTCTTTTCTTTCTTTCCTTCTTTCTTTCCTTCCTTCCTTCCTTCCTTCCTTCCTTCCTTCCTTCCTTCCTTCCTTCCTTCCTTTCTTTCTTTCTTTCTTTTCTATCTCTCTTTCTTCTGCAGTAGAAAGCAACCTCCCCCAAGGCAAATATCTTGTGACAGCAGCTATGAGATGCTCCTAAAATTCCAAATTACTCACCAACTCCCAAGACGGGGGATTCCTGACATAGAGTTTACGGCTTATAAAACGGTTCCATGTATGCAGGTATATCTGGATGAGAGAAAGTGAGGGCGTCCCTGAATGTGTGAATGCACATGAGAAACATCCATGCCTTTTCCAATCTTCTTTCTTACTTTCTCTTTCTCTCTTCTCAGCGGCGGGAGAAGGAAAAAAGTGCTCTGGCCGGCACTCGGCTTACTTTCCTGGTGAGGCTCGGAGACTGCCCGGCATGCCCATTCGCCAGCTATCCAGCCAGCGCCACTTTCTCCCTGCCCCGCCAAGGCCCCCACCAGCCTGGAGGCTGGCGGACCCCTGAGGCCGGCAGAGCTCCGTAGTTGCGTACTCCGACGCTTCCCGGCCCGTGAAGGTCCCGGAGCTGAAGCCGGGAAGGTGAGAGGGGCGACGGTGGTGGCAACTGCGCTCCGGCCTGGCAGGAGCGTGTCCCCTGTCATGTGCCATCCCGGAGCGTGGTCTCCAGGCTGGCGGGGGCCTTGGCGGGGCAGGGAGAAAGTGGCACTGCCTGGAGAGCCGACGGATGGGCATGCCGGGCGGTCTCCGAGCCTCACCAGGAAGGTAAGCCGAGCGCTGGCCGGGGCCACGCGCTCCTGCCCTCGCTCTGGCCATCTCCTGGAAAGTTCATGGGAAGTGGCGGCAGGCGGAGCTGGGCTGGGCAGAGCTGCCGGTGCAGCAGTGCCCGGCGAGGAAGGCCGGGCGGGGAGGTGCGGCCGATTGTCTCGTTCATGGTGCCATGGGGCAGATGGGCTGGAAGAAGCGCGGTTGAGCAGGGCCGGGGCAGCGCAGCCTATTGTGCCTTCTCTTGCCCCACTCTCCATCCTGGAGGGCCACGCATCCCCCCCGCCAATCCTCCGTACAAACCGCCGGCCCCGTTTCTGCAAAGGCAGAGCCCTGCAGGGTGATCTAAAGAGGGGAGGGGGATGCTGTAGAAAAGGCCGCCTTCCACCCGTGCCTCCCGTGCCAGCTCCGTGGGACTTGGGGCTCCAAAGTAGCCCACTGGCTTCCAACCCGGCACCGCAGGCCGAGTTCCCAGAGTGGCGCCAGTGGTTGGCTGTGCAGCGCCGCGGGCCAAGTTCCCAGAGTGGCGCCGGCGGTCGGCCAGGCCTATCCGCAAACAGAGCAGGCAGGTGGCCGGGTGAGAAGCCAGTGGGCTGCTTCAGAGCCCCAAGAGCCGGCACGGGTGGAAGGCGGCCTTTTCTGCAGCATCCCCCTCCCTTCTTTGGATCGCCCTGCAAGGGGGGGGGCTCTGCCTTTGCAGAAACGGGGCGGGCGCATGTGCAGCAGCCCCGGGACATCTGCTTGCCCTTCCGCTTCCCCTCTCAGCGTCTGCATTTCCACCAAGGGCCACTCCCCCCACCCACTGGCTGGGCCGGGCTGGACGCCGACCTCGGAAGGCAAGTGGGCATGGGGGACCGCCGGGAATGCTGTGTGGAAGGCCACCAATCATGGCAGGGCTGCGGGGAAGGGAGTAGGCTGCTACCTCCCTTCCCCGCCGCCCCAACATTGTTTCCTGCCTTCCATGTGGCCTCTTAGCACCCCCCTGCCGCCCCCCTTGCCTCTTAGCGCCCCCTGTCACCCCCCTTGCCTCTTAGCGCCCCCCTAAATCATCCCACTGCCCCCCAGGGGGTGGTACCGCCCACTTTGGGAACCACTGCTATAAATCAATTGATTTAAGATATTTATCCCTTATTTGGACCAAGCATTCTAGTAAAATATAACCCCTGCTACTTTCAAATTAGGGTTATTCCACAATGTCAATTTCTCCTGTGATTTGGGATCAAAATGTGGCCACTTATCTATTTATAAGGAAATACGTCTACAAGCTTTCAAGACTAAAAATAAATATTCCTATTTAATATACTTGGAGCATAAAACTTCCAAGATTTCAGAGGGGTTACACACCTGCTGTCAAAAACGCCCAAGGAGAGGAATAATCATGATGGATGGATGGATGGATGGATGGATGGATGGAAGGAAGGAAGGAAGGAAGGAAGGGAGGGAGGAAGGAAGGAATTAAGGATGAATATTCAAAGATAGATAGATAGATAGATAGATAGATAGATAGATAGATAGATAGATAGATAGATAGATAGATAGATAGATAGATAGAGGAGATCTTAAAATGCAGACTCTATAATAAAGGTGAAAATATTGTAATCCTTAAAATATACAAGAATCTCAATGTAAAATGCATTTCAATTATATTAATCTTGCCCTAAGACGTAACAGAAATTTTAGGCATTGTGTTACATCTACTGAAATTGCATCTATGCATTTAAGATGTATTTAATTAAACATATTGTGCTATCATTTGAGAAAAACCATGAACCCCAGCCTTTCAGAATCAGTACAAACTCTAATCCTTGCTTCTTGCACAATCTATTGACAATTCAAATCCCAAAGACATATTATAGACTTTTGCCAATTAATAATGTAACTAAAGTCAGGGCTATATTGTTGTACATTTCAGCAAACTGTGGTGGTGACTATTATTTAGAGAGGTTGCCATCTAAATCTCACTTGCTTTAGAACTGTTGAACAAACCCACCAACTAAAACGAACACTTTTGTTTTATTATGTTACCCCTTTGTGAAAACTCCGGCACCATTCAACCTGCACTGTCCCTTTAATAATTAACGGGAAAAAAGACAAAGCCACATTTACCTATAAATAGAAGTGACGTCACATCGGGTCATTGATTTCGTTTTCTACACGTCACTGCCGTTCCGCTGCCTGTTCTTTTTCGGAGCGAGCCGCTCGAGCCAATCCAAATGTTCCCATGGTAACCGGAGTAGGTGCCAGTGGCCCCCTGCCAGCAATGTTCAATGGCGAGGTGCGGTTTCCTCCGCTCAGAGGCCGGGTGCGTCGAGAAAAAACTGCCAGAGCTGCTCGCCGGTGCCCAATCAGAGGGCAGAGTTGAAGCGAAAGTGGGAGGGATTTGCAAGCAGCAGCCGGTGCCGAAGTATAAGACGGGGAAGGCGAGCGTCGCGTGGGATTCTGCGGTGAGGGTCTGATGTTGCCGTGGGTCGTCTGAGAAGAAAGACCTGAAGGTGAGCAACGGAGGGCTATTCTGCCTTTCTCTATCTTAAAAATTCGTCTCCTATCGTTTAGTGGCTCGTTATTTAATCTATACATTTATTTCTTCATTTTCTCAATCGGAAGATGGTGATGGCTTGAAGTGCCCTTGGCTGTTAAAACCAGTTATTCCAGTAATGTGGCATATGTGGAAAGTCGGTTATGGGAGAAGATTAGTTGAAATATTTTCAGAAACATCTTTGGCTGACTTTTAACTTTTTTAAAGCTCTGCTGTCGATTTTGCTGTTTGCCAATTTTTCATCGATATTTTAATAAATAATCCGAGGTGGCTAATAATCAATATTGCTGCAAAACTGGTCATAGTCATATTATTAAAAGGATTGATGGGGGTACCTTTTCCTCAATGAAATGCCCATTCTTAAAGCCCTTGTAGTCGTCTTAGCCAATAATGGGCAGAGTTAGGGGGCTTTTGGAGCACGTTTGAGGGGCACCATGTTATGCAAAATTGGCTTAGGGATTTCTTACTTTTATTTCTCCTTCCAATGTTTCCGGTTTATTATTCCACACACTGTAGATCTTCCAAGATTTTTTTAAGATACATCCATGCAAGTAACTTAAGAGTGAGGTTCCACCCTACAGCAATTTTATTTCTCTTCAGAATGAATGAAACTCATCCAGTGCTTTCTTTTGAAGTATATGTAGCTAGCTGTTCTGGAGAGAAAGACAGAGAGAAACCCAAAGGGCTATATGTGCCTTATTTTAGTAGGATTTAGTGAGTGTGCATAATTTGGATTTTTTTTTCTGGGGTTTGCTTTCCTATATGTGGCTGGCAGTTTGCCCACAATTACGTTCATTCACAAAATTCCAGATTTACATTCCAATCCAAGATTTCATAACTTATTGTTATCTTTTTAAAAATATTTCATTTACTTGACTGTTACATTAATTTTTAATACTCATTTTCCTTCTATTTTTGAAGTTTTAGCTTTCGTTTTTACTTTGACCCATCTTGCATTTGGTTCATTACCTGCGAAATTCACTCCTAAACAGTGTTAAAATATTGAGTCTAGGATGTTCAGTATGCAGAGCATGGTCCCTTCTCTTTCTTTACAGATAGGGTGGGGTTTGAAGAAAGCAAGAGGTATTACTATGAGCTTTCTTGGAAGTATTAAAACATTCCTTTAAATGCCTACAACTATTTAAAATGTATGTCCTCTTCCATTGCCTTCCCTAATAATATTGCTTGCTCCATGTTCTCCTTTGTCATATAATTTAAATCCTTTCCTTTTTGCATGCTGTGTGTAAAAGAATATGTCTCTGAAAATAGATCTCTGTGTCTTTGCATTTCATGGGTCACATACGTACATCTTTAACGGATGTAGGAATATAAAAAGCCTTGTGCCAACTGAAATCATTTGTCAGTTTTATGCAAGCTGACTGACAGAAGCTCTGTGGAGCTTTGGAAAAAAATCCTTTCCAGTCTAACTTGATGTGTTCTCATGCACCTGTTTTGTCACAGTTCTCCATTTAATATTATTAACCAAACTCTAATGTTTTTATTTGTTACTCACTTTTCTTTACCAGCTTACCACCTCTTCATTCTAAACTCCTTGACTATACGTTTTCCTTGCCGTGATTTCTTCTGCTTCTGTGTTTTGACATCACCTTCTTTTTCCTTCCTGTAAAAAAAATGCTGATTCTTATCAGTGCATTCCTGAATCAGCTTCTTATTTTCTTCAACATTACTTTGGTTTGGTTAAGCCATAAAAATAAACTCTTCAGCATCCTTCTCTAAGACTGTTCCTCTGCTAATCTGGATACTTTCCTTATTCTTTCTAATTACTGCATTGAAGTTCACCAGCATCACCTGAAACACCTTATAACACCTCTTGTAAAGTATCTATATTCCCTAAAAACAAATGATCCTTACTCTCCATAGTGCTGCTTGGCTCAGTTACAAAGGATAGATTTCATTTGTAGCTGTCAAGTAGTTTGTCACAGGTGTTTTCAGTGTATGCTCTGCTTTATATTGAACTAGCTGAATACCCATGCTCCGCTACGAAACTATGTGATTGGGCTTGATAAATCGACACTTACAGCTTGAAAATTAATTAGTAGTTACGATTGGCCTCTCCTCTCCCCTTCTCTCCCTCAGGCTTGCCCCACAGAAGCCTCCCCTATCCTATCCTCTCTCCCTCAGGCTTGCCCCACAGAATCCTCCCCTATCCTATCCCCTTCTCTCCCTCAGCCTTGCCCCACAGAAGCCTCCCCTATCCTATCCCCTTCTCTCCCTCAGTCTTTCTAGCCCCTTCTCTCCCTCAGGCTTGCCCCACAGAAGCCTCTCCTATGCTATCCCGTTCTCTC
This sequence comes from Thermophis baileyi, assembly GCA_003457575.1. Lineage (NCBI taxonomy): Eukaryota > Metazoa > Chordata > Lepidosauria > Squamata > Dipsadidae > Thermophis > Thermophis baileyi. Next base: position 6,575,440 of record QLTV01002265.1, read on the forward strand.
CAGAATTATTTTCAAGTTGGGGGGAGGAGTAGAATGTCTAACTAATTAGCATCAGAGCATGTTAATAATAATATAAAAAATACTAATGATCTGATGGTCATTTTGAAAAATCCTTTCTTAGCGAGCACCTAGAAGCCAAGAGGAACATACGTGCCAAATTTCACATTTGTAGGCTTTATGGTTCTGGAGATTTTGTGATTGCGGCGTGAATGTTTTTTGCTTTTATATATATAGGTTTATTTATTTATATATAGAGAGATAAATAAATTAAGTAGCAATAGCAATAGCAGTTAGACTTATATACCGCTTTACAGTGCTTTACAGCCCTCTCTAAGCGGTTTACAGAGTCAGAGTATTGACCCCAACAATTTGGGTCCTCATTTTACCCACTTTGGAAGGATGGAAGGCTGAGTCAACCTTGAGCCTGGTGAGATTTGAACTGCCAAATTGCAGGCAGCCTGCAGGCAGCAGAAGTAGCCTGCATTACTGTACTCTAACCACTGCACCACTGAGGCTCTTCTTAAGAATGCATACTTAAAGCAGTATTAGAATATGGATAAATTACAGGTGAAATGTAGAATGATTTTAAAGAAATTGTATGTATGTATGTATGTATTTCATTTATTTATTTCATTTATTAATTACATTTATATGGCTGCCCATCTCATGGAAAGTGACTGAGTGGCGTACAGCAATGGATAATAAGTGTGACGGTTTTTTGTTTTAAAAAAGTTTTTATGAAGAATTCTAATATAAAAATTCATTATTATTGTGACATCAGTATTATGAGTGAGATTACTTTTGCATTTAGATGGTGAAATTTTGCAAGATAAGCAATCAGTAATTAGAAGTAAAAAAGGTTGAAGCACAATTTTTTATGAAAAATAAGCTGTACATTTAATAAATGAATTTCCATTCATTTTACTAGGATCCGTAACTGCCCCTTTATAGGTTATGCTTTGATCCAACTTGGAATCCCTGTAAGGACCAGGATTCTTCAATTCTTAGAGAGCAGAAATAGGGCCTTCCGATCAGCATGGCCAATTGTAAGAAGCAATGAGAACTGCAGTCCAACAGTATCTAGAGACCATTTGCTTCCCATCCTATTATTGTAGTTTATAGCAGAAAAATATTATAAACTCTAAAAAATATATAGTAAATATTATTAATTAAATGAATTCTTATGACTAATATTTTTGGTGGAAAGTACCACTTCAGGAATGACATTCTTCTATTTTAAATATGAAAAAATAAACCATTGATACTATTTCTCCAGGAAATGGTGTGCTGAGTGTTGGGGTGATTTTTTTTCTTCTCCTGCCGACAAACAACTGACTTTGCTGCCAAAGCTAGTTCTTTGGCAGCACCCTCCCTAGATTTGAATGACCTGCGATGACCCTCAGATGACTGTGTACTTGCTGGGAAAGAAAAATACATAGGATTGCAATTCTCAGTAAAAGCGACTGAAGGATCAGGTCTCCATCTTTTTCTGTTGTTGTTTGTTTTTTTAGGCATGTCTCTTTTAACAACCATAAAAATTCTTGTTTAGTTTTGTTGTGTTGTGTAACTGAGAAATGTCTGTCAAATTTAAACCTAGCAGCTTAAACTGTGTAAAGTTGGGATCAGGAATGTATAAAGAATTCTATGGAGTCTTTGGTGCTCTGTTGGTTTTTTGCTTGTAGATGTTTCATTACCCAACTAGATAACACCATCAGTGCAAGTGAGTGTTAGGTTTGCCCACATATATAGTAGCTTGCCCTGCCAATGATTGTAGGGATGTGGTTTTCTCCTTGGTAATTCCTTTATTAGGGGGTATTGTTTTCTGCTTGATGAGCAGTGTGGTAACCTAGAGATGGAGCTCTCACCTCACAATCAGGAGGCTGTGAGTTTGATGCTAGGTAGCGGCAGATATTTCTCTCTCTGGGCGCAAAGAGAAAATATCTGCTTTGAACTCCATATAAGCATCAGGAAGGGCATTTAACCAGTAAACACTCAGCTCCATTCAGTTGCCCCGACTCCACCCCCAATGTAAGGGATTACAGGGCCATTAAAAGAAAAAAAATGTTTTCTGCTTGATTTGTTTGGCTGATTTAATTGCTGCTTACCTGCATATTAGTTGTTGGAGATGATGTGTTCTGGTCTTTTTGTTTCCTATTTAGCTTGTTTATTGTCTCTTTTGAATGGTGTGTAAATGTAGTTCATTCTCTATGTGTTCACTGATGACTGATTTGTCTGCATACCAAGCTTCCAGGAATTCCCTAGCATTTTTGAATTTATCTTGGTCTGGGATCCTTACAGTTTCCCAGTTGAAATTATGATGGAGTCTGTCCATGTGTTCTGAAATGAAGATTTTTCTGACTGCTACTTGGTGATCATGAATGCACTCTGCTAGTCATCTGTCCATCTGTCCTACATAAAATCTATATGCCATCCAGGGCTGTTTTCTAGAGCGAGATGGGTAGCACATAAATTAATTAAATAAATAAATAGTAGCTGTTGCAGTCCTTACACTGTATCTTTAGATCAGGGATGTCAAACTCACAACAACATGTTACCTGACGTGCAACTTTTTTCCCTTCGCTAAACTGGGGGTGGCCAGTGCGTGACACATCTGGCCCGCGGGCCCCGAGTTTGATACCCCTGCTTTAGATGATTCCTGATTTTTCTTTTTGGACTACTGGGTCTTTTGGTTTACTTAAGATATTTTAGAGGGCTTTAGTTGGTTTGTGTGCTACAATGATGCCATGTGATTGTACTAGTCTGTCGGTTGTTTCTGAGATGTTTTTGATTTATGGTAGTGTTATCTTTTCATAGCTTGCCTTCGTTGTGCTTTTGTGGGTTGAGTGGTCAGGCACTTTTTGATAAAGTTGCAAGGGGATCCATTTTGTTGGACAATGTTGTATAAGGCAATTAATAAGGATTGTTTATGAACAGACTTGCATTTCTAATTTATTGTTGTTTTCATCTACTGAGGGGATATATCCAGGAAGTTGTTTTCTTCTTGCTTTGCGAATGTTATTCCTTTGAAAATGTTGTTTATTGTTTCATATGTTTTATCTAGTTGTTCCTTTTTTATTATGAAGGTGTCATTTACATACTCAATTCATCCCTTTGTTTGTATGTGTGGGGGTGCTATATTTTCCCGATAATGCATTACAGTCTTTGCTATGAATTCTGAAATGGGGAATTCCATGCATGTCCCTTTGATTTGTTAGTATATTTGTTCGTCAAACTGAAAGTAGTGGGGACAGAGTTTGATGAGGTGCATGATTCTGTGTATTTCAATCTTAGTGTCTTTGGCTATAGCAATAGCAATAGCACTTAGACTTATATACCGCTTTACAGTGCTTTACAGCACTCTCTAAGCGGTTCACAGAGTTAGCATATTGCCCCCAACAATCTGGGTCCTCATTTTACCCACCTCGGAAGGATGGAAGGCTGAGTCCACCTTGAGCCGGTGAGATTTGAACCGCTGAACTGCTGAACAGTCAGCTGAAGTAGCCTGCAGTACTGCACTCTAACCACTGCGCCACCTCGGCTAGGCTGGGTGTGCTCTCTAGTACTGCTACCATGAATTTGTTCACTAGTTCTGGATCTATGGATGTAAAGAGACTATGTATAGAATTTTATACGTTCCTATACATGTGTAATGGAATATGTGGATGACCTATGGAGAGAGATGCTGCCTAAGAAATAATCAGACAAGAAGGGTAGGGCCCCACAAAGGATTAAAGATTAGAGGAAGAAAGTTAGAAAGGACCCACCCTAATTGTTCAGGCAGTTAAAAGTAGTGGCAGGAAGTTTGTACCTTCAGACTTGAAAGATTCTGTTAATGTAGCCTTACAACAAAGTAGATTGGTTCACTTAGTCATATTTCCTCTGATTTAGCCAGGAGGGTTGACAACGTGGAAGGCATAGGTTAAGTTAGTTAGTTCTTGACTATTATGTGTTTGGAGATATGGGCTTTAAATGAAAACATCTTGAAACATAGAATATCTGTATACAAAATTATACTTTGTACAGTTAAACTTGTTAAATTATATTGATCATTCATAAGAGTGATCAATGCATCATGTGGACAGTTCAGCATAAGTTCTGAATAGACATGCTTTAATCATTTATTTGGAAGTATTGATCTAATAGAGACAACAAACCATGTTTATACCTATATCTGTTATCTAATACATGCTTGACAAAATAAATAAATAAAATAAATAAAATTTAAAGACAACAAATTGGAATATAGAAAAACTGAAGACAATTATTACAAGTAAACATTTGCAAAAATGTAGTCTGTATCGGAACTTTTCCCATCTCTTTCACAAATCTCTCTCTCTCACACACACACATTGATTTCCTTTTTTAAAATGAGTTATCTTATTATTCAGCTAATGTTACAAAGACAACAAGCACTCCTGCTATTTCCTGGTAAAAGCACTTCTCTTTTCTTGTTTTTGTTCCAACTCTTGTTTCTCAATCATATTGAAATAAGACATCCTTGTCCTAGAGCAGAGCTGAGGTCCCAGGATCACATATAATTCCAAATCACTTTTTGGTGGATCCCTAGTTCTATGTCTGATCTAATTGTTTATATACTAATACAAACTAATATAAAGGAAAAAGAAAAAAAATCAAAGAGAAAGCTTTTTAAATGCAAGAAAGTAAGAAAAAGAAAAGAAGAATAGAAAGGAAAGGAAAAAAGGGAAAAAATGGCTTCCAAACTTCTTTATATCAATTATCATTACAATGATAAGTTTACCCCTTTCTCTAAAGTTACATCATGACTCTCTTCTCTCTGTGATCTATCCTATCTAATATCTATCCAGAGTCCTTCGGGAGTTGGGCGGCATATAAATTTTATAAAATAAAATAAAATAAAATAAATAATCAAAACCATAAATCATAAACTAATTTTTTTCTGTTTTATACAAAGTGTCCATAACTTGTTTCCAGACAGCGATAAAATAGACATTGTTTTTTCTCTAATTAAGCAAGTCAATTTGTCCATCTCAGCAAGATGCGTCATCTTCCCCAACTTCTTCATTGTAAGGATTGCCAAATCTTTCCATCTTTGTGAGTACAATAATCTCGCTGCAATTGTCATATGCAACCACAAAGTTCCATATCTTTTTTCCAACTGTTTGTCCATCAATTCTAGAAGAAAAACCTCTGGTCTTAATTGTATATTAACCTTTAAAATCCTCAGAAGTAATGTATGTATTTGAATCCAAAATTTTCTAGCTTTTTTTCATGTCCGCTAAGAATAATGAAATGTACCTTCTTGTTTCCACCATAAATTTAAAGTGTCTTTATATATTCTAGACAACTCCTCTAATGACATACCAGCAATATACATCATCTTATAAAAATTCTCTTTCAAGCTAGTGTAAAATTCAATCATTTCAACCACATACTTCCCTATTTTCCATCTGTATATTATAATCAAATTTTTAGTCTACTTTATCATACAGACTTGTTTTTCTGTTTAAAATTTTAATAAAAGTTTATATATTTTAGCAATTACATGTTCATCATTGTACACAATTCTATTTCAATCTCAGTCTTACAGTGTTCATAGCCATAAACTCTTTTGTGTATTTTAAATCTTTCTAATAACTTTTTAATAACTAATTATTATTATTATTATTAATAATAATAATAATAATACCACTTTATAATGCCTTGGTAAGGCCACACTTGGAATACTGCATTCAGTTTTGGTCACCACGATGTAAAAAAAGACATTGAGACTCTAGAAAGAGTGCAGAGAAGAGCAACAAAGATGATTAGGGGACTGGAGGCTAAAACATATGAAGAACGGTTGCAGGAATTGGGTATGTCTAGTCTAATGAAAAGAAGGACTAGGGATGACATGATAGCTATGTTCCAATATCTCAGGGGTTGCCACAAAGAGGGAGTGAAGCTATTCTCCAAAGCACCCGAAGGCAGGACAAGAAGCAATGGGTGGAAACTAATCAAGGAGAGAAGCAACCTAGAACTAAGGAGAAATTTCCTGACAGTTAAAACAATTAATCAGTGGAACAACTTGCCTCCAGAAGTTGTGAATGCTCCAACACTGGAAGTTTTTAAGAAGATGTTGGATAACCATTTGTCTGAGGTGGTGTAGGGTTTCCTGCCTAAGCAGGGGGTTGGACTAGAAGACCTCCAAGGTCCCTTCCAACTCTGTTATTCTATTTCTATTTCTAACTGTGGATAAGAACCATTGGCATCTATATCCTTTTGACACCAGTTCTTTTGATTTTATTTTGTATTCCTCTTGACTAAATTCTTGTATCTCACAATAAGTTAGCAATTTGTGTTTGCCTATTATTTCTCATCTACAAAATCATTCTTGTATTGAGAGCACAGAGCACAACCTGGGTTTGTATTTAGTCCATATTCGCAATATGGCACCTCTAACATAATGATTTTTAAAATCCACATTAAACTTGACTTTAATGTATCACAGCTACCCATGCCATCCAAGTATCAGATCATGCTCTTCTAACTCCAAAAACCATCTATTTCTTAGCAACACCTACTCTTTCATCCAAAGCAGACAGCAAGCTGCAAAATACAATTTCAAATCAGGTAGCCTCAATTCTCCTCTTTCCTTTGCCTCTTGTAACACTTTATATGTAACTCATAGTTTTTCTCCTGCTGCACAAATTTAGATATATACTTTTGCCATTGTTTAAATGGGGCATCAGTTGTTAAAATAGGAACCGTCTGAAACAAAACATTCTAGGCAAAACATTCATTTTTATCACACAAATTCTCCCCAGCAATGATAATTGTGGTTTCTCCCATCTTCCATGCATTTTTCATTCTATGTCTTAACATAGTTATTTTGAAACAACATATTCACATTTGTCATAGTGACACCCACATATTTTACTTTCTTCTCAATCTTAAAACCTGTTTTATTTATCAATTCTGTTTGATCTTTTATTTTCTTGTTTTTGTTAACATCTTTGTCTTTTGTGTATTGATCTTAAAACCTGCTAATGCACCAAATTCTTTCAGTTTTCCCATGTTTCAGTTTCCTTTAAAGAGCTTGCAAAATCAACACCCGTCATCTTTAAAAACCCTTAATTTATATGTTTCTTTTGTAATCTTTACTCCTATTATAGTCCCATCCTGTCTTGTATCGCTACTCTGTATTTCAAGAATCAAAATAAGAGATGAGACAGTGGACATCCTTCTTGTTCCTTTCTGTATCTTATAAGGCTTTATTAGATTTCCATTAACAATTATTTGTGCTTTCTATGAAGTATAAATCAATCTCAAACTATTTTATAAAGTTCTCTCCAAAGTTCAAAGTTCATATTTTCCGAGATATGAGAATATGATATAAGAAAATTAATGCCGCTTGTTTTTCATTATGTTGCTTTAAATATTCCAAAATGTCCAACACACTTCTAATATTGTCTTTTAATTATCTTTTAGGTAAAAAAAACAACCCCACAATAGTGCTGTAATTTCCTACGCTTTTGAAGAGGGACATGTTCAGCTATACAGTAATATAAACCTTAAAATGGCCTAAACCCCTCTTTGAATATCATGGTCCAATATACTCAGTATCATTCTCCTGCCCATTGACACCTTCACTTAAGCAAAAAAATAAAATAAAATTACATGCTGTGCTCAGCTTCCAAAGGATGCCCACCCTCTCCTGGTGAGTGGGAGCTCATATGACTGCCCAAATGAGAGAGAAATGAAATCCTCATCACAGCAGTTTCTCTTTCATTCTGACCATTGTCTGTCTTCTTGCTTAGCAGCCAGAACATAACATTGTTTGCATGGTATTATTTAATTTACATAAAAATTAAAGCTTACAGTAAGCTTCAAAACTGGAAGAGTAACAATTATGCAAGCAGCTGTCACAAGAAGAGCTTGCAATCAGCAACCACTACAGTAAGGGTGTGTCTGTGCTTTGCCTTTCCTGTCTGTCAGTCAAGGCAGAACTAAAAGAGGAAAGGAAACCCAGAATCCCATTAGTTATGACTATACTTATAGTAACAATTCTGCTACGTACTGTATTATATACTTTCACCATTCTCACAACCGTCCCATGAGAAATAAAATCTCCATATACTAGCTGAAAACTCACTTTGGAGTATGGAGCCCATCTAACCAAAGTGGCATACAAAGGAGATACTGGAACAGGGGTGTCAAACTCACGTCGTCACTGCGTCATCACGTGACGTATCGTGACTTTTCCCCCCTTCGCTAAACCGGGCATGGGCGTGGCCAGCGCGTAACACATCCGCCCCGCGGGCCACAAGTTTGACAGCCCTGTACTAGAAGATGTGTGTGTATGTGATAGTAGGGAGACAGAGATGAGCTGTCTTACATCTGAGATAAGTAAACAGTCTTGAATAGGGCACTGCTAACCAAATTATCAATTCTGACTTCTCCATGGTACAATATTTTGCTATATCTGGAGAGCCTAATTAAATAAGATTTGGCAATAATTTGCTTTTTTCTATAGAAGGAATCCAAAATAGCCTTGTTAGTATTTAAAAAATGTTGAAATCCTTGTACACAGATTATACAGATTATAATTTTGTGACATGTGGATTGCCCCAAAAATGGATTTTAGAATCTTTATATGAACAACTGTTATTAGTAGAAATGATACCATCTGACTTTTTATCATTGATTAGGAAATGAAAATTGCATTGAATTCACTATGGTCACACATTACTTTCATTGATAAGTTTTGGAACTATAATAATACCGTGTTTCCCCGAAAATAAGACCCTGTCTTATATTTTTTTGAACCCGGAGATAAGCACTTGGCCTTGTTTTTGGGCAGGTCTTATTATTTTGGGGCGCATGGAGCAAGACGGTGCTCCTCTTGCCATCTTACCTGATTTCCAGCTCTGTCTCCCTAACCAGAGGAAATGGCAGGGACTGGCTGCGCATGCGTTTAAATATTTGGGGAGGGCTTATTTGGGGGGGGCTTATTTTCGGGGGATGTGCTCAAAAGCCCGATTGGGCTTATTATCAGGGGATGTCTTATTTTCGGGGAAACACGGTACCTATAAATGTAATAATTACAATTGGTTATTGCCATTTTGATTTTGAAAGAAGCCAGTACTGATAGTCCTCGACTTACAACAGTTCACTTAGTGACCATTTGAAGTTACTATGGCACTGAAAAAAGTGACTATTTTCACACTTATGACTTGCAACATCTTCATGATCACGTGATTTATATTCGGATGCTTGACAACTGACTCATATTTATGATAGTTGCTGTGTCCTGTGACCGCCCCTTTTGTGACCTTTTGACAAGCAAAGTCAATGGGGAAGCCAGATTCACTTAACAAATGTGTTACTAACTTAACAACTGCAGTGATTCACTTAACAAATGTGGCAAGAAAAGTCGTAAAATGGGGCAAAACTCGCTTAACAAATTTCTCACTTAGCAACAGAAATTTTGGGCTCAATTGTGGGCGTAAGTTGAGGACTATCTGTATATTCATAACTGGGCTCTTTATTAGGTTTCTGCTAAAAATGGTCTTCCCTTACAGCAAACAAAACCGTTATAACTTCTGTCCAAGGAGGAGGCAGATTTTAGGAGAAACTGGATGATGGTCCAGCAGCATTACTAATTATTTTTCTGTAGAATGTGAGAAAAAGCCAAGTCTGCTTTTGAGTAACTGCTTACAATGCTAACAATTCTATCATGTTGAAAGAGTTTATTCATTTTAGTCTTGATTTTTAAAAATATTATTTAATGTGTTTGTGCAGCCTTATATTTTCTGTTCTAAAACCTCAAAGCTATAAATATTTTTATCATCTCTTTTTAATATTGACTTTCCACAAATAGTTCTATTGATACTGAAAAGTACTAGGGTCTAATTTATATAAACATGTTTTTTTTGTTCTCCTACAGAACAGGTGTTTCTGGTTATTTTGTCATGCTGATAATCTGTCACATGGTGGTATGATATTAATTTATTAGCTGCCAGTAACACAGGCTTACATAAGTCTGTTGACTACAAATCTGTTATTTGGTGTTCTTTGAGTGTTGTACTAATAGTACTTCAAATAAAAGGGCCTCTTCCACTGATATCAGCTACATTAGCACCATTAATTTCTTCACATGTTGATGCTTTATCCAAACAACTACAAAACAGCAGTATTTGAGTGCTTATCATGCTTCTGAGTTTAAAAGATATTTGTACTAATATCGCAAATGGTTTGAACATATGTCTTGATTATAGCTGGTGATACAGAAAAGTATTTTCTAAAAGGAAAAATATTCCAATGTTTTATTTTCCTCTAGGAAACTTTCTATCTCACATCACTAGTGATGCTCATTTTCTTATGCAAAATAGACCAAGTTTCATAAGGAATGAAATTTTGAAATGTTTTTGGATACAAGATGAATTTTTGGATATAAATTTGAAACTGCACTTTGAAATCACATAATCCTCATATTGTACTGTAATTGCAGTTTTCATAATAATCGTGCAGAGTTAATTTAACTTTTCTGATTAGGGAAAAGAAAAATACAATTCAGTATTCCTTTTCCAACCCCCCTCCCCCAAAACATCCCTAGCAGCCCTGTGATGTGTTTTCTTTAAATTGTCCTGCCTAGTCTGAGGTCATGTCCTTTGAAATTGAAAAGGAGGAGCATGATGTGTTCACTTTTTGCTGATACCACATGCAGAGAACACACCCTTTTCTATGTAGTGAACAACTCCCAGTACCTCAGGAATTCTGATTGGCTTAGCAGAGAGGCTGTGCCCTATAAATATACCTCTTTTGCTTTTCAAAACCACTTGCAGAAAAGACGGTAAGCTGGTTATCTGGCATCATCTGTTTTTCATAGGGAGTGGGAAAGTTTGTAGCTTTGAAAGCAGATTTTTTTCTATCTCTAATAATGTGAAGTGAGGCTGAAAGAAAATGTATCTAGTAGAGTGTTGATCATTTTCCTGAAAAAAATATTTTACTGATTTGTAAGACACTATATTAATATTAAAGTTAACTAAGTGCTTGGTGCATTTCGGAGGATATTCTAAACTTAATGAATTTTGACCAAAATTATAATTTAATATTTAAAGATGGTTGGGTATGGGTTTTTTAATTTAAGGTTTTTTCATTTTTACTATCAACTGTTAAGTCACCCTGTGAACTGCTATAGAGTTAGGGGTCTGAATTGAATGATTATAATTATGATTATTAACCTTTCTAATATTTGAAGTGTAATTTCTTGGTGGGGGGGTTGGTTCATTTGCAAAGAATGAAGAAATATTCTATAATTTCATCAATAGCTGGAGTTTCTAACTTCTTAACATTTATGTTAGCTTGACAGTACAACAAATGGCTAGGACATTGTTAACTGATTGATTCTAAAGAGATATGATGTGGCAGTTAGTCACTAAAACAGTGAATAATGAAGTATTCTGTTTTTAGACTTCATTCACAGTGAAACCAAAACCAAGCTGCTAAAGTTGTAGTTTGGCTGTGAGCTGAATAGCAGGATATAATTTTGGTTTGTGGTTTCTGAAAGATGATGCATTTTTGTAACATCTCTCCATTTCAAGGAGGGGAATTCCTGAACTGGAGATTATATGAATTTAATGAGTTGGTTTTACATTTACATTTACATTTACATTTACACACACACACACACACACACTTTGAACAGATGTCACACTTTCAACTCAAGTTATGTAAATATTTGGCAGCCTTAATAAGATGACTATAATTTATGGAAATTATCTATGGAACATACTACATTTTTATATTGAATGCTGCTCTGTAGAAATAATTATCATTGCAGATGATTTTAACAAACAATCAGAATACAATTATATATATATGGCTGGGAACTGGAAGTATTATCTGCGTTGAATCAGTCATGCCCAGATAATCCACTATATGCTTTGGCCACCAAAGGTACTTTTGCGGAAATTCAGCAGCACGATCTCTGGGATTGATAACCAAGGGGCTCAAGGTCTGTGGATTACTCATCTCTAATCTGCAATAGCTTTTCCTAATCTGTTGTTTTTCAGATGTGTTGTGAGGGCAATTCCCGCCATCCCCAGCCAACTCAGCAGTGGCTGTCTAATTAAAAATTATGGGAATTATTAGTGCATGTGTTTAAACAGCTTCAAATTGGGGAGGGGTAATCTAACACCAAAAGTAGGCAATCTTTTGTGGCAAGGCACATCTGAAGTTTGGGTAATGTGAAGTTGACACATATAAAATAGCAAGAGTGGCATGGCTACTTACAGCCTTCCCATTTATTAGAAGAACTAGCTTCTAAATATGCTCAAATATTATCCTATTGAGAACTTGGTGAATCCTAAAGACATTGCAGATAATAAATAGGTTTTTAGATACTGGTTTATATTTGGAGTATGCCAGCATCTCATTTATTTTATTATATATTTAAAAATCAGGAGATACAGGGCATTTGGGTAGTATCAAAGCATATTGGTGAAGAACATATTATGTGTTGCAGCTGACAGAGCTGTTGTTTCTATCCCTTTTATTGGTAACTTGCAAGAACTTCAGAAATCAATCTGGTCACTTTGCAGTGATGAAACAACTACTCAGTGACTTTCTTCTTTTCTTTTCCAGCACACTTGAAAAATGCCTGCCATCAGGAATTTGAGCTGTGCTGTTAAACATCTGTTGAACAAACCTGGCTGTGGTTGTCAGGTTTCTCTTGTGCCAGCTAGATGTCTTAGCATTTCACCCCGGCAGGTGCCATCAGATGCCAGCTTTCATTCAGTATGTTTTTCAGAAACTGATCATCCACGGGTGTTAATTACAGGTCAGCCAAATTTTAGATGCTACTTTCGAATTGTTTAATACGAGATGTTTTAATTTATTTTTTAACTAATTGTATCTGATCGTGTGAATTGATACTCATTTGATTTCTATTTAAACATAAGTTTTGTGTGGCACTTAAATAAGTTGGAGCCCAAACTTTGTTAGAAAATGGTTCAACTCTTCTTAATCCAGGCTATAGCAATTCCATCATTAAAGAATAATAGATTTACTCCCAAAGCAATTTTAGATAACAATAGGGCTTTGGAGAAAAAGAATCTAGTTCCCATCTGCATGGCAGATTATTTTCCCCAACAGCCAGAGACCTAGAAGATAAAGGTGCTTTTTTTTTTATCAGGTGGTTACTACTCTTATCACTCACAATTTACAGCCCTGTAGCAAAGCTTTCATACAGGTTCAAAATCATCTCCTTCAAGCTGCCTTTCCATAACTATTTCTGTACATTTGACGTATTCTGGGTTTGTTCTATTTACTGGAATCCTTATATCTTCTTTCCCCATTCTGATACCCTTCGAATATTTTGAACTTCAGTTTCCATCAGCCAAGCTAATATATGATGGGTACTATATGTTTATAGAACTAAAGAACATAGTATAGACAGATGACCTTGAAAGGAATCTTATGCATAAAAAAGTAATTCAATTCAGCCATTTTCAATAATTTACATCTGTAAAAGTGCAACGGTTTAACCAGTCAATTAAACTTTTCTGTGAACTTTTCTAGGAACATCAACATCTCCTGCGCTTGGATAGTCCTTATAAATGAGATTTTTTTTAAAAAATTATTTCCAACTATAATTTACATACATTATACTCTTGCTTTTCAGGGGGACTAGGCCAGCTTGGAGTAGGACTTGCTAAACTGCTACGGTAAGATATAACCTTCATTGCTTCTGTTAACAATGTTATCTTTTTTAAGGTTATATGCCTTCCTGTATTTTAATTTTTTCTTGCATCCATGATATGCAGCTATAGATGAGCCATTGCTTTTCTAATATATTATCTTGACCCTATTTGGGGGGCAGGAGATGTGGCGGAAAAAGAAAATAATACAATAGGTTTAGCATAAAAAATGATAAGTGAATCTGTTCCTAGTTGGTTATGCTTATCTTGGAGAGCGATAGGGTCTGGTTGGAAACATCAGTATTATGGAGTGCAGAACATATGGATTAAAAAGTGCATCTCAAATGCCAGAGTAAATTTTGCTCTAAAAGCTGTGTTCAAAATGAAAATGAAACATTAATTATGGTGTCTTCTCCAGAAAACGCTTCGGAAAGAACAACGTGATTTTGTCAGATATTAGAAAGCCCCCCAATAGTGTCTTCTATAGTGGTAAGTACCATATTAAATGGAGAGAAATATTTAGAGATTATTTTCTAGGACTTAAAGTTTTTTCTACAAGGACGTTTTCTTTTAGTTAAACCTTGGGTTTTTGGATATTAATCCTTTCAATCATCCTTGAAGTATGTGACTCAAGCTTATAAATTTCTCTCCAGCTCTTCCCCCTCTTTCAGGCTGTGAGTGTTGCCCACAATGAAAGATATGTTTGTGATAATCCAGCCATAAGAAATGAGAACAGCAAATATAATGTTATGTGCATTGTTTAATTGGCTTCGTGCAGAAAAGAATCAATATGATAGAGTACTCTTATAGCATGGAGGCATTAGAGCATGAAGAGACACAATTGAATCATTGTTCATCAGTTCTTCAGAAACCTTGCAGAAATTGATGGAAGATTAGTGTGTATGTCAAAGAAAATTTATTTAATTTGACCTAAGCTAATTTGATTGTTGCCACTCATTGCCTGAGTTTTAAATATGACAGAGGATATGTAAAAGAAAATGTTGTGACAATCCATGCAGGAAATACATATTTAAAGCAGTGTTTCAATTGCTGTGTCAACCTCAATTTTGGCCAACCAACATGGTTTCTGCCCAAGTCATGATGCCTCCTTTGCTATACTCACTGAAATGAGCTCTCTGCCCCAAGTGCTATATGCTCTACAAAATGTTGTGCTGTGCAACTTTTTAAAATATATGTCTGAAATTCTGTTTAAAGACAGTATAAGTGGTCTGTCATAGTATTACTCTCCAAGAAGCAAAGAAGTTAAACTAAAAACTGTTCTTGGAAACAAGCATAATTTTTTTATTAAGTAAAAACTGAGTTTCTAAACTCACTCTCATACTGTCTCAATACATAGCTTTTTCAGAGGGTCTTGTTCTTATTGTATAGGCTAAGTGCCTTGTTATGATCTTGGGTAAAATAGAAATTCATAGGTCTGCAAACAATGTTTGTCCTAGATAAAATTAAATTCATTCCAAATATATCAAAGCTCTGCTGCAGCTCAAATGTGTTCATTTTTAGTTACTTTGTATGGGTGACCTATAGTATATGGACACACACATCATGCATCATATCTTACAGTACATATCTGTACATGCTACTGCATTGCAAATATAGTATTCATAAAAAACATGGAATTAGAAATTCTTGAAATTGTAATGCATTCATCAAATTCCTTCTTTAACTGAAAATGTGATTGACTGTATTTACAAGCTATTGACATCTTCGGCACAACATGGATTATTTTAAGCCTCCTTTTTACACTTAGGTCCTTTCATCTACTCTGATATTTTGGATTACAAGAATCTCCGTGAGATAGTGGTGAACAACAGGATTACTTGGCTATTTCATTACAGTGCTTTGCTCAGTGCAGTTGGAGAAGCTAATGTCCCTTTGGCAAGATCTGTGAATATTACTGGTATGTCTTAACATATTTATAGTTGGTTGTTTAGGAATACCTACCGCACTATAGAAGTCTTGGTATTTCTTTTTTTCTTTTTTTTTTTGGTTTGGGCTTAAAAACCCTTGTTTGCTATTCCCAGGGCTGCACAACATTCTTGATATAGCTGCCGAGCATGGTTTGCGACTCTTTGTTCCTAGCACAATTGGAGCCTTTGGACCAACTTCCCCTAGGAATCCAACCCCTGATCTCTGCATCCAAAGGCCAAGGACAATCTATGGAGTTTCCAAGGTTCATGCTGAACTTATGGGAGAGGTAAGGATAAGCATTTTGTTATAAGAATGCCTTGTTCTTTCACATTAAGGTATATAAATAGGAAATGCTATAAAAGCCTGTAGCTGAATTTTTCTTTCATTTTTATTCTTATAACTGTTTTTTTTAGTTTTCCTATACAACTGAAATATTAGCCTAATATTATAAATTAAACAAATATTGAATATTTATTATAGTTATATTGCTTTTGCACTGACACTCTCTTAATTGTAGTCTTTGCAGTTATGTTTCAGTTACAAGAGAAATCAAATAGCAACACACACTTGAAAATTAGTAGGCTTTCTAAGCAGTATGCTTTTAGTAGCTACAATGTCAAAACCATACGTAATCTGTTGAGCAAAGCTGATAAATACTGAAGAACAATTTGTTTTTCCAAGATTCTTGACCGTTGGATTGTGTCCAGATTCAAGTGGCTAAGAGCCAGCATTCTATATAAGATAGTATCAAAAATGAGAATTGCTGGGTTTCTTACATCTGGATATAATCCATAAATGTTTGGCAAATATATGTCAATGATAGCCTACTGAAGTTTCAAGTTATGAGTCTTCTGTTACAGTAGACTGAAGACAGGTTGTTAGCAGGGATAGGTTCTGGTTTTGTTCGCTGCCGGTTCGCTCAGTGTCATGGCGCACGGGCGTTTTGCGTGTGGGGGTGCGCTTCGCACATGTGCTTTGCGCATGCACAGTGCTTAAAAAAAGCTGCACATGCACAGAAGCAAAAACAAGATGGCGCCGCCGAAAGAACTGGTTCGGGGGCGTGGCAGGCCTGGGTCGCTGCCAGTTCTAACGACCCAGGCCGCCAAGTTACTACTGGTTCTAAAGAACCAGTCCGAACCGGGAGGAACCCACCTCTGGTTGGTAGCTAAATCATTTCAGGTACTTGAATTTTTGTTGCCATCTTAAATAAATAATTAAACTTTCAGTACACATGAACACAGCTATAATATGCATCAGCATTACTGTAGCAAGATATGTATTTTAGAAATGGAAGGAACATATCTGTATTTTGTATTAATATATTTTTGTTCTATAATATTATTTTACTATGATCATTTTGAGGCCAGTTTGGTGTCATGGGTAAAGTCACCAAGCTAGAAACTAGGGGACCATAAGATCTAATCCTGCCTTAGGCACAGAGCCTGCTGGGTGACCTTGGACCAGTCCCTCTCTAGTCCCTAGAAAGAAGAAACCAGACAAGCCACAAATGATATCAAGAAAACTGCAGGGACGTTAACCGGTTCATTTTCTTACAAAAAAGAAAAAGAAAAACACATATGCCACAACTCTACTGTATTTCAGCTAGCTTTTTTTTTTTTTTTTAGAATGACCCAGATAGTAGAAACAGAAATTTTCTGGTGTTAATGAAAAGATGCAGAGCTAAGCAGTTTTTCTCACCTATCACTATGAATCTATGGCTTTTTGAGACTGAAAATCTTTCTCTGGCAAGCCATTTCAGTTTCCACTAGATCACGGGTGTCAAACTTGCGGGGCGAATGCGTCACGCGCTGGCCACGCCCACCCCCAGTTTAGCGAAGGGGGGGAGTCACGATACGTCATGTGACGACCGTGACGCCATGAGTTTGACACCCCTGCACTAGACTCTTTCTTGGATTTGGAGATCAGAATGCAGCCAAGAAGACACCATATTGGTGCCTGTGCAGTATTCCTGCTCCCCAAGGCCAATTCTCTTCCACTATCCTTTTGACAGAAACTGTCCTTCCTTCTCCTCACCAGCTTGTCATGTTTCTGGTTTCATTTAATTTGCCTCTGCCTCTTTCTAGATGCAGTTTTAACTGCTACATGTATGTTCCCATCAACAAAAATCAAGACTCTTTTTTTATTAAGGTCTTGGATCCCATGGAAACTAAACAGGTTTTCTGAAGATATAAGCAGCAAAATGTGCAATTTATTTATTCATCGAAGTAGTCAATTTATATGACCACAAATGCCTCCAGAGAAATTAACATCAGTGCAGAACAAGTTTTTCTGGTGGTTTTGGGTACTAGAGAGTCACGTCATGTCAAGCTTTAATGCGAACTCCGCCGTTCACTATATATGGTTATTATTTAAGCGAATGTTGTCTCTAGAAACATACTATTTTATAATAACAATCATTCTCATCAATATAGAACACAAAGCTTCGATTTGCAACAAGTAACAAGCTCTGTCTTGGCATGAATCACAATTAATGGTGCATCTCATTTCTTTTTCTTTTCCCCTTTTAATTTTGTGTGTGTGTGTTAGTACTATCATTATAGATATGGGCTTGATTTCCGGTGTCTAAGGTATCCTGGCATTATCTCAGCAGATTCTCAGCCTGGTGGAGGAACAACTGGTAAGGAAGCTGATGCAGTCCAATCTTTTATATTGACCGGCGAGTAATTTAGCCAATAAAATATGAAGGCAAAACCACAAGAAAAGGGGTTCTGCTTAGGCTTGTGACTTGTGTATTTTTCATGCAAGAGCCATTCTCTTGCTAAGAGCTCCGTAGCTCTCTGACAGGCAGTCAGAGAAACTAGAGGGGGATGGAAGCAAAAAACACAGACTGAGGAAAGGCTACTGGGTGCTTCCCAGATTATTTTTTTAGCTTGCCCTGCCCCTTTTCTCCCTCTGATGGCTACCTTTTATTCTTCATTTCCGAACTCCTGGAAATGAAAACTTGCTAGTAGAAATTACCAGGTTACTCAGATTTTGGTAAGGAATCTATTCTAGACCAGAGTCTAAATGACAGTTCTTCTTTAACATACATTTATGCATTTTTCTTTTAAATCTACATGAATAATCCCAAAGGTGCTTTTTCAAGAGGCAGCTGGACTTTCTTGTTTTTCTTTGAAGACATTTCACTTCTCATCCAAGAAGCTTCTTCAGCTCTGACTGGATGGTGGGGAATGGAAGGATTTCAGTGAAGGGACACAGGGCAGAAAACATTTTGCAGAAAGCACAGCTCCACAACTCAGTCCTTTCTGCAGTTCCAAGAAGGCTCCACACCCATTTGCCCTTTTTGGGTAATGGACGTGGGCCTTCTTGGAACTGCAGAAAGGACTGAGTTGTGGAGCTGTGCTTTCTGCAGGATGTTTTCTGTGCCCTGTGTCTTTTCCCCTGAAATCCTTCCATTCCCCACCATCCAGTCAGAGCTGAAGAAGCTTCTTGGATGAGAAATGAAACGTCTTCAAAAAAAAAACCCGAGGAAGTCCAATTGCCTCTTGAAAAAGCATCTTTGGGACAACCATGACCTGGATGACTGAGAATCTCCATAGACTTAGCTACATGAATAATGTAAATAAATAAATGTAGTTTGGCCCTGGACTATAAAAGGTACACTGAAACATTCAACTCTATTTTAATTAATACAGTTCCTGTTAAACTTTCTGGGAGTTTCATATTAATTTACTCTTCTAAGCATCCTTTCATTTTACCTTTTGTTGCCACATATTGATAATCTGCTTTTTTATATGTAATTGGAGTTTCAACTAGTGTTATATCACCTGAACCAGGCATGCTGCCATCTTTTCTTTTTCTACCAGATTACGCAGTCCAAATTTTCCATGATGCTCTCAAGACTGGAAAATTCCAATGTAATCTTAAACCAGACACCCGCTTGCCAATGATGTATATCGATGACTGTCTTAGAGCTTCTTTGGAGATCATGGAAGCACCTGCTGAACAGCTGAGCATGAGGACTTACAACATCAATGCCATGAGTTTTTCACCTGAGGAGTTGGTTCAAGAGGTCCAGAAGCATATTCCAGAACTTGAAGTTGCCTACAATGTAGATCCTGTTAGACAAGCCATTGGTTAGTACCTGGGTTTGGCCTTTCACAATGCTGTATGAAGCTATGTATGACAATAGGCTGGGACAATTTTGTTCTTTCAAACTGGTTGACAGATTTTTTTTTTTTGATGAAGTGTACAAGATTGGAATTTCATTGCTAGGCCTAGCAGACTTTAAGCTGCTTAATTGCACCAGCTATATACTGTAGATGGACCTCACATTTATTTAAAAAAAATGAGTCTCAAGCTGCAACAATTCAGCTTTTACCTTTTGTTTTAAGGATTGACCTTTTATACATTTTCAGGAATCCATATAAGATATAAACCCGATATCTGTGACAAAGTGTGCATTGAAACCTTAAGCTGGATTTTCTACCTGATAAGGGGATGACTTTCAAATGGAATTGTAATGATTAAAAGTTCTTAGATGTGCATGCAGATACCTTAAAGAATATATTTTATCTCCAGTGAGAAAGAAATCTGGGAAGTATAATAAGCTGCTTTTTCTGCACTGTGTATTAGAAGAGAGTTTTGGCATCCTCTCTCTTCCAACTGTTTTCTCTGTTTGAAAATTGCTGCTTTCTAAACTTCCTAAGTGGGGAAAAGGGGAAATTCTTGGGTTGGACTTTCAAAGCCCTTTGCCTTTGATTTAATATATATGTTTTTCTTTATTGTTGTTAAAGCTGACAGTTGGCCAATGGTTTTTGATGACAACAATGCCCGCCAAGATTGGGGATGGAAACATGATTATGATCTTCCAGACCTGGTGACCACCATGTTCAACTTCCTTAGCTCTGTCCGTTCCGTTTCCAGAGTTGCTCAAGTCAGCTAAGTCTTTATATGATGCAGCCACCAGATGTCTCAGAGCACTACTAAAATTTTGAAGAGCCTGCTATTTGAACATGATTATTGATTTCTCAGTTCGCTTTTCTTTTTGCTAAAGAAATATACATGCATATACAGTATATTTGCTAAAGATATACACACATACATATATACACATACATGCATATACTGAGAAAAAGTTTGTATACACTTCTGA
Organism: Thermophis baileyi; assembly: GCA_003457575.1. Lineage (NCBI taxonomy): Eukaryota > Metazoa > Chordata > Lepidosauria > Squamata > Dipsadidae > Thermophis > Thermophis baileyi. Next base: position 6,596,146 of record QLTV01002265.1, read on the forward strand.
AAGCTGTCTGTCTATAGGGACCCTCAGGAAATACTTGTTCATTAGCTGCAGTTACTCTCCTAATTCTAAATGTTTATTTGGAATATACTCCTTTTTTGTTGTTTTGTTCTTTTATAGGGCTATACATGCTTCAGTAAGGATTTGGAAGAAGTACTTTGGAACTCACATGAATGTATCATCCTTTTGCTATTCATTAAAGCTTCTTTTTTTAAGGATTCTATTCAAGCCTGACCAAAAATGCTTCTGTAGAAGGCTGAAAAAAATTGGGCTAGTATAATGAGTGAGCAGAGAGGTGCTGAGCTTGTTTAAGGATCAAAGCATCTTTTCCTATTCGTTTTGAAGTGTGCACAGCCTTAAAAACTACAACTAAAACTAAATTATGTCCTACCTTGAATTTCCTGGGCTATAAAATGTAAATGACATGGGAAGGAGAGGAGCATTAAGGAGCGACTTCACCAAAAGGGAAACATATTCTCAATTCTTTGTTGATTTTCTGACAGTTTGTTCCACCTTTAAGTGCAAATTCTCCTGAACTTCCTGCTCCCACATTCATAGAAAACTGAACACAACTAAACAGTTCCCTGGAAGGATTAAATATTAGGTCTTATGTTTTTATTATTTGCAAGCTCTCTTTGTCCACTAGAGCCCTCCTATAGTTTCACGGATTGAAATTAGTATCAGGATGCTATAGTTTCTAAGAGAATACACTTCTGCATTGTTGCAAATATCCCCCAAGTCTGCAGCACTAGGAAGCCAATGACAGGAAAAACCTGAGGGATACTTGCAGTAATGATAGCTACAAGCTGAGCTGCTGGAAAATTGCGCTTTGATCATTTTGGATCTATGACCTGAATAATGTTATGGAAATTCAAACTAGATTACATTAAAAAAATCAGGTTAAATATGTGAATCTGTTGCTTGTTTCCTATTTATAAATTATGGTACTTTGGGATACGCGTCTTTTTAGGTATTTTGGCATCACTGAAAATATAAGATTTAAAAATACAGTTTAATTCTTTCCCTAACCTACTATAAATGTGTTCAGTTGCCTATGAAAGTGATTTTCCCCCTTCTCAGTTTGCCTTTGTTTTATATTGATACCTTCAACATTCCATAGCCCAGGCTAATTTATAGACAGATACTGTTTGCTCAACCTTGGGTATTTTTTATTCTGTACTGTATGTAAAAGTAGGACCAGTCCATAGAAACCTTGGCCCTGAATTAGGCAAGAATGTATCCTCCTTTTAGAGCACAGGGGAATTAAATGTGAATCCAGATATTTCCTCTTCAGGTACTCCTTTGTTCTCAACATTCCTAAGGCTTTGGAATTTTTCTGAAATACTTGTGGAGTCCCTCAAGTTAGTGGTCATTTTTTAGCAACCCTGAATCAGTTCCCAATTGAACAGCCCTAGACCAGCAAGGTATAAGCATATTTAACTTATTTATATATTGTGAATTATATGCCCCACAATTTCAAAAAGCTGAGAACCTTACAGATAATACAAAAATAGCCATAATTAAAAGGAAATAACCAAACCTAATAACAATCACCCCTGACACCAAGGAAAATAGTACTGGCAATAATGTTCACAATTGCAGGAAGGGGACTGCCGCATCATCAGTCCTCAAAGACTTTCCAAAAAGAGTCTCTGAGTTTGGCAGCTTTCCTGAACACAAAGAGTTGGTACTGTTCCAAACATCCAGGTTCAGGGTCACTCTGTGATACGAATAGAGGATTGTTTTTGTACCACAGTTGTGGGCTTTCCGAAGGCATGCTTTGGACAAAATGGAGTGGAATACACGAACATTTTAGTCTACTCAGTGGCCTACTGATGGCCTACATCTCCATGTGAAGGGTACTGCATGACGCATGGTTGTCTTTTATAGGTTCTTTAGATTTTAGATCTGTTTTTTATCCCACTTTTATTATTTTTATAAATTACTCAAAATGGTGGACCTACCTAATACTCCTTCCTCCTCCTATTTTTCTCACAACAACAACCACCACCATGTGAGGTGAGCTTAGCTGAGAGAGAGAGTGACTGGCCCAAAGCTACCCAGTCAACTTTCATGCCTTATTACCCCTTGAATTCTCAGGAGATGTAGGGTGTGCTCATATATTTCATTGTTTGTTACATTTCTGTGCATGCCGCAAGCGCTTACTCTGCAATACAGTAGACATATTGCCTACATTTAGAATTTCGCTTGTAATTCTAACTCAGAGGATTTGCACTTTTGGTCATAGCTGTTCAGATGACACTTTTGGCCCAATGGGTCTGCTAAGCAAAACCATATCAAATAAGTTTACAATGTTAAGAACTTAAAAATAATTTCCAAACAGAGATCACTTTGATATTGAAAAACACTCAAGTATTTCTTTATTTAATACAAATGTGCTGAATTAATTATATAACTCTCCTTTTTTTTTCTGTAATAAGAAATAATTCATAAGCAAGATTTTTTTTTTTTTTGTAATAATTCATAAGCAAGATTTTTTTTTGTTCAGTCTGATTTATTATAAAATGCTGGAAGATGACTGTGGCTATTCTGGTGAGATCGGGATATTAAAATCAAAATTTGGGCAAAGATTTGGTCTGTGAGTTTTAGTTACTATTTTATCAAGATTTTATCAAGATTGTGTTTCCCTTGTGGAATACATTATAGCCAAACCTTTGTATTATTACTCTGTATGTCCAATGACTTTAATGGGATTTAGCATTCACGAATGAAATGTTATTAATATATTCATTTATTTAGCATTCATACATTTTATCAGTTCTGAATTGCAGAGTTTCTTTTAACAAGAAGGAATATTTGTATCCAGATTAAGAGTAACAAAAATAGTTTTCTCTCTTTCACTGCCACTCCATTGAAAGTTATTCATACCATTTGAATAAAGTTCTAAATACATACGGTAGATCTGTGTTGTTTTTGTTTGTTTGCTATATGTGAGTATCAATTGCAATTGCTTGACAACTGTGCTGCTCCTTTATAGAAAAAGAAATAGCTGGTACAGGTAGTCTGACTTGCAACCATTCACTTGGTGGCCGTTTGAAGTTACAACAGCACTGAAAAAAAGTGACTGTTTTTCACACAACTATTGCAACATCCCCATGGTCACGTGATCAGAATTTGGATGCTTTGCAACTAGCATGTGTTTATAACGGTTGCAGTATCCCAGGGTTGTGTGATCACCTTTTGTGACCACCTATAACGGATGGGTTCCACTTACTTTCCCCACCGGTTCGCATCGCGACATTTTGCGTGCGCGCATTTGCTCCGCTCGCGCGCGCGCGTTCCCTCACGTAATTTTATTATTATTATTTATTAAATTTGTATGCCGCCCAACTCCCAAGGGACTCTGGGTGGCTCACAACAATATAAAAAAAACCATTAAAAGAAAACATAATAAAAACAGTTAAAAACAGTTAAAAACTCATACATACTGTTTCATGGCCGGACATTGCCAATTACAGAGGAGAGATCAACGGCCCCAAGCCTGCTGGAAAAGCCAGGTCTTCACCGCTTTCCGGAAGGCCAGCAGGGTGGGGGTAGTCCGGATCTCAGGGGGTAGCTGGTTCCAGAGGGCC
>QLTV01002265.1:6601917-6621484 GCA_003457575.1 Thermophis baileyi
GCTCCTCCCATATCTCCCTCTCCCCGTCATAACCGCAATCCTCCGGCTCTCCAACCCCCCAGAGACCCCCTCCCCCACCCCAATGCTCCCCCTCCTCCCCGGCAGGCAAGGCACCACACTCACACCAAACCGGGGGCCATATCTGAGTCCTTCCGCAGATGCTCAGTAGCTGCAATCAGCCCGAAACACAGCTGAGGAGCTGATCAGCTGTGTTCGGGCGAAGGAATAAAGTATAAACCCAGGGACGGGTGGGAGGGCCCTTTTTTAAGCAGCAGAATAGTAAAAAATTCACAAAAAATTCACAAAAAAAGATGGCGGTGCCCACGGACCGGCACTGACCAAACCGGATCTGTGACGTCACCAGCGGGTCGCTAACGGTTCGGGTGATCCAGTCTGAACCAGGAGGAACCCACCCCTGACCTATAAGCGAGATACACTTAACAACAATGATACTAGTTTAACAACAGTAGGGATTCACTTAACTCTGGCAAGAAAGGTCATAAGGGCAAAACTTAATGTCTTGCTTGGCAATGGAAATTTTGCTCAATTCTGGCCATAAGTTGAGGACTACCTGTACATGCCTTTTGTGTTTAAAAAAGACATAAGTCTGACATAAAAAATAGCAACATTCAGAGACACTTAAGAAAATAATAACATGGAAGGAACCTTGGAGGTCTTCTAGTCCAACCTCCTGCTCAGGCAGGAAACCCTGTACCATTTCATACAAATGGTTGTCCAATCTCTTCTTAAAAACTTCCAGTGTTGGAGCATCCACAACTTCTGGAAGCAATTCGTTCCACTGATTAATTGTTCTGTCAGAAAATTTCTCCTTAGTTCTAGGTTGCTTCTCTCCTTGATTAGTTTCCATCCATTGCTTCTTGTCCTGCCCTCAGGTGCTTTGGAGAATAGCTTGACTCCCTCTTCTTTGTGGCAGCCCCTGAGATATTGGAACACTGCTATCATGTTACCCCTAGTCCTTCTTTTCATTAAATTAGACATACCCAATTCCAGCAACTGTTCTTTATAGGTTTTAGCCTCGAGTCCCCTAATCACCTTTGTTGCTCTTTTCTGCACTTTTCAACATATTTTTTTATATCGTGGTGATCAAAATTGGATGCAATATTCTAAATGTGATCTTACCAAGGCATTATAAAGTGATATTAACACTTCACATGAATCTTGATTCTATCCAACTAGGACTGCATTAGCTTTTTTGGCAGCTGCAGCATGCTAGTGGCTCATATTTGAGTGACTGTCCACTAGAATTCCAAGATCCCTCTCGCAGTTACTAATAATTACTAAATTATTAGTAACTGAGAGGGAACTTTGTAGTAATTACTTGGATTAAAAATTTATGCAGCTACTAATAATTTACTTGTTTTAGGAAGTTCTGCTTGTGATGTAAATACAGGTACATTTAAACATCAAAGAGATACAAAAATGTGAATGGCTAAACTAGACTCTTCGGGTTAACTCTAATTACGTTGGATTATTCCATAAGCATGAAGTTTAATTCAAACAAATTGGAACAGGTTTATAGAAAGACGGGATGATGAGGGAGCTCAGAATAAAAAAATCCTGTAAAGAGATTGAAGGAGCTGACTACACTGAGCCTTGAGAAGATTGTGGATCAGAATAATATTCTTCAAGTATTAAAAAGGCTGTTGCTCAGTTGGTTAATATTCTGTATTGTTCCTAACAGTAGGGTACAAAATAATGGATTTTAGTTATTTGAAGGCAGGCTCTAATAGACTGGAAAAACTTCCCAGTAGTAAGAAGAGTTTGCCGTGAAATCAGTTACCCAGTGAAATGGTGGACTCTCCTTCACTGGATGAGTTCAGATAGAGATTAAACAATTCTCTGCTGCTGGAAATGCTTTAGTTTATATATCTGCATTGAGCAAGGGTTGGACTTGATGACCCAAATGGCCCTTTCCAATTCTTAAACATAAATCTGAAGAACTATTTGCTCAGATAAAATCTTACACATACTTTGCAAACAAAATAACACTATAGCAGGATTCAAGCATGCATATAAGTAGTCCTCAACTTAAGACCACAACTGGGACCAGAATTTCCATTGGTAAACAAGGAGGTTGTTAAATGAATTGCACATGATTTGTCATGGTTGTTAAGCAAAGCATGCAGCTGTTAAGCAAATCCAGCTTCCCTCATTGATTTTGCTTGTCGGAAGCAGGCTGGGAAGATTGCAAATGGAAATCACATATCCCCTGGGATGTTGCAGCCATGGTAAATACATGCTAGTTGCCAAGCACCCAAATTTTGATCACATAACTGTGGGAACAATGAAAAGGACTTAAGTGCAAGTATTGGTCATAAGTCCCTTTTTTCTATGCTGTTTAACTCAGTCACTAACTGAACGGTTATAAATCAAGGACTACCAGCGGTGTTTTGTGTACAATAGCTTAATCATATAACATTACATGGAAGGATAATGTTTTCCTTCTTGGTAGTTGTGGCAGATCTCCAATGCACAAACAGGATCCAGAAAATTCTGCCTATGGCTCAGATTCAACCAGACCAGTCAGTTTGTTTTCCACTTAATATTAAATGTAGCTTGCATCTATGCATAAGGAGGCTGATTTAGAGTTGCCTGAAATTCCCGTAGCTTAGCTGCATACCTACACTGCAAAGGAATTGATGGATAAGCATAGGTTGCAGATGGCCACAAACAGGCTGATGCAAACACTTCCCAAATCCCAACTGCATCTTGTGCAGAGGTGCATGTCCTGTGTGCTGATAGGTTTATCTGGCTTCCTGTCCTGTACTTTGCTGTTTGAGTGCCCCCCTAGCTAGAATTAAAATTTGCAGACGTATGGATGCAACACCTATGCAACCATCTACAACAAAGATGGATATATTTCCTCATATGTAATGCCGGAGAAGTCTGCTTGACCTTTAAGGGCCAATACTGAAGCCATCCATCATGGATTCCCTTGAAATGGAAGCTACTGTTACAGTGCTGTTGTTGCCAGCAGCTGCTTGGCAACGGGGTGGGAGGAGTTGTTTGCTCAGAAATCTAATCTTGCTATTGCATCGTTACTTTCAGAGAAGGGCTGGAGATAGATAACAGGTCACCATATCTAGAGGTTGGGGAGAACAGACAATTTTCCTGTAAGTTACAGCAACTTCTGGACTGAAAACTGCTGTGGGGAAGGCTAACTATTGACCCAATTGTGTGGGTTTTTTTTTTTTTTAAAAAAGAATGTTTGTTTTTTTAAAATGAAGGAAGTAACAAAAGCATGCTATTTCTGGAAAAAGAACAGTCAAGCAATATATACATAAACTTCTCACGTAGCCCAACTCTTATCTATACAATCCAGAAATTATCTTTTCAAATCAAATTCAAATCCAAGTTCAGCAAAAAGTCAATTCTGTGGATTGAGCCCAGTTTACTGTAAAATTTCTTGTTTCTTGTAAATACAGGGGGAGAATGCAAAGTTTTGCTTTCTCAAGAAGGGCAAGGCAAAAGATTACATAATGATCCTGTTTGCATGAGTCAAAGCAGCCCCACAGCAACATAATACCCCTATTTAGTAACCTGAATTTCCCTTTTGTTTAATAGCCATAATCCATCCAGCATTGGGTGATTCAGGGGTCAACTTCTTTGTTCTCATAAGTGTTGCTTAAGGTTTCACTTCTGTTTTATGGAGCTACTGAAGCTATTCCTAGAATTATACTTCTTTGCACCAGGTTTTTAACATGCTGAAGCCATTTTACCAGGCCAAGCTCCTTATCAGGTTTTCTCCTTCATATGTTAGGCAGACCATTAGCTATCAGGCTCTGCAGGTAATATTTTTTACCACTTTATAATATTTTTGTTGCTTCTAACCAATTCTCAAAGATGCACTTAAATTAGAATTAATTAAATGGGTCAGCAAGTGTAAGAAGATAATTTGAAAGGGGAATATATTTATGTAGGCAACTATTTTCGTCTTAGCTTGGTAGAATAGCAGGATTTCAGTTGCCATGATTACTTAAATTGCTGTTTCAGACATGTCAGCATTGCTCCCCACCCATTCAATCAGTGGTTTAAACACTGGTTAAAGGCATGCATACACACACATGACGGATGGATGGACAGACAGACGGACGGAAGGGACTTGTAGGAGGAGTGGCAGAACCTGAGGGCAAAGTCAAAAGAGGAATCAGCCTAGAGTCTCTACATAGCCACAAAGGGTTCAGCTGTTGAATTCACTGACCTTTAACTAATGCCAAGGTAGTGCTAACCATTAGTTGAGTAGACTCTTGTGCATAGGCATAATTAATAATAAATCAGTTTAATTGGAACTTAAGTCCCTTGGGAGTCCCTTGGGAGTTGGGCGGCATACAAATTTAATAAATAATAATAATAATAATAACTTCACATGTGGTCCTGATCTTTTGCTCCTGACAGGACTTCTGTTAAGACAAGCAGTATTATAGCCCCTATTTTACTATGGAAATTGGTATTATAGAGCACGGGTGTCAAACTCGATCGCGTCATGTGATGTATTGCGATGTATTTTGCGCAGCCAGGGTGGGTGTGGCCTGCACATGACTACATCCGGCCCATGGGCCGCCAGTTTGACACCCCGTTATAGAGTATAGCCGAATTGTTACTCCAAAACCTGTTACCTTAATACTCCATAAGCAATTTGTACGGTAATATTCCTTACAGTACAAATGAACATAGCTTGGATGTCATTACAAAAATCCCTTCCCCTTTCAAATTATCTTCTTACACTTGCTGACCCATTTAATTAATTCTAATTTAAGTGCATCTTTGAGAATTGGTTAGAAGTGACAAAAATATTATAAAGTAGTAAAAATATTAGCGCACATGTGCAAGGCGCGCGCGCACCCATGAGGCACGCCCACGCGGCACGGGAGGGAGCGAACCGGCAGCGAGGTAAGTTGGAACCCACCCCTGCCCTGCTTCCTACCTCTAACAGTCACAAGTGGTTCAGTATCCCAAACTTTAGCAACTACAGTATTATAGCAAGGAAAAAATAGCACATATATTGATCTGTACATTTCTTAATACTTTGGGAAAAACCGTGAGCCAGATCAGCTAAACCAAAATGGTCAGGATTGGTTAACTTTTTTCATTTTATATTTTTGGGGGAGAGTTTAAATTATTAAAAAGTAGGACCACCTAGGAAGGGTTTAGATTGCAATGTTTTATGCAGTTTGAGGGTTGAAAAGGCAGAAAGCCGTATTGACAATTTTCAGGGATTTTGCTACTGGTTTTAGTAGCAAATAACAAGAGGGAATTCTGGAGCCATGAAAAAGAATCTTGAAGACTGCCTTCTTCCTCATTAGAACTTGTTAATTTAAAACTGGTACTGAAAAGATGACAAAGACATCACAGAAACTCAGTGACTACCTTTTTAATTTTTGTTGTTATTGTTGTGAAGACAATGGAAAACAGCTTTTTATCTGAGACTATTTCCCAGTTGCAGAAGGAATGGGATTGGTAAGTAGTCTTGCTCACTGTTTAGCAATGGCTTCATCTTATTTAGTAGTATTAGAAGGCTTTAAGTCCTCCAGGTCCCTTTACTAGTGGAGAGAAGATGGGTCTTAACAAAGAAAATTGACTTTACTGTGGCAGCACCTCATTTATAGAATGTCCTCCCAATGGATGCCCACATTAACATCATTTCAGGGCCAGGAGAAGACTTTTTCTAGGCCTTTAAATAACATTTTAGACATTTTCTAATCATAATTGAATTCATGTTGTTTTAGATTACTGCCTTTTCTTTGCCTGATATGTAGTGTTTCTGTCTGTCTGTCTGTCTGTCTGTCTGTCTGTCTGTCTGTCTGTCTGTCTGTCTGTCTGTCTGTCTATCTATCTATCTATCTATCTATCTATCTATCTATCTATCTATCTATCTCTGGCAAATGTTTCGCCCCGAATCAAGGAGACATCTTCAGTGCGCTTTGGATTGTGCTTGTCTGGGGGAGCACTGGCCTTTAAATACCTTTCTGAGTCCTGGTCTGATTTTGGGTTGTGTAATTGGCTGGCTGTAGTTGCTGAGTCATAGTCCTTGGTTTTAAAACTACAGCCAGACAATCACACAACCCGAAATCAGACCAGGACTCAGAAAAGTATTTAAAGGCCAGTGCTCCCCCAGACTAGCACAATCCAAAGCAAACTGAAGATGTCTCCTCGAATGGGGACGAAACATTTTCAACCAAATTCCAAGCTCAGAGCTCAAACCAGCAACATAACTACCAGCGGTGGGTTGCTCCTGGTTTGGCCCAGTTCTGCGAACCGGTAGCGCCGGTGGCGGGAGGCTCCGCCCACCCACCCGGGACGCTTCTGTGCATGCGCGAACTGGTAGCAAAGGGTTTTAGAACCCACTACTGATAACTACCAACCCAAGCTACTACTATTCAAAGACATATCCATCCATCCATCCATCCATCTATCTATCTATCTATCTATCTATCTATCTATCTATCTATCTATCTATCTATCTATCTATCTATCTATCTATCTATCTATCTATCTATCTATCTATCATCATCTATCTATCTATCATCTATATTAGATTGCTACCCATCTGACAACAGTGATTTAGGGCAACATACAAACATTAAAACCCAAACCATTAAAACAATAATCCCAGGTAAATGACATTTTCCAGTCATAAAAAACCCACATCAACTACAGGGCTAGCCTAATTCCCAGGCTGGGAAAACAACAGGTCTTCACATCCTTATGAAAAGCAGTAGCACCAGGGCCACCCAGATCTGTGGAGGCATACTTTTGGATACAATTGGTGCTCCCACAGAAAAGGTAAGCTGCCAGCAACATGACATTGTTTAACAGAGGGGAGCCAGAACATGCATATGATCTGATGGGTTGAGCAAAAATAATGGGATAAAGTATTTGATTTTTATTGGATGTGTTAACTCATTTTTTAAAAAAAAAACATTTTTCCTTTTCCCTTTCCCCGTTTGTATTTATTTGTATATGTGTATGTACATTTATTGTAAACTGAGGACTTCAGCTATTTGGCAGTTATGAATAACTAAATAGCTCTTATTGGAAGCAAATGAAAATGTTGCACTCTTAAGAGTTAAGAAAGTCAGACTTAATTAGTACTTGGCTGGGAAGTCCCAAGAAATTCTAGGACTATGTCCAGGACTGGAAAATTAAACTAAATCCTAGAAAATGATAGTGAAACTACTTTCACATTGTTGCTGAGAAAACTATATAAATGTTTCCAGGAAATCACCAGCTTGACTAGAAGGAGAGTTTATTTCAATCAGTTCTTTGCATTCATTTGAGAAAACCTGGAGGTGTTTATTCATAGTCATTTCTATTGAATATTTAGCTCCATCCCACTTCCCAGAAATATCAAGATTCATCTTAGGTTGATATTGCTAGGAGAACATAAGGAACAGTTTAGATATTGTTCTTTTCCAAAATAAATGCTTTTGTTGGAAAATGATTCCTTTGCTCTTGTTTTCTAACCAATTGCTGTTCTTCCTTGACTAGTTTGCTGTTTGAGAAGATAGAACATGTGGTGAGTGGTACAAAATTCTCTTAGGGTATAGTGTCAGGAATGTCTAATACATTGTGCATTGTTTATTACTGGCAACGGGATGTTACTTGCTGGACTTCTTATTGTCCAGAAAGTTCAAAGGTAGAAGAGGAGATGGACATGGATTACTAATGTTGCTTCAGCTTCTTCTTCTTTTCTACTCTGGGAAACTGACACATTTTTATTTTTTGTTTATAATACATATTGGCTTCTGTTTAGCAAACATTGGAAGGGGAAAGAGGGAAAATAGAGAGACAACTTTATTAAAAGCTAAGTAATGATGCAAAATAAATAGCCTGAATTTAAAATGTATGAGCTGTGCAAGTGGAAAACCAACCCAAATTAACCTTCTTATTTTTAGGTTTCTACTATATCTTGGTTAGTTTGTCTTTATTGATCTTAAAGTCATGGTCATTATATTGTATTTCTCCTAAAAGCTTTCAGATTTTACCTTCAGCTTTTCACCTATTGACAAAGTTTGTTCAAAAATTGGAGATGCAAAACTATTGTTGACCCTAAAATGTTGTTCTCTCTCTACATAATCCAGTTGCTGGATGCATGCAACCATGCAACAATGGAAAAAACTGGACTACCTTGTCAGGTGAGTGTGTGTGTGTCACTTTGTAAGAGTTTCTTCATCAGAAGCAAAAGTCAAACTTTTACCACATAGAATGGGAGAGGGGAAAATCTTACCTTCCACCAATCAGTGAAAAGGTGGTGGGTATAGTATTCCCTTTGACCAATGCATTGAAAATCTGGTTTAGATTGGCCATTAACTACTTCACATAGTCCCTGAAAGTACAAGTAACAAGGAATTTAAAAAAAAATGAGGCATTGAGTGAAGGGTGAGAGAACAAGAATGGTTAGTTAAGATGAAGAAAGACTTGAAATTCAATCTTTTCTTTGGCATGAAGAAGCCTTGTGATGAATTTTTCAGAGCATACAAGATCCTGGATGTAAGGGAGAAGCTACTGAACACATCGAGAATAAAGAAAGTCAACTGCTAAATGCTAAAACTGCGAAAAATTGAAAAAAAAATCTACCGTAATTATGATGAATCTGTATTAAACTATACTGCAGATTGTAACTGAAAATAAGTTGCTGTCCTCTAAGTTCAACTATGAAGTCTTTTTTCTTAGGAATCTTCTGTTACTCAGAAAACCAAAGAGTCACAATCATGGGACAAGGAATGAACTTGTTGCCCTCTTAAAATGTAAGAAGCAGGAACTGAAGCTCTCCATAAACTGACCCATAACTTTTACTGGTTTCCCTGCTGAAAAAAGAGGCAGAAGAGTTTACATAGGAAATAAATAAAAGCCAAGATGGCACCTGCACTCACACAATCAAATCTCTGCCCCCCCTTTAATACTTACTGTATCACATGTGCAATTCATATTTATAAAGGGATGAAGCTTCAGATGTGCAAATACAGCTAACATCATGACTTTTTAAAAAACCTTTTTAATCGACAAGTTAGAAAAAAACCTTAGGCCAAATCCAAGGGCTTAGGAAGATTGTTGTGTCCTGTCACATCATGCCGACACATTCCCCACTTCTTTAATTCCCTAATTTTGTTATACACTTCCCTTTCTAGTGGACCTTTGAAGGCAGATGCCACTCAAGTTCCAAGCCCTCTTGTGTTGCCCACCCATTTGCTCCCTTTGACCATGTTCTTGACTATGACAGATGCAGTTTCCACATCTCTGGGCCAGGAGGCAGCCCCGAAATAGTTGGTAAACCCTAAAGTGTTTTCTTTTTTTCTTAAAAAACAAAACAATATTTCACCCTTTTTCATTCTGTTAGAGAGAAGTTCCCTGAGAATGGGCTCCAGCATGAGTCCAAAAGCTCAGAAGACTCTTGTCCCAGTGACTGACCCAGATTGGATCCTAAAACATTTCACCCTTCCCTGATAATATTCTGGATTGATATACACATGTGGTACAGCCAGTACCAATCAGAATAGAGCTGGAAGGGACCTTGGAAGTCTTCTAATCGAACCCCCTGCTCAAGCAGGAGACCCTATACCAGTGATGGCGAACCTTTTTTGGTTCGCGTGCCAAAAGGGGGGGGAGCGCGGGGGGGAGTACGCGTGTGACCACACCCATAATTCCATGCAGGCCCCTCCCCACGCATGCATGCGTGACCCCCCTGCTCCCGGCACACGATGGCATGCCCGTTTTTTGCTCACACCAGGCTTCAGAGCCTTTCTAGGAGCCTGGAGAGGGTGAAAATGGCCTCCCCCCACCCCGGAGGCACTCCGGAGGCCAGAAATGGCCCGTTTCAAGTTTCCGGCCTCCGGAGGACCTCCGGAGGACCTCCGGAGGCGGGGGAAGGCCGTTTTCGCCCTCCTCAGGCTCCTAGAAAGGCTCTGAAGCCTGGGGAGAGCAAAAAAATGGGACTTCCGGTCCAACTGGAAGTCGGCAAACAGAACGTTTCCGGCCTCCAGAGGACCTCCGGGGGTGTGGGGAAGGCCGTTTTCGCCCTCCCCAGGCTTCTAGAAAGGCTCTGAGAGAGCAAAAAACGGGCCTTCCCCACCCCCTCCGGAGGCTGGAAACAGCCTGTTTCCTGACTCCCAGTGGGCCGAGAAGGCCCGAAAATCAGCTGGCCGGTATGCGCATGCGCGCCGGACCTGAGCTCGCGTGCCCACCGATATGGCTCGGCGTGCCACTTGTGGCACGCGTGCCATAGCTTCGCCATCACGGCCCTATACCATTTCAGACAGGTGGCTGTCCAGTCTTTTCTTTAAAATCTCCAGTGATGAAGCACCTACAACTTCAGAAAAACAAACTACCTCTTGCTTTTCAGAGATTATATTTCACTACAGAAATGATGGAGAGATTTTCTTTCATTCTTTTTTTTTCTTTTTACCCTTTATATCCTTATAAATATGCAGCCATTCCTTTTGCCTGTGAATATGGCCTTGCCTGGTCTTTTAAGTCTCTGTTTTAACTGTTGTGCCTCCTCTCCCCCGGCCCCTAAAAATCTATCCATCCCTTTGACTTAGAGGCACAAGCTGATCTTGTGGTAATTCTGTTCGTACACAACTGGTTTCTGCTTCAGTTTTCTTTTGCCCGGCTGTGGGGAAGGAGTGTTACTTTCCACCAATGATTATGCAGAATGGCTCACACCCCCAGACAGCTGGATTTCCTGGCAGGGCTGGTTGACTCTCAGATTACATCATTCCTGGCAGAACAAGGATGTGAGCCAGATGGAAATCAGGGGAACAGCTGCAAGTTCAGTACAGAACAGTAACTCACTCTTTTTAAGCAGGACTTTCACTTTTAATTGATCTTAATCAATGTCCTTTTATAAGAAAGATAAGTCATTGGAAAGTCCTTCTCTCAGCAATGTCTGGCCCTCCCCTCTGCTCTGGATACACATTATTCAGCAATTACTGTTTTTTGCCCGCCTAGAGAAGAAATGGAATACAGTGTCCCTGGGTGAAAAGTCCAGTGCATCATCATAATGCCCCAAATAAGGTTCTCACTCTTTTATAAATACACTAACCTACCATATATATACCAGAAAAAACCTGGCACTTGTATTGGTTAAGAGATCTTTAATGCATCGCAGAATATTATGGTGATTGTGCCATGAAGATAATGTTGTAAATGTGATTTCATGCACATACCATTGCTGAAGGCCCATTGCTTTGATACGCAATGAATCTTGGGAGTTGGAGGAAGCCTTGCATAGCTTTTTGTTCAGTTCCCTGCTCAGTGCATTAATGAAACATTTTGGAATTGATATCAGGGCCACTTTTGAACTTCAACTTCAAATCTGAATATGGCATACATTGGTAGGAAGGAAGGAATCTTTTAACTACGGTTTCTGGTTGATGCTTTCCTGGGATATTCCCAACATGAGATGAGTGACAATAGACTATATTTTGGGGCATGGTGTTCTGTCAATGTAACTCCTTCATAGGGGGCATTACCTATCTGTTGAGAGATAAGCAAAAACCTATTTATAACAATTTTGGAAATTTACTCTGTGACCTTTTCAATTAGTTAGTTTTAATTCATCTCTTTTAATTTGCCTCTAAAAGTTTAAGGTAGCATGAATAACACTCTCACCTTCATTTTTTTTTATTCCAAATAACCTTATGAGTAGATTAGACTGAAAAATAATGATAGGCTCAAAGTTGTCCAGTAGGTTTCCATATCTGAAAACAGATATAAACATACTGACTTGCTAGGGAATTCTGGGAGTTGAAATCTACACAGCCTCAAGTTGCCAAGGTTGAGAAACATCGCTCCTTATGAACTTGAACTACTTCAGAGTTTCCTCCTTGGGAAACAACACTGGTCTGGGAATTCTAGTGCCAATCCCTCCCTAGGTGACTAGAATGATTCTGTCGTGCTAGATGCACTCTGGTCTGGAGTCTTTGAAAGGGAAAGTATAAAAATCTACTTGTAGGATGATTTGAAAATCCATTTCTCCTCCATGACTTCATTGCTTCATTTTTTGTTCATTTCCCATATTGCATAATAATACATAACAAGTTTCCAGGCTCCATTGAATTTCACCACTTTAGTTACTGTTTGACTAGTGATTGAGAATTGACCTTGATTTGCTGTTTAGCAATATTGTCTTTTGGAGGGTATTTCAACTTCTCTCATCAAGACCAGAATGAACTTGCAATGGGTACAAAGATGAGAAGTTGGATGCCAAATATTTGAGATGTAGTGGCAAGAGTCTGGGTGTGTTGCGGAGGTGAGAAGAATGTATATAACACTGCTTCCTTTCTTACACTGTTGATACCTATAATTGAACAGGCTAAGGAGACTATTCCTGTTTTTGTTATTGCTCCACCAGGAAAAGAGGGGAGGGGGAAAGTAAGAGAAAGGATAACCCCAAGGAACACAGATATAACATACTAACCAACAGAAAGTTGGTTGCTCCAGAGAGATACTTTATAGACTTTCTGGGTAGGTGTTCAGCTAAAAAAACAGGGATGGATGCTGCTGGGAATAGCCCAGAAAGCAGGTGGCATGCAAGTCAGAAGAAACAGGTTCACCCACCCACCATCATTATATAATACCCATCATTGGTTTTAGCTGTGATAGATAAAAAGAAGCAATGTCTTCATAATCGCTATAATTCCTCAAATTCCCTGACATAAAAGTACTAGGTTAGTGGACTGGGGATACACATGTAGGAGGGCAGAAAAGTAGGGTCACACACCTACTTAACAATAATGTGTCCAACTTGAGTTTCTACATTAAGCAGAGGTTTGAATTTGACAGCCTTCCATATCTAAAATTATAAATTGTTTTAGGATAATCTGTCTCCCCTTCATAGCCTCACTAATATCTCAAGTTATGATGTTAAAATATATTTTCAATGGCAAATTGCCATTGGCTTTCTTGAAAGCAGAGCCTCCATGGCCAATAACAATATACTCTTGCATGCATTCTCCATTCTTTTTCTTATTCATCTTAATCACTCAGCAATCATATTCTTGAAGAATGATCACGTAGGCCAGCGTTCCCCAGCCTTTCTGGGTTGGCAGCCCGGTGTTGGGGGAGGGGAAGAGGGGATGGCTTTGTGTGAGAGACAGGCGTGCATGCATGAACATCTTAATTGGCATGGTTGGAGGACACACATGCCTGCCACTCACGCAAGTGGGGCTGCAAGCGCCAGCGCCCCCCAATCACATGAGCGGGTCTGCAAGCCTCAGCGCTTGCCACTTGTGTGAGTAGGGCTGCACCTGCATGCCCACTCACCCTCTGCTTACGCGGCCTAGTTCTGAAAGGGCCGCAGCCAGGTAGTGGGCTGCGGCCCAAGGGTTGGGGACCCCTGATGTAGACAATATTGCACAAGAAGAGGTAAGCAAAAGAATAGGTATCCCTCCTTGCTCGTACTGGAGAAATAGGGATAACAAGAATATATGTAAATCAGGGCTGTCAAACTCACAGCCCGTGGGCCGGATGCGTCACGTGCTGGCCACGCCCATGCCCAGTTTAGTGAAGGGGAAAAAAGTCACGATATGTCATGTGAAGCCGTCGTGATGATGCAAGTTTGACACACCTGATGTAAATAAATAGGAAAATGCTGTCAGATAAAGTTAGAAGACAATATTTAGCTTTGCATCATTGTGGAAGGAAAGGCCTGCAGTAGTCAACATAAGCTCTTCAGTTCCTTTGTTTTTTCCCCTTAGGACTTTAATGCAGTCTGAGAAGCATGCGACCATACCTTATAAAAGGAAAACACTGATGGCACCTAACTGTGGGTTGTAGGAGGAAGATTTGAGTTGTGTGGGTGAGCAGAGAGGAGAAATTTGCAGCAAAGGGAGTGGAGCAGGGGTGGGATTCAGCCGGTTCGGACCGGTTTGGGCGAACTGGATGTTAATTTTACATCTGGTTCGCTGAACTGGTAGTTGCAAGGACTGGCTGACCCCGCCCACCCTGCCCCTCCCAGGAGTCCCCACGTGGCCTGTTTTGGATGCCAGGTAAGTGCAGGGCCTGTGCGGAGGGTCTGGGAGGGCGAAAAATGGGCCTACCGGAAGTACCAGAAGTCCGGAAACGGGCCCGTTTCCGGCCTCCAGAGGGCCTCCAGAGCCCGGGGGAGGCCATTTTTGCCCTCCTGGAGGCTCAAGGAAAGCCTCCGGAGCCTGGGGAGGGTGAAAACACCCCTCCCCCGGCTGTGGTGCAGGAGGCCAAGTAGGCCACGCCCCCATGGCCACGCCCACCCAGCAACCGGGCAGAGAACCGGTTGCTAAAAATTTTCAATCCCACCCCTGGAGTGGAGCAACTGTTATCTTAGCAGGGGACTGATGAAGAAGGAGGCACAGGCTTGGACTTCAATAAAGCAACAGGAGACAAGCTGAAAGGGGAAGCAGAGTTCATCAGCCTCACCACTCCAGCATTGATGCTGAGAGTGCCTAGCCAGCCAGCAGCTGATAAAGCAGCTTTCTTCCCGTTCCCATTTCCCAAACCAGCACAGATTCAAAAGCTACAAATCCAAAGCTGGGGCAGCAGTTCAGAACAGTAGCTGACAGCAACAGAAGTTAAATAACTTGAAAATGGTTAAAGAGTGGCTAAAGACTTTGATATAAGATCTATTAACAAAGGCAACACTAGGTCTTGGTTGGACTGAGCTGGGGACAGTTCCTTCCCATCCACACAGCATGTAGGCACTGGGACAGAATGTCAACAGCCTTGCTTGGCTAGTATGGGGTTGAAAGATATAGTTGGATATCAGGTTTCTGATGATACCAAACCTCAAATAAGTGACCAACTTCACCCAGTAGATTCATATAGATTGTGAAAAGGAGGAAAGAGGGAGCACAATGCTGTGCCACCCCACATAGTGAGGCGCTTGGGGAGTGATCTCTTTCCCTCAACCAACACTGATTGGAACTGGCCCCAAAGAAAGGAAAAGAACCAACATAAAACAGTGCTCCCACTGTTCAAAAAGATACCATAGTTGATAGGTTCAAAACCTGCTGAAAGATCAAGAATATAAGGATGGATTCCTCACTGCCCTTTTGGCTCCACCACAAGTCATTGAGAAGCATGACCAAAATCTCAGAACTAAATCCCAGTCTGAAATGGATCTTGATAACCCATTTCCTCCATAGTCCTTAACAACTTCAGACCTTTTCAACAATCTTCCCCAGAAAGGGAAGGTTAGTCAACAGTTACCAAAACCATGAACCCAAGGTTAGCCTCTTGAGGAAAGGATGCATCACTGTCTCTTTCAAAACTGGGGACACAATCTCATCTGCCAGAGACACTAATACTGGTATTACAACAGGTATTCAACCGTGTCCCCTCCCTGGCCACCTTCACAACACAGGATACTAAACAGGTGGCTGAGTTGACAGCAGAGAGACCCTTGTCCTCTTCCTTAGGAGTCACTGGCTTTTACCAGATCACATCACCAGACTGTGCCCCAGGCTTCTCAGCCAGTCCTGTCTGGTCAGAATTCATGGAAGAGCAAATCACCTTTATCCACTAGATAACCTGAATAATTCTTACAGTGGACATTCTATTGGTGCCCTCTCTTCCCAAAGGGAAGATGAGGGATGCATCCATTGATGCTGGATGGCTATCAGCAGATGTAGTAAGAGTCAATAAATCCTGATATTATGCTACCCTTATTGCCACAAGGCAATTCCTAATATGGGGATAGTGAGATAATGTCCATCAGATTTGCATGACCTGGCACCTTTCCAATACACTTACTATGGATGATGCTTTCAGAAATAGCCACAAT
This sequence comes from Thermophis baileyi, assembly GCA_003457575.1. NCBI lineage: Eukaryota > Metazoa > Chordata > Lepidosauria > Squamata > Dipsadidae > Thermophis > Thermophis baileyi. The sequence goes on from QLTV01002265.1 coordinate 6,617,696, forward strand.
ACTTGGTTGATTAAATGGTACAATAATGTCATTCAAATTGCCACTGTAGCCCTCCAGATAATTTCAGGACGTTAACCTACAAATGTAGTCCTCATAGTGCCAGGGAAAACTAATGTTTGATGCATCTTCTGGAGAAAATGGACAACTAGTAGGTCTCATGTAAAGATAGTGCTGTTCTTTCTATTCCCAGTTTTATTTCAGGAAAAAAAGTCAAACAGCTTTTGTTGATACTTTCATTTTTGTTTGATTCTTTAAAGAATGTCTTAGTTATGAAATTCTTTCCATATTGCCCTTTGTTTAAACTGCTCTTTCCGTCAGGAACTATTTCCTAATATACAACAAACTTTTGTTTTCCTGTAATTGAAATTCATTGCTTTGAAATAAAAAAGAACAAGGTGTGTGTGTGTGTGTGTGTGTGTGAATCATTCTGTCAGTTTCCTGAAAAAACATCTGCCTACACACACACACACACACACACACACACACACACACACACACACACACACACACACACACACACCTAGGTCCTTCAATAACTCCTCATGCAACTTAGTTGATCACCCTCATTGCCCTTCCAGGAACCGGTTCTATTCTCTTGCCTTCAGGGCTGTGCTTATAAATACATAAAAGCGACAAACTTTACTTTTGAATGCCGAAAGTAGCAAGAATGGTTTATTATTTATTTTGGTTTCAAATGCAAGAACTCATAGAAATCATTTCAAAGCAGGCAACGTTTAACTTCAGACCGAAACACTTTGGAGACAGGACAGTATTCTATACTGGCAGGGAAAAAGGCAGAATTCAGTGGCTCTCAAACAAAAAGACATCTTCCATTTTTTATAGATAGATGGTGAGCTGGCTACAGTATGGTTTCCTTTCTGAAATTGTTACCTAAGGGATGCAAACAAATTAAAACAATAAACAGAAAGTCAAACAAGAGACACTTCATGTTCTCTATGTGACTTAACTTTAAAGAGTTGCTTCAGATCCTTTAATGTAAAGGTCCAAGCATTTCTTTTCTACTTTGATGAGGGCTGCACTTTAAAAATGGGTTGAGCAGGAAAACTACATCAAGTGAAAATACTTTATTCCTGTCATCCTCAATTACACACATGCTGTCCTTTGTCAATTTATCCTGGAGTCCAATTTCCAGAAGAATAACCATTGTCCACCCAGGCTGGGAATGTGGGGAATGCTTAGAAATGCCTATCTGGGGAAGGCTAAGCTAGAGATTGAGACTGAACTATGAACAGAAAGTCTGGTTTGATTCCCCTCCACACAGCCTGTCAAATATGAGAATAAACCAGCTTTTCTCTTTCAAAAGCAGCTATCCTGGTTTACCTTAGAACAGGGGTATCAAACTCAAGGCCGGCGAGCTGGATCTGGCCTGTGGGGTGCTTAGATCTGGCCTGTGGGACCGCCCTGGAAACAGCGAAGGACTGGCCCATGGTGTCTCTGCCAGCAAAAACGGAGCCGTTTTCGCTGGCAGAGGGTTGTAGGAGGCCGGCGCAGCCGAAAATGGATCTCGTGAGGGCTGCGCACAGCCCTCCCGAGCTCCGTTTTCACTGGCAGAGGGTTGCAGGAGGCTGTCGAAAACGGAGCTCGGGAGCCCGTTTCCGCTGGCAGAGCACTCGGGCCACCACAGGCGCCCCCAACACGAGTGACGTTGAGCTGGCCACACCCACCCCGGCCACGCCTACCCGGCCCCCAAGGTCAAACACAAACCTGATGCGGCCCTCAATGAAATTGAGTTTGACACCCCTGCCTTAGAAGAATCCCATTTGAGTTCCAAAACTCCTGAAACTTTGGGAAACTATGCTTTGCCTGAGAATCAGGAGCCAAAGAAGGCAAGCTGGGTTCTATGGTAGACCTTTTTCTATTACAGATAGTCCTTGACTTACAACAGTTCATTTAGTGACCGTTCAAAGTTACAAAGCCAGTGAAAAAGATGACTTATTTACGACGGTTGCAGTGTCCCGGGGTCACGTGATCCCCTCTGGCAAGCCAATGGGGAAGCTCGATTTACTTAACAACCCTGTTACTGATTTAACAACTGCAGTGATTCATTTAACAACTGTGGCAAGGAAGGTCGTAAAATGGGGCAAAATTCACTTCACAAATGTTTCGCTTAACAGAAATTTTGGACTCCATTGTGGTTGCAAGTCAAGGACTACCTATACTCCCATTGATGTGCTGCACAGAGGTTTCGTATTTCTTTATTCTATGGAAATGTTTGTATATACCATACATTTTTTGTGATATCGTTCCTAAAACATCAAATGAATGTAAACTCTTTTCTCTAACAATAATATATATTTGAATGTTGGCTTCCCTGACAGATGCATATTTTGTACATATCCCGAGTATATGCATGCATATATCTGGATGAAAGCCTCATAAAATCTGGCAAAGTGAAAATTTCATACAATGTAGCTTCACTTTGGGTAAAAATGCATATAATTGATAAATATGCATTAACATTCAGAGATTACCAAATCCTCCTGTAACGGATGTTTGGATGGCGACCATATACAGTACATGCCTACTTGAAGGACATGAAGATACATTGGAGATGTACAAGGAGATTAGGAAAAAAACTTTCATTCCCCAGCAATTGATAGGATCTGGCAATTGATTTGACAAAATCACTTGATGCAACAAGCTTGCAGAAAATGACATTTTCCATACTGTCTGAAGGGTGACATACACCTGAACCTGCAAATACCATTAAGAAAGTGGCATTGCTTCTTAGGTCTTGGTTTCTTGGGGGCAAATCCTGCACAGAAATGGAGAGACTTATTTAAAAAGACTACTTTGTTGCTTAATTGATGGAAGGTCAGGGAAAGTTAAGAAGCAAGGAGGATATTTATTATCATACTTAAGGATGAGAAGAATCATTAGTAAGACTTGCAGTACTTAGACTCAATGAACCCTGCCCTCCACCAAAATGATTCATGTTATTCCTTTTTCTCCATTTTTTTTCCTCCTCCCACCAAAACAACATAATGTTTTTCGGACATTAAGCCTTGATACTCTTCTTGAGATTAATTGGGGTTAGGGGTTCCCCCTTGGAATCTTGTTCCTAAATGATTTTTTTATTAATCGTCTGCAAATGTTAATATTGCCAAAGTCAGCTGACAATCTCCCTTTCCTGTAAAGATGGCATTGTTTCAGCTAGATAAAAGATTTTTCTCTTCTTTTATGGCATAAAATTGGAGGGATCTGGAGAACTATTTACTTAGTTCAACCCTCTGCTTAATGCAGGAAATCCAGAGCTAGTGTCCCCAAGAGGTGGCTAATGTCTCTGTTGTTAAATTGTTCTCATGCAGGAACTCCAGTGTTGTCCAGAAAATACATTTAATTGTTGATGTACTCATTAGCCTCTCTCCTAGCCAATACACTCCAAATTAATTGAACTACAACACCCAGAGTTCCTGGCCAGTCCGTCCTTGGTTGGATCCAACCTCCATATGATTTTGAGGACACCAAGTTGGGATATTCTCTTTCTGCCTCCCTCTCAGTGGTTACAGGCCATATGCAACTTCTCACATGCCATTGCCAGTCTCCCTCATCCATAGTGGGAGTGGATGATGTTTTCTTATTTGCCTTCATATTTCTGAAGTTTGAAAGAGGAGACTGTTATACCTGGGAAATAAAATAAAATAAAATTTTGCAATATTAAGACAATAATGTTCTGTGTTCAGATGACACACAATGTTGTGACCCAGCGCAGCAAACCCCCAGAAACGACACACACACACACACACACTAAGCCAAACTAAAGAAGGG
>QLTV01002265.1:6624044-6637176 GCA_003457575.1 Thermophis baileyi
CACACACACCCACACACACACACACACACACACACACACACACACACACACAGAGGAAAATAGATTATTTTGCACTCCTTGGTAGAATGTTACTAAAGATTTCAGAATGGTTGTACAAAACTAAAGGTGGTCAAATGCTGCTACAAAGCTTTAGGTATTATGTAGTTTGTTTCCAGCAATTAAACTTCATGAGAAGGGGATATGGGTTTGTATAAGAGTATGCTTGTGAAAGAGAGAATTGAACATCAGGAGAAATATAAACAAAACAGAAATGCTTGAAAAGTGGGTATGGTAAAATAAGAAGGGAGAGAATCAAGAATGAATGGGTGCTGAGGAATGGGAATATTTATTTTTATTTATTCATTTATTTTTATCCTGCCTTTATTAGTTATACAAATAACTCAAGGCACTGACCATATCCAACACACCTTCCTCTTCCTATTTTCAAGTCGATAACGACCCTGTGAGGTGGGTTGGGATGAGAGAGAATGACAAGCACAAAATCACCCAGATAACTTTCATGGCTGAGGCAGAACTTGAACTCACTGTCTGCCACTTTCTAGGCTGGAGTTTTAACCACTATACAAATGGAAGCGAGTGATCAGTAAGAGACATCTAGTGATGCTCTATTCTGCGCCAACTCAGGAAGCTCAAACTGCCCAAGGAGCTGCTGATACAGTTCCACAGAGGAATTATTGAGTCTGTCATCTGCACCTCTATAACTGTCTGGTTTGGTTCTGCAACCCAACAAGACAGACACAGACTTCAGAGGATAATCAGAATTGCAGAAAAAATAATTACTGCCAACCTGCCTTCCATTGAGGACCTGTATACTGCACGAGTCAAAAAGAGGGCTGTGAAAATATTTACAGACCCCTCACATCCTGGACACAAACTGTTTCAACTCCTACCCTCAAAATGACGCTATAGAGCACTGCACACCAGAACAACTAGACAGAAGAACAGTTTTTTCCCCGAACGCCATCACTATGATAAACAAATAANTCCTCCCACTTATGACTGTATGACTGTAACTTGTTGCTTGTATCCTTACGATTTATATTAATATTGATTGTTTCCTGATTGCTTATTTGTACCCTATGACAATCATTAAGTGTTGTACCTTATGATTCTTGACGAATGTATCTTGTCTTTTTATGTACACTGGGAGCATATGCACCAAAGACAAATTCCTTGTGTGTCCAATCACACTTGGCCAATAAAGAATTCTAATCTAATCTAATCTAAACTAATCTCATCTAATCTAATCTGATCTAATCTAATCTAATCTAATCTAATCTAATCTAATCTAATCTATGCTTGGTTTGGTCACATATGGAAAATGAATGAATGAGGATCAAATCCCAAAGCAAGTTCTCATGGGAGAGTGACTAGGCAGAGAGGAAGGGAAAAGGGAAGACAAACATGATTCTAGTTACATGGAATCGATGAAAGTCTTCAGAAGAGAGATAAAGGAGAAATAAGAATAAAAAAGAAAGAAAAGGGAATGGATGATGCGGTGTGCAGACATGATGTAGTCAAAAATGATTTGTAGGAAATGTATGGCAAGTGTTTCCTTTTTTCTGTCCTTCATTTCTTCTTCTTCTTTTCTGTGCTTTGGGGACATTGCTCATTCTAAAAGGAATAGTGTGTTAAGTAAGTTTTTCAGTATGTGCTTCTGCTTTGGTTTTGAATAATATCTATTAGATTTACATAACTTGGCACTGTTCCAATTCCCTGGGCCGCCAGCGTTTTCACACAAATCTGCAGTGGCCAATTTATAGCATTCTTGGGAAGTTGGCCCTCCACACAATTTCTGAAAGTTAAGCCACAAACCTTGGAAAACTAATGTTTGGTGCCATCTTCTGGAGAAAACAGGCAACTATTATTTGGCATGTAAGGACAGTGCTGTTCTTTCCATACCCAGATCTATTTCTGGTGGGGGGGGGGGGAGTCAAAGAGCTTTTGTCAATACTTTCATTTCCAATCTTTCCATTTTTTGTGTTTGATTATTTAAAAATGAATATCTCTTAGTTATGAATTCTTTCCAAATTGCCCTTTGGTTAAACTGCTTATTTTGTCAGGAACTATCATACAAGCACGATTTGCCTTCCTGTAACTGAAATTCATTGCTCTGAGGTGAGACAAACGAAGGCTTGATTTTCTCTGTGTGTGTGTCATTTGGTCAGTTCCCTGAAGAGACATCTCCCTCCCCCCACACATACATTCAGCGGTGAAATCTACTTACCTTTCCTACCGGTTCGGAAGCTGCGCGATTTGCACTCATGCTTTTTCACCCTCTGCGCATGCGCAGAAGGCTTTGTGCATGCGCAGAGGGTTAAAAAATGAAAATGGCGGCATCCGGGTGGGTGGGCAGAGCCTTGCGCTGCCGTCGCTACCGGTTCTCCGAACCACCGGTGGCCGCCGCTACCAGTACGCCCGAACCGGGCTGAACCAATAGCATTTCACCCCTAAATACATTCTTTCTAAAAGCTAAACCTGCCCAGGTCCTTCTATAACTCTTCATGTAACTTAGTTGATCACCTCATTGCCCTTCCAGGAACCGGTTCTATTCTCTTGCCTCCAGGACTGTGCCTATAAATACATAAAAGCAACAACCTTTACTTTTGAATGCCAGGAGTAGCAAGAATGATTTATTTATTTTGATTTCAAATGCAAGAACCCATGAAAACCATTGCAAAGCAGGCAACCTTTAACTGCAGGCCAAGACAGTTTGGAAACAGGGCAATATTCTATGCTGTCAGGGAAAAAGCAGGATTCAGTGGCTCTCAGACAAGAAGACAGATCTTTCAAAAGATGGATGGTGAGCTGGTTGCGACATGTTTTCCTTCTGGAAATTGTGAACTGAGGGAAACAAGCAAATTAAAACATTACGTTTCAAACATAACCTAAAATTTAAGAGTAGCTTCTGATGCTTTAATGTAAAGTTCCAAGCTTTACAAGTACTTTAATGAGGACCACCCTTTCAAAATGGATTGAAGAGCAAAGCTACATCTAATAGAAATACCCTTTTTCTTTAATCCCCAAATACGCCCATTCCGGAATGGGACCTTCAGTCTCCTACCCTTGGCCGTGCCTCCTTCTCCTCCAGGTTTCTGCCTCACCACCCGTTCTGTCCTATGTCAATTTGCCTCTCTGTCCAATCTCCAGAAGCATAGCCTTTGCCCAACCAGGCTAGAAATGTGGGTAGTGCTTGGAAATGCCTGGAGAAGGCAGAGACTGAGATTGAACTATGAATAGAAGTCCTGGTTTGATTCCTCTCCACACAGCCTGTGGAATATGAGAGTAAACCACCTTTTCTTTTTCCAAAACAGCCCTGTAGAAAATTCCCATACGAATTCCCCAAATTCCTGAAAATCTGAAAAATTGTTCCATGCCTTGGAATCAAGAGTCAATAGAAGGTTATTTGTGTTCTATGGTAGACCTTTTCCTATTACTCCCATTGATGTGCTACACAGAGCTCTCATGTTCTTTCATTTCATTATGTACTGTATATTTGAATGTTAGTTTCCCTGACATATGCATGTTTTGTACATTTCCCCAGGTATATGCATCCCTGTTCCATTTTCTTTTTTTATTTCAGGAAAGTATCATAAATATCGTTTTACTGCAGGAAAGTATTCTAATATCTGACAAAGTGAAAAACTCAGGCAATGTAGCTGCACTTTGGTTAAAAATGTACATAACTGGTAAAAGTCAAAGATGAGAAGTTTCATATCTCTGTCTGTCTATCTCTGTCTGTCTGTCTGTCCATCCGTCCATCATCCAATCTAATCTAATCTAATCTAATCTAATCTAATCTAATCTAATCTAATCTAATCTAATCTATTTATATTTATATCTGTATCTGTAACTATCTTCACTCCAAATGACACCCCCACCACACACACACACACACACACACACACACATCAAAAGTCTGTCATCCATCTATCTAATCTATCTATCATCTTTGAATTATGGGAAACTGGGAAACTTCTCTTCTTTTAACGTTAATGCATATTTTATCCATATAAAACAAAGTTTTTATACTTAGGAATATGATCACTGTTCCCAAGGAGATTTAGGAAGAAACCTTTCATTCCCTGGCAACTTATAGGATCTGTCAATTGATTAAAAAAAAATACCTCATGCAACAGCTTCGGAAAAAACCACATTTTCCATATTTTCTGAGGGGATAACTGCACCGGAATCTGCAGGTACCATTTTGTAGGTAGCATTCCCTCCTATTTTTTGGTTTATTGAAGGCAAATCCTGCACAGAAGTGGAGAGACTTATTTAAAAAGAATTCACTCTTGATAGAAAGTCAAGGAAAGGTAAGAAGCAAGGAGAACATTTATTTACATGAATAAGAATCAGAAGAACGATGAGTGAGGTTCAGCAGTGGGTTGCTCCCGGTTTGGCCCGGTTTGGCAAACCGGTAGCGGAAGCGGCGGGAGGCTCCGCCCACCCGCCCTGGACGCTTCTGCGCAGAAGCATCACGCAAGCGCGCAAGCGTGCACACGAACTGGTAGCGACGGGTTTTAGAACCCACTACTGGTGAGGTTGCAACAAAATGTTTGCAGAATGTTGGAAGATGTAGGCAAATCTCACAAATAGGGAGGCAAATAAGAAAATGTCATTCTCTCCCACTATGAATGAGGCTGCTAGTGGCCTGCGAGGAGCTGCCTATGGCCTACAGCCATTGAGAAGGAATCAGGAAAGACTTAAAACAAACAGAAAGACAGAATGTTGCAAGATGCAGTACTTAAACTCAGTGAACCCTTCCCTCCCAAGATGCTTCATACTATTTCTCTTTCACCCTTTCCCCCATTTTCTCTTCCCAAAATGTACAATATATTCAGCATTTTGTGCCTATTAAGCATGGTCACTCTGCTTGAGATGAAATGGGAGTAGGGGTTTTCCTTGGGATCTTGTTCCTAATGATTTTTAACCATCTATAAATGTTAGTATTACCAAAGTCAGCTGACAAACTCCCTTTTCCTTAAGGATGGCATTGATTTAACTACTGTAGATAAAAGGTAGGATTTTTCTCTCCTTTTATGGTACAAAATTGGAGGCCAGTGGAGACCTGTTTTGTTCAACCCTCCATTTAATGCAGGAAATACAGAGTTAAAGTCTCCTCAAGAGGTGACTAATATCTCTTTGGTTAAATTATCATGCAGCAACTCTTGTGTTCTGGGAAACAGTTTTAATTGTTGAAACACTCATCAGCAAACCCAGCTGGGTGCTCTTCAAATACGTTATACTAGAAGACCCAGAATTCCTGGGATCTTAAGAGGAAAAATTCATCTCCAATTTTCATTCCAGATTATTGGAGCCAAGAAGACAAACCAGTTGTCCGTGGAAGCGTCACTTCTTGTGGAAACTCTTTCCAACCCCAAAATTTGTGTGATTCAAATGTGTGGTCCTTCCTCCAGCATGGATGCCTGTGGTCTGCCACTAAGAATCAGCAACCCACAACTGAGTTTTGCTTAGCATAGTGGTTAGTTTTGTGGTGAAAGAACTGTTTGCTGCCTGCCCAGTCTGGTTCCTTCTATTGGGATTGCTATGGACTGCTCTCTTGAAACTTTGCCAAAATACTCCTGTGCAAATTAAAGCAAGCTGGCCACTACACATATCAACGCCCCCCCCACCCCACCCCACCCCAAAGTGTCAAACAGGAAATGGGTCTCTAAGAAACAAAGCAAAGCAAATAATTATCCACACAGTTCTCCCTGTCATTGATATGAAGATAAGAGAGATTTAGAGTGAAACAGAATTCTTATACAGTAATTTAGATAGAAAGGGAAATATAATAAATCTCAGCCTAGCAAAGGACCATGAGAAGGTAACACTCCCTTGGTTTGTGGCCAAGGTGTTGCTAGCTGTACACAGACCATTTCACTCTCCTTTTGATCTGACTTGGCAGGCCTCAAAGGCAGAAGGATATTCTTTATCAAGCAGTACACAAAGCATTCAGGGTTTTCTTGAGGAAAATAGGATGTGTGGGAACCCAGTTTCAGAATAGCCCGTTGATTGAGAGGAGGCATCCAATTAAAAGGTCTGTCATCCCTTGTCTCTCTATCCTGACACACCTTAGCCATTTCCTTGTTTAAAAGAAACTTAAGAACACATTTTCTCCCCCACCCCAACTCACCCCAACTTCAGTAAAAGAGACCAAGACTGTGTTCTAAGACCCATTCACCTGCCATGCGTTGCTCCCTCTTTACCAGGTTGCTGAACATTTGCCTGCATGGATGGCAGCCAGGATGTCCCCAAGGATACAGCAAAGCCTGGAGACCCTGTCCCTGATCTGGAAGATGCTTTCATTCCAGGGCCGAGGCAGAAAAGGGAGTTCTTATGCATGGCTGAAGATCAGACCCAGAAATCTCCTTCCTTTGTTCCTACCTTTTCTTTTTAATCCCTTACCTGCAGAAACCAGAAGGAGGACAAACAGACCAGCCGAGAAGAAATGAGTGATCTTCATAGTTTTTGTTAGAAAATCAGAATCCAAGAAAGGTTACAAGAGACCTAGAGACAGGACAGTCTCTCAGTGTTTGACCTGAAAGCTGCCATCCACAATTTATAGCATTCTTGGGAAGTTGTGACACAGTGGCAGTTGAAGCAAAATAGGATACAAACCAATTGTCATTGTAAAATTCTTCCTGGAATTTGCCAATCTAACGATTTTGGTTTTGAAGTAACAAAACGGTCACAGAGCATGATACGTTCAATTTGGTTACTGCAGATGTGTTCCAATTTCCAACATTTTTTTCCTCTTTTGGATATCATTTTAGTGAGGTAGTGGTGGTGGAGAAATATCTGTATAAAAATGCTAGTCTTTTTACTACCTAGGTTAGAGCAAAGAATTTTTGACCCCATATTAGATAACATAATTCCTTACCTGCAGAAACCAGAAGTTAAATGTGTAAATATAAAGTTAAATATGTAAATTGTAATTAACAATTAAATGATCTGTATATGTATATGGGTATGGGTATGGGTATGGGTATGGCAGGGATGGGTTCCACTTACCTTCCCCACCGGTTCGCATCGCGACGTTCCCTCGTGTAATTTGGCTTCTGCACATGCTCAGTAGCTGCAATCAGCCCAAAACACTTCTGATGAGCTGATCAGCTGTGCTTCGGGCGAAGGAATAAAGGTCAGTATAAACCCAGGGGCGGGCGGGAGGGCCCATTTTCAAGCAGCAGAACAGTAAAAAATTCACAAAAAAAATACCAAAAAAGATGGCGGTGCCCACGGACCCGCACCGACCGAACCGGATCCTTGATGTCACCTGCGGGTCGCTAACGGTTCGGGCGATCCAGTCCGAACTGGGAGGAACCCACCCCTGGGGTATGGGTATTTATATGTATATATATTGAACAATCAAGCAAATCTCCTATCTACAAATGAAGGTGACCTGCTAGCAGATATCTCCACAGATAAAACAAATGAACAAATATACATCATTAGAAGATATATAGATAAAGGTTCACAGAGAATACGAACTTTTAATGAAAGATATTGAAGGCTGTATGTTTTTTCTTCTATTTTTATTGGTGACAATGTATTTTAATGTGTAATGCAATCAGTCCAAAATAAAAAAAAAATGTGAATGTCCTGCTAACACCTCAAAGGTTTGTGCCAAAATATTTTATTAATTAATTAGTTACTGATGGTTGGTTTGGTCACATAGGGAGAATGAATGAATGAGGATTAAATCCCAAAGCAAGTAACTTATTGAAGAATGAATGGGCAGAGAAGAAGGGGAATAAAAAGATAGTTCTAGTTGGATGGAATTCATGAAAACCTTAAAAGTAGAAAGAGGAGGGAAAAGTGTAAAAATCCAAAAGGGTACTTATGACGGGGGGGGGGGATGGACATGGTGCAATCAAAGATAGTTTATAGGGACAGAAACGTGTGGAGTGTGTTTCCTTTCCTTTCCTTTCTTTCATTTCTTGGACTTACTACTTTTCTGTGATTTGTGGGCAATTGCTCTCTCTGAAAGGAAATAGTCGGCTAAGTAAGTTTGTGAGTATGTACTTTTGCATTGTTTTACATAATATTGACCAGGCCTGCATGAGCTGGCATCCTTCCAATATGCTGGATGCTTTGAGAAACAGCCAGAAAACTTGATAAATTGGATGGTGTGATAACGAAATTCAAATTGCCTCATTGGCCCTCCAGATGATTTCAGGAACTTAAGCAACAAACCAAGTCTTCATAGTATCTAGCTAAAGTAACAAATGTTTGATGCCATCTTCTGGTGGAAACAGATAACTATTATTTCTTATGTAAATACATTTCTTTTTCCTCCATTCCTAATTTTGTTTCTGAAGAAATACTAAACAGTTTTATTATTTTTCTTATTTCTTTAAAGAATGAATATCTTTAAATTAAGAATTTTTTTCCATATTGCCATTTGGTTAAACAGCTCTTTTTGTTAGAAATTTTTTCCTAATCTACCACTAAGATTTGCCCTCCTGTAATTAAAATGTATTACTCAATGTCCTCCACTCCAAGATAAGACAGAAGATGGCTTGATTTTCTTTTGTGTGTCATCCATTCAGTTCCTTGAAGAGAACTCCCATCCTTCCATATCTTCTTCTCAAAGCTAAACATGTCCAGGTCCTTCCATCACTTTTCATGCATGATCACTTTTCATGATCAACTTATTGATCAATCTCATTGGAATCGGTTCTAGACTATTGGCTCCAGGGTGGTGCTTATAAATACAGATTAGCAACAACATTTCATTTTGAATGCTGCAAATAGCAAGAAATATTTATTTTGATTTTAAATGCAAGAACTCATAAAACTCTTTGCAAAGCAGGCAATCTTTAACTGCAGGCCAAGGCAGTTTGGAGACAGGGCAGTATTCTGCGCCGGCAGGGAAAAGGCAGGATTCAGGCTCTCAAGCAAGAAGACTTCTCAGATGTTTCCAAAGGTAAATGGTGGGTGGTCTTTGATAGGATTTTCACTTGGGGTTTGTGAACTGAGGGATACAAGCAAATTAAAACAATAAGCTGAAAGTCAAACAAGAGAAACCTTATGTTCATGACATGATTTAACTTTTAAGAGTCGCTTCAGATGCTTTAAGGTTGAGGTCTGACCATTTCTTTGCTACTTTGATGATGACCACATTTTCAAATTGGGTTGAGCAGAAAAACTATACCTATTGGGAACACTCTTTTTGTTTTATCACCACACATGCTGCCTATTTCAATTGACCTCTCTGCCCAGGCTCCAGAATTCCAATCATTGTTGCACCAGGCCAGGAATGTGGGGAGCACTTGGAAGTGCCTATCTGGGGAAGGCAAGCCAAAGACTGAGACTGAACTATGAACAGAAAGCCTGGTTTGATTCCTCTCCACACAGCCTATGGAATATGAGAATAAACCAGCTTTTCTCTTTCCAAAGCAGCTATCCTGATTTACATTAGAAGAATCCTATAAGAGTACCGCACTGCAGGCTACTTCTGCTGACTGCCGGCTGCCTGCAATTTGGCAGTTTAAATCTCCCCAGGCTCAAGGCTGACTCAGCCTTCCATCCTTCTGAGGTCGGTAAAATGAGAACCCAGATTGTTGGGGGCAATATGCTGACTCTGTAAACCACTTAGAGGGGGCTGTAAAGCACTGTGAAGTGGTATATAAGTCTAAGTGCTATTCTATGGACATGTTTGTATATACCAGGGGTGTCAAACCCAAGGCCCGGGGGCTGGATCCTGCCCACGGGGTGCTTAGATCTGGCCCACGGGGCTGCCCTGGAAACAGCGAAGGAGTTGCCCGTAGTGCCTCTTCCAGGAAAAACGGAGCTTGGGAGGGCCACACGTGGCCCTCCCAAGCTCCATTTTTGCTGGCAGAGGGTTGCAGGAGGTCATAGCAGCTGAAAATGGAGTTCAGGAGCCCGTTTTCTCTGGCAGAGTGCTTGGGCCACCACAGGCGCCCCCGACACAAGTGACGTCGAACTGGCCATGCCCACCCTGGCCACGCCAACTCTGGCCCCTCAAGGTCAAACACAATCCTGATGAGGCTCTCAATGAAATCGAGTTTAACACCACTGGTATATATCATTCACTTTTAGTGAGATCATTCCTAAAAACATCAAATGTATGCAAACTTTCCTCAAAATAACATATATTTGAATGTTAGTTTCCCTCACATATACATGTATATTTATTATTAAATTTTGTACATTTTATATTGGTTATCAGTTTGTTTCCAGTCCAATTCAAGGTGCTAATGTTAACCTTTAAAGCCCTACATGACGTAGAATCAGGATATTTGAGGGACTGTCTCTTCCTGATTTCATCTGCCCATCTCACCACATCTAATGGAACAAGTATGTTACAGGTTCCTGTGTCTAAGGAGCTACTTTTGGTGGGCCCAAGGTAGCGGGCCTATTTTGATATGGCTCCTGCATTGCATAATCTTCTCTTCCTCCCACCCACCAATGAAGTCAGCTTCATCAATCCTCAGCTTTCAGAATTCCCTTAAAACCCAGTTATGCCAGCAGGCCTGGGGACTCCTTTATTGATATCCCTTGGTCTATTATTTTCCTTTTCTTATTGAGTTCTGCTTTTAGAGTTTTTAATGTTTCTTCATAATTTTCTATAAAGATTTTAGGCAATGATAGTTCTGTATTTATTGTTTATTGGATTGTTGTGTGCTGCCCAGAGTCACTTTCCATGAGTTTGGTGGCTATCTAAATTTGATCAATAAATAAAATATTTCAGATATATGCATCGATATTGCATTTTTTTACTGGATTAAAGACTCTTAAAATATGACAAAGAGAAAATCTCAGACAACTCCCTGGCAACATGTAGGATCTGTCAAATGATGAAAGAAAATTACCTGATGCAACATCGCCGACGGCCACATTTTCCATACACTCGGAGTGGAAACCTACACCTGATTCTGCAACTACCATTTAGACGGTAGCACTCCCTCCTAGTTTTTGGTTTCTTGGAGGCATATCCTGCACAGAAATGTAGACACATGTTTAAAAAAGATTCTTTATCATTTAATTAGCATGCATTAGAATCTGAAGCGCCACCAATGAGACTTGCAACAGAGCATTTGCAGAATGTTGGAAGATGTAGACAAATTGCATAAATAAGAAGGCAAATAAGAAAATGTCATTCCCTCCTGTTATGAATGAGAATTTTAGAGGCTGCCAATGGGACGTGAGGAGCTGCCTATGGTCTGCAACCACTGAGTGGGGGAGGTCAGGGCAGACACACTGAAAGACAGAACGTTGCAAGTTGCAAATTTCACTCCCTGGCAACATGTAGGATCTGTCAAATGATGAAAGAAAATTACCTGATGCAACATCGCCGACGGCCACATTTTCCATACACTCGGAGTGGAAACCTACACCTGATTCTGCAACTACCATTTAGACGGTAGCACTCCCTCCTAGTTTTTGGTTTCTTGGAGGCATATCCTGCACAGAAATGTAGACACATGTTTAAAAAAGATTCTTTATCATTTAATTAGCATGCATTAGAATCTGAAGCGCCACCAATGAGACTTGCAACAGAGCATTTGCAGAATGTTGGAAGATGTAGACAAATTGCATAAATAAGAAGGCAAATAAGAAAATGTCATTCCCTCCTGTTATGAATGAGAATTTTAGAGGCTGCCAATGCTTCATGCTATTCCTCTTTCTCCCAATTTTCTTTCCTCTTCCCAAAATGTATATTCAGTATTTTGTGGTCATTAAGCCTGGTTACTTTGCTTGAGATGAAATTAAGATTTTTTTAACCATCCACAAATGTTAGTGTTGCCAAAGTCAGCTGACAAACTGCCTTTTCTTTAAGGATGGCATTGTTTGTGTCACAAAAAGGGGGAAGGGGGTGGTCAACCTATTCTCCAAAGCACCTGAAGGCCGGACTAGAAGCAATGGATGGAAACTAATCAAGAAGAGAAGCAACCTAGAACTAAGGAGGAATTTTCTGACAGTTAGAACAATTAATCAGTTGAACAATTTGCATCCAGATATTGTGGATGCTCCAACAATGGAAGTTTTATGAAGAGATTGGGGAACGATTTTTCTGAAATGGTATAGGGACTCCTGCTTGAGCAGGGGGTTGGACTAAAACAGGTGTCTTCAACCTTGGCAACTTTAAGACTTGTGGACTTCAACTCCCAGAATTCCTCAGCCAGCATGCGCTGGCTGAGGAATTCTGGGAGTTGAAGTCCACAAGTCTTTAAGTTTCCAAGGTTGGAGACCCCTGGACTAAAAGACCTCCATGGTCCCTTACAACTCTGTTATTCTGTAAAAGAAAGGATTTTCTCTTCCTTTATGAAATAAAATTGGAGGGATCTGGAGAGCTATTTACTTAGTTCAACCCTCTGCTTAATGCAGAAAATCCATAGCTAGAATGTCCCCGGGAGATGGCTAATGACTCTGTTGTTAAACAAAGCAACTCCAGTGTTCTCTGGGAAACAGCTTTAATTGTTGAAGCACTCATCAGCAAGCCAAGCTGGATGCCCTTCAAATATGTTAAACTACAAAAATTCCCAGAGTTCTTATTCTGAGGTTTTTGTTTTGGTCGGAATTGTTGGCCCAACCCTATA
This sequence comes from Thermophis baileyi, assembly GCA_003457575.1. Taxonomy (NCBI): domain Eukaryota; kingdom Metazoa; phylum Chordata; class Lepidosauria; order Squamata; family Dipsadidae; genus Thermophis; species Thermophis baileyi. Next base: position 6,636,635 of record QLTV01002265.1, read on the forward strand.
TGAACTTGAGGACACCAGGATGGGATATAGTTTTTTTCTGATATTTTCTAACAGGTCATATACAACTCCCTACATGCCATTGACAGCTTCCCTCATCCATAGTGGGAGAGGCTGACATTTTCTTATTTGCTTTCATATTTGTGAGATTTGGGAGAGAAGACTCTTATACTTAGAGGAATGATTTGAAATATTCATGTTTTGTAATGCTAAGACCATGATATTCTGTGTTTGAATGAAGCACAGACCCAAATTTGCAGAATTTTGATCTTAATCACCGATCTAAGGAGAAGTTCAATTCTTGTAGAACTGGAACTAGACCCTATAAAATAATTTTGGTGACTGTTATATTTAGGAAAGCTGAGTTTAAGCGGTACAAGTTTACTGTATCAAATAATACAGTAGAGCCGAGGTGGCGCAGTGGTTAGAGTGCAGTACTGCAGGCTACTTCAGCTGACTGCTAGCTGCAGTTCGGCGGTTCAAATCTCACCGGCTCAAGGTTGACTCAGCCTTCCATCCTTCTGAGGTGGGTAAAATGAGGACCC
>QLTV01002265.1:6637468-6650354 GCA_003457575.1 Thermophis baileyi
CGTCCGTCCTTCCTTCCTTCCTTCCTTCCTTCCTTCCTTTCTTCCTTCCTTCCTTCTGTCTGCCTGTCTGTCTGTCTTCCTACCATCTTTCTTTCTTTCTTTCTTTCTTTCTTTTTGTCTGTCTGTCTGTCTGTCTGTCTTCCTTACTTCCTTCCTGCCTTACTTCCTTCCTTCCTTCCTTCCTTCCTTCCTTCCTTCCTTCCTTCCTTCCTTCCTTCCCTGCCTCCCTGCCTTCTTATTCCTTACCTGCAGAAATCAGAAGAAACACAGAGAGACCAGCCAAGAAGAAATGAAGGATCTTCATGGTTGAGTTAGGAGGGACAACCCAGTTAGCTTTCCAACGGACCCAAAGACAGGATATTCTTGCAGTGTTTTCACAGGAAAGCTGCAGTCCCCAATTTATAGCATTCTTGGAAAGTTGTGACACAGTGACAGTTGAAGCAAAATAGGGTAGAAACCTATTGTAAAATTCTTCCTCCAATTTGCCAATCTAACGATTCTTTTTGAAGCAAAAAAATTGTGATAAGGAAAAATACACTTCAGTTTAGTTAGATGTGTTCCGATTCCTAAGATTTTTGTTAGCGTGGACAGTGGGGCAGAAATCGTGAGATGGGAGAAATATCTGTATAAAAATGCTAGATTTTTTATGACCCATGTGAGAACAAACAATAACCACATAATAGATAACAATACACATTTAAATTAAAAAATCCATTCACAATATGCATATGCACTAAGAAGTTGAGGGCCTACAGTTTTGTTTGCAAGGTTTCTTCACCTAAGAAATTGAGGTGTCATATCTGTGTTTTCCTCAGGAAGCTGCAAATTCGTTCCAAGATCTAAGAGAAATTTTGTGTGTTTGAGGGTCTCTTCCACTTCAACAGCCCCCCAAAATCTCAATAAACACAAATGAAGAGGACCTACTAGCAGATCTCCCCTTAGATGAACCAATGAACAAAAATATATCACTAAAGATGTATAGATAAAGATAAAGATAAAGGTTCACAGAGAATATGAACTTTTACATGAAACATATTGAAAGCTGTGCCGTTTTTTCAATATTTATTTGTGAAAATGCATTCTTAATACAAATTGCAAAAAGGTCAAAAATAAAAATAGCCAGAGTGTTCTGCTGACGCCTCAATTTCTGTGCCAAAAACATTTTTATTAATTAATACAGTATTTTTTCCCCTATTCCTTAGGTTTGATTTTTAGTATTCTGAAATCTGTATTCACTAGTAGTAGTAGTAAAATATTTCTTCTAGATGTTTTAGCATCTTTCTGGATTATAGACATGTTGTTCTCTCTGGACATGCTGTAACTTTTCCCTATTCACGCCATCGTTCTCATTGCATTCTGCTTGTTGACACTTTTATTTGGCTGTTTAATTTGCTGGTCAGTGATTGCAATAAAAATATTTCCTCTCTCTCTATTTTTCTCTCTGTGTGTGTGTGCCAAGGTAGTCATATTTGGTGGTGGATATGAGATAATGATTTATAACGTATTTTTTCAATAAACTAAGGCAACTAGATGATTTTGCATAGCTTGGTAGAATGTTGTTAAAGATTTTAGAATGGTTGTATAAAAGGCAAGGAGTTCAAACATTGGTACAAAGCTCTAGGTCAGTGGTTCTCAACCTTCTAATGCCGCGACCCCTGCCCCGGCCCCTCCCCGTGCGCGATGAAGTGACAAAGGTGGCGTGGCGGGCTAGCGCACGCTTAGGCGACCCCTGTGAAAGGGTTGTTCGACCCCCAAAGGGATCACGACCCACAGGTTGAGAACTGCTGCTCTAGGTATTATGTAGCCTCTTCCAAGAAATTAACCTTTGTGAGAAGTAGACATGGATTTGTACAAGAATGTGCTTCTAGAAGAGATAATTGAATGTCAGAAGAAATATAAACATACAATACATTGAATGCAGGAGAACAGAGATGCTTGGGAAGTGCATATGGTAAAATAATATAGGAGAGAATCAAGATTGAATGGGTGCTGATGAATATGGATATGGAAGTGAGCAATCAATAAGAGACATTCACTGATGATTGGTTTGGTCCCATAGGGAGAATGAATAAGGATCAAATCCCAGAGCAAGCACCTCATGGAAGAGTGAATGGGCAGAGAGGAAGGGCAAAACAAAGATAGTTCTGGTTGGATGGAGTTGATGAAAACCTTAAAAGGAGAGACGAAGGAGGGAATGTATGATGTGTCATGTGGCTATGCTGTAATCAATGCTGGTTTCTAGGGACAGAAACATATAAACAGTGTTTCTTTTCCTGTCTTTAATTTCTTAGGCTTACTACTTTCTATCTGTGCTTTGTGGGACATTGTTTACTCTGAAAGGGAATAGTGTGGTGAGTGAATTTGTGAGTATGGGCTTTTGCATTGTTTTTAAATAATATCCACCATGATCTGGTACCTTTCCAATATGCTGGACTCCCAGGGCTTTCACGTGAAAGTTGCTGTCCCCGATTTATAGCATTCATGGGAACTTTTGAGAGAGTGGCAGTTGAAGCAAAAGAGTATAGAAATCTATTGCTATTGGAAAGTTCCTCCTGCAAGTTGCCAATCTAACGATTTTGTTGAAACAACATAATGGTTACAGAGGAAGTTATTTTCCAATTTATTTAGATGAGCTCCACTTCCCAAGATTTTTCTATTTTGGATTACATTTTTGGTGGGGCTGAAGTGGTGAAGTGGGAGAAAGATCTGTATAACAATGCTAAGCTTTTTATTACCCATGTTAGATCAAACAATCTTTTGATCACACATTATTGTAAATAACAATACTTATGTAAATTAAAATATCCATTCACACTATACAGATGCACTTAGAAGATGAAGATCTGAAGTACCCTTTAGAGTTTAAACTTTTGTTTGTTTATAAGAAGATTTCTTCACCTAAGCTCTTTGTATTTCAGTGTTTTCCCAAAGAAGCTGGAACTACAGGTAGTCCTTGACTTACAATCATTTGTTTAGTGATGGTTCAAAGTTACAACGACATTGAAAAAAAGTGACTTATGACTGTTTTTCAGACTTACCACAGTTGCACCATTCCCAAGATCATGTGATCAGAATTAAGGAGCTTGGTAAATGGCATGTATTTATGACAGTTGCACTGCCCTGGGGGGGTCATGTGATCACCCTTTGTAACCTTCTCATCTGGCTTCCAACAAGCAAAGTCAATGGGGGAAGCCAGATTCCCTTAACAACTGCACAATTCCTTTAACAACTGCAGTGATTAGCTTAACAACTGTGGCAAAAGGTCATAAAATGAGGCGCAACTCACTTAAGACCTGTCATGCTTCATAAAAGAAATTTTCGGCTCAATTGTGCTCATAAATCAAGGATTACCTGCATTCTGCAAAGTGATTCCAAGTTCTAAGAGAAGATTTTTCTGTGTTTGGAGGATTCTCCAATCCCAGTAGCCAATAAATCTCAATAACAACAAACAAAGAGGACCATCTAGCACAGTGATGGCGAACCTATGGCACGCGTGCCACAGGTGGCACGTGGAGCCATATCAGAGGGCACGCGAGGTGTTGCCCTATGTCAGCTCCAGCGTGCATGTGCGCACTGGCCAGCTGATTTTCGGCCTTGGGGAAGGCCATTTTGCCCTCCGGAGGCTTCAGGGAAGCGTCCTGAAGCCCCGGAGTGCAAAAACTGGCCCAACAGGCAAACCGGAAGTTTGGAAAAACGCACTTCCGGTTTGCTGTTGGGCTGTTTTTTGCACTCCGGAGGCTTCAGGGAAGCTTCCTGAAGCCCCGGATTGTGAAAAACAGCCCAACTAGCATGCCCTATGTCAGCTCCAGCGTGCATGCGCGCGCTGGCCAGCTGATTTTTGGTGGTGGGGAAGGCTGTTTTTGCCCTCGGGAGGGTGAAAAATGGCCCAACGGGCAAACCGGAAGTCTGTTTTTCCGAACTTCCGGTTTGGCCGTTTTTCGCCATCCCAGGCTTCAGTGAGGCCTGTGCACATGCGCGGGAGCAGCGTGGGAGGGTTGTGCGCATGCGCAGGGGGCAGCGCAGGGGTTGTGCGCATGCGTGGGGGGAGGGAATGGGTGTGGGCATGAGCGCGCGCGCTAGCGCGCGCACACACCCCCTTTTGGCACACGAACCAAAAAAGGTTTGCCATCACTGATATAGCAGCTCTTTCCTTTGATGAAACCACTGGATAAAAATACATCACTTTGTTGTTGTTAGTTGCGAAGTTGTGTCTGACCCATCGCGACTCCATGGACAACGTTCCTCCAGGCCTTCCTGTCCTCTACCATCCTCTGGAGTCCATTTAAGTTCACGCCTACGATAAAGGTTCACAGAGAATATGAACTTTTAAATGAAACATATTGAAGGCTGCACATTTTTCTTCAATTTTTTTGTGGAAGTAGATTTTAAGATATACTGCACCCAGTCCAAAACAAAAACAGTGTAAATGTTCTGCCAGCACCTCAATTTGTGTGCCAAAAATATTTTTGTTAATTAATTAGCTATTTGTTTCTATTCCTTAGGTTTTATTTTTAGTATCCTACTACATGTACTCACTGCAAAGTACTAAAATGTTTCATACATTCTTCCTGAAGTGTTAGCAACATTTTACGTTTTAGTCATGTTATTGTTCTCTCTGGACACTCTGCATCTATTCTTTATTGATGCCATTGCTCTTGCTGCATCCTGCATCCTGCTTGTTGATACTTTAATGCAGCCAAGTGTTTAACTGATTGTAATAAACTGATTGTAATAAGGATTTTCTGTCTCTAATAAAAGGCCAAGGTATCTGGTGGGAAATATGAGAGAATAATTGTAAATTAGAAAATAGCAAAATTGATGGATTTCAATACCTTCACAGAATGTTGCCAAATGTCAAAATGGTTGAACAAGAATCTGGGTGTCGAGGAGACTTTCGGTTGGTGTCGCGGTGGGATCAGACACGTGGAGTAGGTCTCCATGGTCCCATGCCAACTTCTCTCTGCCAGTGGGTTCTGAAAGGAGCTAAAGCTGCCCTGTAGGGGCAGTGAAGCAAAGAGGGGTGCCCTGTGAGGTCACAGCTCTCCTGTCTGACCTGGGGTTCTTTTTCCCTCTCAGCCATGGCAAGGAGAAGATGGCTGCCATGAAGCTGGGACAACCGAGGAACAACTAAGACTGGTGCTGGAGCGAAGTAGGTGAACATTGACTGGAATTGGGGGAGAGGATTCCTTTTCACTTAAAACCTAACCCCAATAATTTAGAACTATTTGCTCAGAACTATTTGTTAAAGTGGCGGTTAAGCATTCTGAGAAAAATACCAGACCGGAAGGAAATGATGCAAAGAGAGAAAAACAATAAATCTTTAAAAATACAGAAAATTGGGCTCTTAAACTGGGAAGAAGTGGTAATGGCAAGGCATTTTAAAATGCTGGAATTATCTCTTTAAAAAAATTATCCTGCTTTTATAACTGAACTTTAATTAAAGTCACGATTGAAAGACTAAAATTAGATTGATTAGTGGCAGCAGAGAAGTTTAAGTTGAGAGTGTCACCTGCTGATGAAAGGGAAATATACAAGTCTGGGAATACTCATATGAAGGATTGTGAAAATATTTATTGAACTACATCTAACTACCCCATGATTATTGGAGACTCAAATATGAGAATAAGGAAGTTATTTAATTAAAAGGACCCCTGAAGATTGAAGCTGTGATGACCCAGGGCACGGCACAGAGATAACACAAACAGCTGGCAGTTCAAACTGGTCCTTTTAGTGCTCCAAATCTCCCCCAAACAAACTTCAAACAGCCTCTGGTCACAATTAGTCCAGCCCAGCGCTGTCTGCACCAAGGCTGCACGGCAATAAATCCCAAATGTATTTAGCAAAACAAGAACAAAGCAAGGAGTTCAGGGAGCAAAAGATCCAGATAATCAGTCCAGAACGCCACACAGGAATGCAAGGATTCTTGGCAAGTTCAAACGTTGGCACACAACACTCCAGGAACTCAAGACAAATGCCCCTCCCCACAGCGTTTCCTTAAGTCTCATTCCCCAGGTGTGCCTGGTGAAGCTGGGCGGGGCACTCTCCTCTTGAGTGGCCTCCTCCATCTGAGCTGATCCCGCCTCCTCTGCACTCTCCAAGCCCTTGCATCAGAAGGGGGTGGTTCATGCTCCTCGGCTGAGCTCTGTTCCTCCCTGCCTGCAGGCCTTGCTAATTCCAAACAGCCTTGCCTGGACTGACTCTGCCCTTCCCCAGTTTCCTCCAAGGCCAACGCAGCTGCCCTCTCACTCGCTGGCAGTTCTTGTTCCAGCTCATCGCCGCAGAGTCAGAATCCGATGGGGGCATGACAGAAGCTGCAAAGAGGATGTAAAGAGGCCTTTGATAACTTCTGGGACTATTTAAATGGAACTGATTGATTACCTATGGTATACAAAGAACTGTGATGTGTATACTCCTTGAAGGGCAATTTTAGGTTTGAATAAATGGTTCTCAGACTACTGGACAAAAGTAGGATTTTTTAAAGAAAATAAGCTGCTTCATAAGGAAGTAATGAGTGGAACTTTGAAGGAGATGACATTGACTTTCCAAAGCACAAAGGACATCATAGAGAAAGGATTTAAGGAGATTATGGAAAAAATGGAAAATACTATACAAGGGACGATGAGTAAAGAGCAAGACGTCCAGAAAAGGGAGGAGCTAACAGAAGTAGTGGAGGAAAGGATTGAACTGATGAACCAGAGAACAAAAGAAGAATACAAGGAGGAGATAATAATAAAATTAATAGTGATTGATGAATTAAATCAGGGGGAAAATATTTTGAGAGAGTTGGAAAGAGAATTGGAGATACAGGAAGATACTGTAAGAGCCGAGGTGGCGCAGTGGTTAGAGTGCAGTACTGCAGGCTACTTCAGCTAGCTGCAGTTTGGCGGTTCAAATCTCACCGGCTCAAGGTTGACTCAGCCTTCCATCCTTCCGAGGTGGGTAAAATGAGGACCCAGATTGTTGGGGGCAATATGCTAACTCTGTAAACCGCTTAGAGAGGGCTGTAAAGCACTGTAAAGCGGTATATAAGTCTAAGTGCTATTGCTATTGCTATTACTATTGCTACTTTTAAGAGGGAGATAGGGGCCTGTGCAGGTTTTTTGGAAGCTAGGCAGTGGAAGAGGGTAGAGATGGGAGAAATATTTAGACTGAATAACCAAGAAATGGATGCAGACAGAGATAAAGATCCAAGGGAGGAATTCGGGAGGCAAGTCAAAAAAAGCATAGCAACCAAACTATTGAAGCGGACAAGAGATGATGGTTAAAAAGGAAATAATTTGTCTTTTTTGCTGTTGTTCTGATATGCTTTTCTTCTTCTCTTTCTTTCCCTTCTTTTCTAGAATGGTGGCATGGTTAGAAATTAGGTAGGATAGAAAGAAAACATCTTTTAATAAAAGGGTGACATGATTAGAAGTTAGAATAGAGATAGAAATAATAGAAAGGGGCAATATTAGTATATACACTTTTATATAATAAAATAAAAGCAATAACAAGAGGGAAGAATGGTGGTATTATTATGTATGATTAAATAATATGATGAGTGGCATTAGAGTATAATATTAAAACATGGAGGAATTAAATAATGACAGACTATAATTTAATATACAGGTAAATGTGTAATATTATTAGAAATATGTAAGTTGGTTGAAAGTAATAATTATTATCAATTGTACTAGTTCTATTTGTTCTATTTATATTAGAATGTATGACACCCAGGTATATGTAAAATAAAATAAAAAACTTGAAGAAGAAAAAAGAATCTGGGTGTCGAAATACTGGTACAAAGATCTAAGTACTAATCAGCTTGTTCCAAGGAATTAACAATTATGAAATGAAGGAGGGATGGCTTTGTATAACAATGTGCTTCTGGAAGAGATAATTGGGTATATTAGGAGAAATATAAACATAGGCTGAATGCAGGGAAACTGAAATGCTTGAGAAGTAAAACAGTAAAGGAGAGAATCAAGAATGAATGGGTGCTGATGACTGTGTGAGAGACATCTACTGACGGTTGCTTTGATCACATTGGTGGAATGAATGAATGAGGAATGAATCCCAAAGCAAGTAACTTATTAAAGAATGAATTGGCAGAGAAGAAGGGGAAGAAAAAGATAGATCTAGTTAGAGGGAATTGATGAAAACCTTAAAAGTAGAAAGAGGAGGGAAAAGTGTAAAAATCCAAAAGGGTACTTATGACGGGGGGGGGGGTGGACAAGGGGCAAAAACAAAGATAGTTTATAGGGACAGAAACGTGTGGAGTGTGTTTCCTTTCCTTTCTTTCACTTCTTGGACTTACTACTTTTCTGTGCTTTGTGGGCAATTGCTCTCTCTGAAAGGAAATAGTCGGTTAAGTAAGTTTGTGAGTATGTACTTTTGCATTGTTTTACATAATATTGACCAGGCCTGCATGAGCTGGCATCCTTCCAATATGCTGGATGCTTTGAGAAACAGCCAGAAAACTTGATAAATTGGATGGTGTGATAACGAAATTCAAATTGCCTCATTGGCCCTCCAGATGATTTCAGGAACTTAAGCAACAAACCAAGTCTTCATAGTATCTAGCTAAAGTAACAAATGCTTGATGCCATCTTCTGGTGGAAACCGACAACTATTATTTCTTATGTAAATACATTTCTTTTTCCTCCATTCCTAATTTTGTTTCCGAAGAAATACTAAACAGTTTTATTATTTTTCTTATTTCTTTAAAGAATGAATATCTTTAAATTATGAAATTTTTTCCATATTGCCATTTGGTTAAACTGCTCTTTTTGTTAGAAATTTTTTCCTAATCTACCACTAAGATTTGCCCTCCTGTAATTAAAATGTATTACTCAATGTCCTCCACTCCAAGATAAGACAGAAGATGGCTTGATTTTCTTTTGTGTGTCATCCATTCAGTTCCTTGAAGAGAACTCCCATCCTTCCACATCTTCTTCTCAAAGCTAAACATGTCCAGGTCCTTCCATCACTTTTCATGCATGATCACTTTTCATGATCAACTTAGTTGATCAATCTCATTGGAATCGGTTCTAGACTATTGGCTCCAGGGTGGTGCTTATAAATACAGATTAGCAACAACATTTCTTTTTGAATGGTGAAACTAGCAAGAAATATTTATTTTGATTTTAAATGCAAGAACTCATAAAACTCTTTGCAAAGCAGGCAATCTTTAACTGCAGGCCAAGGCAGTTTGGAGACAGGGCAGTATTCTGCGCCGGCAGGGAAAAGGCAGGATTCAGGCTCTCAAGCAAGAAGACTTCTCAGATGTTTCCAAAGGTAAATGGTGGGTTGTCTGTGATAGGATTTTCTCTTGGGGTTTGTGAACTGAGGGATACAAGCAAATTAAAACAATAAGCTGAAAGTCAAACAAGAGAAACCTTATGTTCATGACATGATTTAACTTTTAAGAGTCGCTTCAGATGCTTTAAGGTTGAGGTCTGACCATTTCTTTGCTACTTTGATGATGACCACATTTTCAAATTGGGTTGAGCAGAAAAACTATACCTATTGGGAACACTCTTTTTGTTTTATCACCACACATGCTGCCTATTTCAATTGACCTCTCTGCCCAGGCTCCAGAATTATAATCATTGTTGCACCAGGCCAGGAATGTGGGGAGCACTTGGAAGTGCCTATCTGGGGAAGGCAAGCCAAAGACTGAGACTGAACTATGAACAGAAAGCCTGGTTTGATTCCTCTCCACACAGCCTATGGAATATGAGAATAAACCAGCTTTTCTCTTTCCAAAGCAGCTATCCTGATTTACATTAGAAGAATCCTATAAGAGTTCCAAAACTCCTGAAAATTTAGAAACCTATGCTTTGCCTCAGAATCAGGAGCTGAAGAGTGGCCCGTAGTGCCTCTGCCAGAGAAAATGGAGCTCAGAACGTGGCCCTCCCAAGCTCCATTTTTGCTGGCAGAGGGTTGCAGGAGGTCATAGCAGCTGAAAACGGAGCTCGGGGGCCCGTTTTCTCTGGCAGAGCGCTTGGGCCACCAGAGGCACCCCCGACACAAGTGACGTCGAACTGGCCATGCCTACCCTGGCCACGCCCACTCTGGCCCCTCAAGGTCAAACACAATCCTGATGAGGCTCTCAATGAAATCGAGTTTAACACCCCTGGTATATACCATTCACTTTTTGTGAGATCATTCCTAAAAACATCAAATGTATGCAAACTCTTTCCTCCAAAATAACATATATTTGAATGTTAGTTTCCCTGACATATACATGTATATTTATTATTAAATTTTGTACATTTTATATTGGTTATCAGTTTGTTTCCAGTCCAATTCAAGGCGCTAATGACCTTTTAAAGCCCTACATGACGTAGAATCAGGATATTTTCTTGAGTTCTGCTTTTAGAGTTTTTAATGTTTCTTCATAATTTTCTATAAAGATTTTAGGCAATGATAGTTCTGTATTTATTGTTTATTGGATTGTTGTGTGCTGCCCAGAGTCACTTTCCATGAGTTTGGTGGCTATCTAAATTTGATTAATAAATAAAATATTTCAGATATATGCATCGATATTGCATTTTTTTACTGGATTAAAGACTCTTAAAATATGACAAAGTGAAAATCTCAGACAACGTAACTGTACTTTGATTGAAAAGCACATAACTGCTTAATGTGCATTAACATTTAAAGATGATAAATTTCCCATATAACCAAGTTTTACATATATATAGGAAAGACTCTTAAACTTAGGAAAATGACCACTGCTTCCAAGTGGGTCAGGAAGAAAAATTTCACTCCCTGGCAACATGTAGGATCTGTCAAATGATGAAACAAAATTACCTGATGCAACATCGCAGACGGCTACATTTTCCATACTCTCGGAGTGGAGACCTACACCTGACTCTGCAACTACCATTTAGACGGTAGCACTCCCTCCTAGTTTTTGGTTTCTTGGAAGCATATCCTGCACAGAAATGTAGAGACATGTTTAAAAAGGATTCTTTATCATTTAATTAGCATGCATTAGAATCCAAAGCGCCACCAATGAGACTTGCAACAGAGCATTTGCAGAATGTTGGAAGATGTAGACAAATCGCATAAATAAGAAGGCAAATAAGAAAATGTCATTCCCTCCTGTTATGAATGAGGATTTTAGAGGCTGCCAATGGGACGTGAGGAGCTGCCTATGGTCTGCAACCACTGAGTGGGGGAGGTCAGGGCAGACACACTGAAAGACAGAACGTTGCAAGATGCAGTACTTAAACTCAGTGAACCCTGCCCTCCACCAAAATGCTTCATGCTATTCCTCTTTCTCCCCATTTTCTTTCCTCTTCCCAAAATGTATATTCAGTATTTTGTGGTCATTAAGCCTGGTCACTTTGCTTGAGATGAAATGAAGATTTTTTTTTAACCATCCACAAATGTTAGTATTGCCAAAGTCAGCTGACAAACTGCCTTTTCTTTAAGGATGGCATTGTTTGTGTCACAAAGAGAGGGAGGGGGATCAACCTATTCTCCAAAGCACCCGAAGGCAGGACAAGAAGCAATGGATGGAAACTAATCAAGGAGAGAACCAACCTAGAACTAAGGATGAATTTCCTGACAGTTGGAACAATTAATCAGTGGAACAATTTGCATTCAGAAATTGTGGATGCTCCAACAATGGAAGTTTTATGAAGAGATTGGGCAACAATTTTTCTGAAATGGTATAGGGTCTCCTGCTTGAGCAGGGGGTTGGACTAAAAGACCTCCAAGGTCCCTTCCAACTCTGTTATTCTGTAAAAGAAAGGATTTTATGGAATAAAATTGGAGGGATCTGGAGAGCTATTTACTTAGTTCAACCCTCTGCTTAATGCAGAAAATCCATAGCTAGAGTGTCCCAGGGAGATGGCTAATGACTCTGTTGTTAAACAAAGCAACTCCAGTGTTCTCTGGGAAACAGCTTTAATTGTTGAAGCACTCATCAGCAAACCAAGCTGGATGCCCTTCAAATATGTTAAACTACGAAAATTCCCAGAGTTCTTATTCTGGGATTTTTGTTTTTTTCTTTTGGTAGGAATTGTTGGCCCAACCCTATACGAACTTGAGGACACCAGGTTGGGATATAGTTTTTTTCTGATATTTTCTAACCGGTCATATACAACTCCCTACATGCCATTGACAGCTTCCCTCATCCATAGTGGGAGACGTTGACATTTTCTTATTTGCCTTCATATTTGTGAGATTTGGGAGAGAAGACTCTTATACTTAGAGGAATGATTTGAAATATTCATGTTTTGTAATGCTAGAACCATGATATTCTGTGTTTGAATGAAGCACAGACCCAAATTTGCACAATTTTGATCTTAATCACCAATCTAAGGAGAAGTTTAATTCTTGTAGAACTGGAACTAGACCCTATAAAATAATTTTGGTGACTGTTATATTTAGGAAAGCTGAGTTTAAGCGGTACAAGTTTGCTGTATCAAATAATACGTGGAAGATGGAGACTGAAAATTCCAGGTTGAGAATTGTTGCAAACAACTAGAAATAATTTCAACTCCAGTTTTCATTCCATGTTATTGGAGCCAAAACGCCAAGCCTGTTGTGCCATGGAAGCGTCACTTGTGTGGAAGCCTTTTGTAACCCCAAAATTTGTGAGTCTCCAGTGTGTGGCCCTTCCTCCAGCATGGATGTCTGTGGTCTGCCACTAAGAATCATCAAATCGCAACTGAGGATTGCTTCGCACTGTGGTTGGCTTTGTGGTGAAAAAACAGTTTGCTGTCTGGCCACCTGGTTTCTTCTGTTGGGATTGCAATGGGACGCTCTCTTGAAGCTTTGCAAAAATGTTCCCCATACAGACTAAGGCAGGCTGGCCATTGTGCATAGCAATCACCTCCCCAAGTCAAAGAGGAAATCTCTCTCTCCCTCCCTCCCTCCCTCCCTCCCT
>QLTV01002265.1:6656642-6673273 GCA_003457575.1 Thermophis baileyi
TGGGGGAAGGGAATTCTGGTTGGGGGGGAAAAATTTTTTCTATTTTTTTTCTTCTGCGCATGCGCAGAAACTGAGTCCCCGGCACTCCACATGCACCGCCATCTTGTTTTTGGATTTTTTGGGGGGGGAAAAATTTTTTGCGAATTTTCAGCACTGCGCATGCGTGCGCGGAAGCGGCCAATGCATGGAGGTTTCCCTTCCCCGCGTCTAAAGGCAAAAAAAAGTGGGGCGAATTTTTCAAACACCTCCTGCGAGCTGCGACCTCCCCTACCCCCTTCTTTCCCCTTCCCCCCCCAAACAATCTGGAGGGAGAGCACAAAGAACGCCCCACAACTTGAAACCCGAGCAATGGAGGAGAGCGGCTCTAAGCATGGACATAGAGCCGAAGTTTTTGAAGGCTTTCCCATGGGATTCCTGTCACGGGAGGAAAACACGGAGCCCAGCCAGCCAACTCGGGCTCCGCCTCCCTTTTTGTGTGTCCCCCGTGCATGTGCCCCAGCCCCCCATGCATGCACCCCCCACGCCCCATTTTGGGCCTGGAAAGCCTCCTGCACCAACCTGCAACCCAAAACATGGTGGGCGGCTAGTTCCAGCCAGTCGCTCCCCTGCGCCCGCCTGCCTGCCTGCCTGCTTCACCGCCGACATCAGGAAAGGCCCCGAAGCTGCGCTGCCAGGGATCCATGTTGGAGGCCGTTTGCAGAGGCAGCGGCGGCTCCTCCTCCTCCTGCCAGCCTTGGGGTTTGCCTTACCGGAAGGGAGAAAGTTCCTGGTGGGGGGGGACATCCGTGGTGCCAGTGACTGCAGCCATGCTCCGGAGAAGCCCCATTGGAGCGCCAAACAGCTATGTGCATCTCAATAGATCACTCCTCTATCAATTTACCCCATTCCATTTTAAAGTCATTCAAATTAGTGGTCATCCCCATATCTTATGGAAACAAATTTTCCAGGTTAGTTATGCATGGTTTGGAGAAATACTTGTCTATGTTAAATCTCTTTCCAATCAGATTAATTGGACCTCGTTCATTGTGTCCTGATTCTAAGTGTCTGAGACAAAAAAAAAAAATCACATTCTGCACAGAGATGAATTCCTCCCGGTTCGCACCGGTTCTATAGAATCGGTAGCAAACCGCTGGTGACATCACGGAGCCGGTTCTGTCGGTGCCAGTCCGTGGATGCTGCCATCTTTTTTTTGGAATTTTTTTTGGGAAATTTTTTTTTAATTTTTTGCTATTTTTGTTTTCTTCTGCGCATGCGCAGAAGCCGAGTCCCCGGCGTGCACCACCATCTTGTTTTTGGCTTTTTTTTATTGAGCTTCAAATGTATTTCTCATAACAAAGCTGATCTTGATAATTTTGGTTGTTCTCTTCTGTCCTTCTAACAGCTCTGTGATGCCCGTTTTCAAATGTGGCAATCAAAACTGATGATATTTCAGGTGTGGATTTATATAAGTGCATTATTAAAATAATTTCTCTTTTGTATTCCTCCATGATTTCATTTCCCTTCTCAAGATCCCCTTTAGCATTTTTATCAGTTGGGCATCTTTATCAGTCTCTAAATCTAATTTAAATTCTACACTATTATTATCATTCCACAAAATTCTTCATTAGAATCCAATCAGCCAAAGTTTTCTAGCAATCTGTACGGCCATGTCATTGAACTTGGAAAGAAGCCAATACTACAGATTATCTTCTATCCCTTGGTTCAAAAAAGCAGTTATCTTTTAGTAGCTGCTATGGCAGGGGTGTCAAACTTGATTTCATTGAGGGCCGCATCAAGATTGTTTTGACCTTGGCCGGGGCGGGTGTGTGTGTGTGGCTAGGGTGAGCATGGCCAGCTTGACGTCACTCATATCGGGGGCGCCTGTGATGGCCCGAGTGCTCTGCCAGTGAAAACGGGCTCCCAAGCTCTGTTTCGGCTGTGACGGCCTCCTGCAACCCTCTGCCAGCAAAAACAGAGCTCGGGACGGCCGCACTTAGCCCTCCGAAGCTCCATTTTTGCTGGCAGAGGCACTGCGGGCCAGTCCTTCTCTGTTTCCAGGGAGGCGCCGTGGGCTAGATCTAAGCACCCTGCGGGCCGGATCTGGGCCCCGGGCCTTGAGTTTGACACCCCTGTGCTATGGGAAAATAGGCCAGTTGGTTTCTTTGCTTTTATATAATGAGAAACAAAATGGAAGCAACTTACTATAAGAATTAAGAACAACTTCCTGGAACAGACCATACCAAAAATTCCCTCCTATCTGCTGCTCTCTTTCCCCCAAAAGGAAAACAAACAAACAGTGGTTTATGGAAGCTTCACTTTCAGACCCCAGCTGTCCTCTTTTCAGGGTCAAATGCCATCTAATTATTGCAACTCTCATACCTGTTTATACATGATAAATAGCTCCACCCAGGCTTCCTTTGCTTTTAAAAGAGGTTACAGCACATCTTGGCAGGGAAAGTGGGGAAAATTGCTTAAATCATCCAGGCTGGAACTGAGCAATCAAAGAATTACTTGGTTGCTTTGTTGCTGTAATTATCCTGCAGCTCTCCTTAATTTGCCCAGCCAAAATGCAGCACCTAACTGATCCTGGATATTTCAAAAAGATAAGCACAGTCCAACTATCTTTTCCTTAGATGGGAGAGCATTGAGTCATATAGTTGTAGGCTGCACTGGAATGTTGAAAAACGTCTTAGAAAAAAACACAGTAACAAACCACTTCAGTATTGCTGCCCAATACATTGTTATTTTTTTTTAGACTTTAGATTTTTAAAAAAAATCTGTATTATTTTGATAAATAACTGAGCTTGTTGATTGAAAGGTCGGCAATTCAGCGGTTCGAATCCCTAGTGCTGCGTAACGGAGTAAGCTCCCGTTACTTGTCCCAGCTTCTGCCAACCTAGCAGTTCAAAAGCACGTAAAAAATGCAAGTAGAAAAATAGGGAACCACCTTTGATGGGAAGGTAACAGCGTTCCGTGCACCTTTGGCATTTAGTCATGGCGGCCACATGACCATGGAGACATCTTCGGACAACACTGGCTCTTCGGCTTTGAAATGGAGATGAGCACCGCCCCCTAGAGTCGGGAACGACTAGCACATATGTGCGAGGGGAACCTTTACCTTTTAAAATATTCATTCCTCTTCCTATTTTAACCACAACAACATTGTGAGATGAGTTGGGTTGAGAGAGCGTGACCAGGGGTGGTATTCACTTACCTTTCCTACTGGTTCGCAAATGTGAGCGTGCATGCGCATGCTCTCACTTCGCTCACACGCACCACTTTCGTGCATGCGCATGTCCTTCCGTGCATGCGCCCGGCCTCAAAAACATACCTAAAAAGGATGAAATAGAGCCGGTGCGGGTGGGTGGGTGGCCGGGTGGGCGGGCCCACCCGCGATTTCCACTACCAGTTCGGGCGAACTGGTCCGAACCGGCACAATAGCACCTCTGAGCGTTACCAACCCAAAGTCATACAGTTGGCTTTTGTGCCTAAGGCAGGTCTAGAACTCTTAGTCTCCCTGTTTCTAGCCTGGTGCATTAACCACTAGACCAAACTGTATTCATTCATTCATGAAGTCAGTACAATTCAGGTTTAACTCATAAAATCTCCTAAACCAATTAGCTATAATTTCTTTAATGTTTCCGTGGAATGATCACCAAGGTTTCTGGACTCTTACTAACATTTGGGAGACATTAGCTGATTCACACAACATGTTTAACTTGCTTATAGTACTGAATTTTCTGGGTTTGCAGAACATCTAATCAAGTAAGTTAGGTTTGCACCATAACATAAAACACAAAAAGCCTAGCCAAGGTTATCATTAACCCTCTGTAGCATGTTGTATACATGCATCTTGTATATCTTTACTGTACATGACATGGGTAAGTAAGTAAACGATCATGCAGGAACTTTAACTTTAGTTGCAATTTAATTCTTTTATCAATCAGGCTATAAAATCATATAAATCCAGGGTTTTATATTATATCTACAGAGTCACAAGATGGTACTGAATGATAAACTGACACAAATGATTGAATGTAGTGAATCATATTCTGCTATCAATTAACATAATAAACAGAAAAAAATGAAGCCAGGATTTCTCCCTCATCTGAAAATGAGTGTTTAATACAGTAATGTGGACAAATAGAAATGGCACTTGCCCCCACTCTACTCCAAACAATGTAGATGTTGTTATTCATTCTACTAGTTCAATGTCAATTGAGTAGCTTTTTGTGACACAATATACGTACCAGTAGTTAACTGAAAGTAGTTACCCAATCTCATTTCCTGCACCTATGAGGGAGATGAGCAGATAAGAGGAATAGATAGATAGATAGATAGATAGATAGATAGATAGATAGATAGATAGAGATAGATAGATAGATAGATAGATAGATAGATAGATAGATAGATGATAGATAATAAATAAATAAATAAAAATAAAAATAAAAATAAAAATCAATAAATAATAACAGAATAATGGAGTTGGAAGGGACCTTGGAGGTCTTCTAGTCTAACCCCTGCTCAGGCAGGAAACCCCATGCCATTTCAGACAAATGGGTGTCCAATCCAATAAATAAATAATTTTTCACAGCAGATTAAACTACTACAGTCCAGAGGAACTGCTCTACTAGGCTAAAATGTGACTGACTACTTAGTGGCTCTCCCTGTATAACATCAACTCAAAAATCAAGGGGAAATCTGCAGATTTGGAGGGAGCTGCTCCATTCCACCCATTCTGGTCATTTCCTTACTTCTTTGGGGCTACATGTTTTGGAAGGGGAGGGGTGGACATTTTATTCACTATTAAGTCATTTGCATAGTGCAATTCAACAGGAAGATTTAGCTCATTCCCACCAGGTTCAGGTAGGTTGGAGTTAGAATTAATTCCTTCAGTTAGAATTAATTCCTGTAGGGCAGGGGTGTCAAACTCGATCGCGTCACATGATGTATCGTGACATATCACGATGTTTTTTGCCTTTGCGGAGCCAGGGTGGGCATGGCTTGTGGGTGACTTATCCGGCCGGTGGGCTGCCAGTTTGACAGGCCTGCTGTAGGGGATAAAGAAGGGGATGTAAGTTTTTTTGTGTGTGAAAAACTAACCTTCCCTGGCCCAGTGAAGTGTATTTTCTAAGCAAGCCACTGTGTCATGTGAACACAGCCTCCAATACATTCTGTGAGGGGAAGGACAGCTGGAAATAAAAGTGATGAGTAATTAAAGTGCCCGGTATAATTTCTTTCACTGAATTTTTATTTTGTTTTCTGAACGGAGTCCTGTGTACCGTGCTTGTAACAGGCGTAGTTCCCCTGACACTGCAGCTGGATCCTGTTACTGTGTTTTAATTAAAATGCCAGCAGTTGTTCAGTTGAGTTGCTTCACCAGGCAGGTGATACACAAGTTTAAAAAAAGGAAGAACGCTTTGCTTAATCAGGTCAGGCAAGGTAAATAACACTGCATTAAGTTGTGACCTTTTCAAAGAAATTAACTTGGCAGGCATATTGTATCCCTTCTTGATTAAGCAAATGTTAATTGCTAGTTAAACTGTTGTGAGGATTAGCTTTTGCAATAATAATCTTGGTGGTGCTTTGAGAAATGCAAAGCTGATAGTTGGAGCAATAGTCTATGATACAAGACAGTTGAGAAAGTCTTGAAATAACATTGTTGTTACGGAAACTGCAAAATGATTCTAACCAGTATGACACTGGCTTGTTTTAAACTTGCATGGTTGCAGTTTGGAAAAAGAAAGAAACAATCTTATCTGATTTGCAAAATCATCTTTATCCCTAGTAATACTTGAAGGTCATTCTTGCTGACGGTTAAGGCGACTTGAGAATGAACGTTTATAAGCCCTTCCCCCAAATTATCCCTAGCTAAAATAACACGTCTTCACTAAATTTAGCTAAAATAACATGACTTTGCTAGAAGGCTCTTTCCCATCCATGGTAGCTGAATGTCAGGTGTGAAGAAGGGCAGATCTATGGAAATGTTCGGAGAGGCTCTGGGATTTTTTGGGAAAACCCCATGCACTCTTGTGGGGTCTCAGATTGTGCATCTTTGATGTGAACTTTAATCCCTTCTTTATACAGCTTCCCTGAACTGGATCCCTGCAAGTTATGGAACAATCTATGGAAGTATTATGCTTTGTTGTTGCTAAGGAGCTGGATGGCCTCTAAATGTTCGTGAATGAATAAATAATTTAGACAAAAAAGCAGTTACCTTGAATAAAACTTTTTACACTCAGATTTTGCCAATTAACATAAGTTAGTTTATGCATACTGTGTTTCCCTGAAAATAAGACAGGGTCTTATTTTCTTTTGATCCCCAAAATAAGCGCTTGGCCTTATTTTCGGGTTTCTTTTTTTTTTAAGGTGCAGGAGGTGGCGAGTGCGATCACCTCATAGCCTGCCCTCCGCCATTTTCATTGTGTGTGTGTGTGTGTGTGTGTGTGTGTGTGACAGAGAGAGAGAGAAAGAGAAATGGCGGAGAGGAAACTCTTTCAAACAGCGATGGCTTTCTGCCTCATTGTAGCAGGAGCCTAAGCAACACCCGCGGAGCACAAACCGTGGTTGCCGCTTGCTCCATAGCCACAAGGTGAGCTGCAGAACAGAGGGGCCCTCAGCTGCAAGGTTGCCTAGCGCTGTGGGCAGAGCTGGGGCTAGCAAGAGTGCACTGGAAATATCTCCAGGCACCCGGAGAGACAGAATTCCTGGCCCTCGCTCAATCAGCTGATCAGCGGGCTGTGGTTAAGGGGCCCAGCAGCCTTGAGGTGACCAGGGAAGGGAAGGGCTGCCTCCTGTGCTGGCCACGCCCACCCCTTCACTAGGGCTTATTTTGGGGGGAGGGCGTATATTTAGGCCCACCCCAAAAATCAGGCTTGGCCTTATTTTCAGGACATGGCGTATTTTCGGGGAAACATAGGGCCGTAGTTTGAAGACCCATGCATTAAGCCATAATAGGAATTGCCCAAAGCCCCTTCATTACATCATCACCCAACAAGATTCAACCAGGCTTGAGACAACCTACAAAGTTACCCCTGCATGGCCCCATGGGAGTCGGACAACCAATCAGAATACAAGCTCAAATTCAAAGCCCAACGGAAGGTATAAATCTCTCTCTCTCACCCATGTGCTTTTTTTTTTTTTGTTCAGTACCTTAAAAGCATTTTGTCCTTTCCACCATTTGTCTCCATGTTTCCAGTGTCTTTCTTCCCACTTGGAACTGAACCAGAGGGACATTTCTTCCAACATTAGCATACATGGATATATATTCTAAACTGAAAATATTTCAATTGCTGGAATACTTTAACTCCAAGCTATTCATCTTAATAAATCTCGCTGAGGAGAACTTTGTGAAAATCTTCCTTGAAAAGAATCATTTTTAGTTTTAGATGGCTGCTAAAGAGTCTGATGACTGGGTTGGAGATTTAACAAATACTAAATCTGATTACATAGGATCACATTTCAAAGGCAGTCTTTCATGAAATGCTAAACATGCTTAGTTTGGTAGGTATCCTTGTTTTCTTTCTAAGAGGTAGCAATTCAACTAAGTGGCACACAACAATAATAAAGCTTTATGGAGAGCTACAATACAAGCAAGATGTCTGATACAAAGATAAAATTATTATCCGTTGGTATCATACTAATAAAATAAATACTGCTATCTAGCCAATATAGTTGTATGACAATTTAGATACAAAATGTTTCAAAAGTGCTAAATTGGCACAGATATGAAAATTTTAGAAAAATGCTACATTTGTACAATGTTAGGGCTATGCAACGTTTCTGATTTCTTCCACAGGTGGTGTTTCAGAGAACATAGAAGTCCAGAAATGTTTAGAACTCTTTAAGCTAACTATTCCTTTTCCTGGGATTGTATGATATTGCTTTTTTTAATCATCTCTAAATTGGAAAATCCCCATATCTGCTTTGTTTCTTTCCAACCAATTAGTCCAGTTTTGTTATTACAGTAGCACCAAATGAAAAGTTTGGCTCAGCACTTGAAGCAAACCTTTCTGGCTTCTGGACAAACTTAATATTAAATGGATACCTATCTGCAATACAGACCCTTGATTTTCCACTGGATAGATTAAAGACATGTAAAGCAGATTTCCTGTATTTTTCATTCATTAGCAATTAGTGAATCAGATTCACCAAATGGGTTGGTTCCTAGAGTCATCTAAAAAAATACTTTCAATCTGCATGTAAAAATGTTCCATCTGCGCTACCTCAGGGCAATCATGTTGATAATTCTACTTTGAGCTATCCTGTTGAAGATCAATCATGAATGCTATTGGGATATACAAGGAAATGGCGGTGTGGTAAGAAACGCATCATAGCATCATATGATTAGCAGGAGGCTCAGCCCGAATACTTCTCAGAGGTGCGTTTAATCTGAAAGAGCATTTATCCTCCTCCCTGACCTGCTTACCTTTTAGATACTAAAATTAAAAGGGGGGGGAGGGAGGAGGAGACTTCATCCTGACAGTTGCCATTTGTATTCTAAAGTCTTCCAGTTTCCCAATGCAACAAAAGACAAGCTAGAGATTTCCAGACAATTGAAATAAAATTGCCCCTGGCTAAAACTTGCTGATACCTCATAACAGGTGGTTTTTTTTTTTTTTTGTACAGCCCTTACTAAGCAGTAATCTCTTAAACTCCAGCATCAGAAACCTTTTTGATCATCTGCCTGCTGCCTGGATCTTGGAATTGCTGGAGGTAGAGCTTTGCTACCGGCACATCCCAAAGATGGCTTTTTGGCTCATTTGATCACTTAACAGGTAGAAGATGCCAAGTTCATCTTAAGGGGCGTGCATAAGCGCACCTTTATGCCTACCGTCCCTGTCTTACTGTCCTATTATCTGTACTTACTTTGTTTATGTTTATGTTTATACCTATACCTGCTATCTTGTACATGTTTGACAAATATAAAATAAAATAAATAAAATAAATAAAGTTCTTGCTTGTTTCATCTTGCCCAGCAGGAAGTCTTCTCCAAAGACAGGCCTTGCATAAGCGTTGAGAAGCTTTATTTAAAAAAAAAAAACGAGCATTGGGGCACTCTGACTTTCTCTCTCTCTGGGAAACATGGCAATTATTAAAATAAAAATACAAGGCAGCTGCACATTTTATATTCCTTCCAATGTCCTAGAACCAAGTTCTGAGACTTCAACATAAATCTAAACAGGGAAGCACAGAATTAGTTTGTCAAATATGGGAAGCATGTTTTGCTGATCTAAAGCAATTGCAAATCAAAAAAGAACAAATGAAGAAAACCTCATTCTGGCAGACACCAAATACAGTGTTGCCACTTACCCTTTTATTTCCTTGGATAATAATTTAAGAAGTTTTATACCCATTTGACTTCTTTTCCTCTGGTGTAACAGCAGATTGAAATAATTGGGGGTGGGGTGGGGTGTAAGGATTTAAAGCAGGGGTGAAATTCAAAATTTTTCCCTACTGGTTCTATGGGCGTGGCTTGGTGGGCGTGGCAGGGGAAGGATACTGCAAAATCCCCATTCCCTCCCCACTCTGGGGCCAGCCAGAGGTGGTATTTGCCGGTTCTCCGAACTTCTCAAAATTTCCCCTACCAGTTCTCCAGAACCTGTCAGAACCTGCTGAATTTCACCCCTGATTTAAAGACTTTATTACCTGTATATTAGAATCCCTATCCAGTTTTGGACCATCACATTTGTGTTTTCCTTTTTAAGTAATAATAATAAATTGTCACTTGCCAAGAACAGTGTTCTTTAAACTTCTTTCTCATATCTCTCTAACCACAGCATGAGCTTGTCCTGGTAACAGCTTTTTTATATAATGTCCTTGTGATATTGCCTTTGTCCCATTGTCTAATTCACTGCTGAGGCAATGTAATGTCTTCCTTAGCTGTTCCAGTTTTAAAGTAATGTCTTCCTCCTTCTCCTGACACAATTTTGGCTGTGGATATTTGCTAATAGGGTTCTTGGAAATGACAGCTGGTGTGATCAGAGATGGGTTCTATCCACCTCCTACTGGCCATTTTAGGCTGCTGCAGGCAAATGGTGTCCCTCCGGTCAGAATGAACTGCTTTTCAGGGCCCTTTTGGCTTGGCAATAAATTGGTTGTATAAAAGACCAGATACCTGTCATCTGGCAAAGGCACCTGCCTGTATAATGCCCAACCAGTCCTTTCCATAAACTGCAGTAATTGGGATGACCATGAGAATAAAGCAAAGAGATATAGAAACAGAATTCTGCAGCCTGGATCTGATAGTCCTATCAAAGGTGCACAGCTACAATTTTACTTATGGGACCCTGATATTTACACAACCAGAGAAAGGCCAGAAAATTTTCCAACTTTGTGAAACTGATTTGAATAGATTAAGATAATGGGGAGGAGGATTTGGGTATACTGGATTTCCTGAACAGGATCCTAAATTAGATGTATGTAGACAAACTTTGTACCTTTCTCGAAAATTTCTGCCATGCAGTTCTAAACTACTTCTGTTTACTGATTGGACCATGTGATAATAACATCTACACAATTTTTTTTCTTGTTACAACAGTCATAGACACAATATTAGGACATCTTGGCATGTTGAATTTGCAGAAAAGAAGATTAAATATGTTTAAACACTTTATTGAATGTTCCACTTCAGTTTTTTCCATTTCTTCCAATCCTCCCCAAAACAAAACAAAAAATAAACACCTCCAATCAATACCAAAAGAATCAAATCATTTATTTGAATAGAAAAGGATAGTATCATTAAAACAAAATGGATCCCATCAATACGCCAATGGACAGAATATTTTCCTTATATCTCAGAGGTAGAACAACCTCCAAAGGTTTCAAGAGGAAATGAAAATGGGCTACAGGAGGCAACACATGTAAATATTAGTATGCATAATATTAAATGTGCATGTCTGGATAGTTGTCTTCTTCAGAAAGGAATAAAAAGATCCGAGTTTCCCATTCCTGCACATTTTCTGCTTAAGCCAAAGAGTTGTTGTGAGTGCAGATATGTTAGGAACTGTATGAATAAGCAGAATGAATTTTCTCTTTCAGTCCAGCTCCAACAGAATCACCCTTCTTACTTTTTGATAAACAGATGTTGTTTTCCTGCTTTAAACATGGACTCACAGTGAGGAGGTGCCTGCAGGCAACTATTCAGAAGCTGGCCTACAAAGTCATGTACGAAGTCTTTGATTTTTTTTTAAAGTGGCTGCTTATATAAGATTTTGAGCTATAGCTTTCTAAATACAGTAGCACAAGAACCAGAATGTATCTGAGCCTAGTTGGAGTCCAATTATGTTCTGCAACCTTAATAAGACAGCCTAGTGGTCCATGACTGTCTTTAGTCCAACTGTCATTAGATATAAGTCAGAAAACCTGGGAAGAGATCAGTGGTGAAATCCAATTTTTTTTACTACCGGTTCTGTGGGCGTGGCTTGGTGGGCGTGGTGTGGCTTGGTGGGTGTGGCAGGGGAAGGATACTGCAAAATCTCCATTCCCTGCCCACTCTGGGGCCAGCCAGAGGTGGTATTTGCCGGTTCTCCGAACTACTCAAAATTTCCTCTACCGGTTCTTCAGAACCTGTCAGAACCTGTTGGATTTCACCCCTGGAAGAGATCTTCTTTGTAGCATCCCGATTCTGACATTCTCTATATGGAAAAGTAGCTTAAATGCAACTCTTTGTACTTTTGTGTCAAGCTTTGTCGTAATTTCATGAGGAGTAGAGTGGGAACAAATCAATACACTGGCATAAGACTGTATGACCTTTTGGGAAGTGGGAGATGGCTAACTTATATTAATAGCAATAAAACTTAAACCTATATAGCAATAGCACTTAGCAATAGCACTTAGACTTATATACCGCTTCACAGTGCTTTACAGCTCTCTCTAAGCAGTTTACAGAGTCAGCATATTGCCCCCAACAATCTGGGCCCTCATTTTACCCACCTCGGAAGGATGGAAGGCTGAGTCAACCTTGAGCCGGTGAGATTTGAACCGCTGAACTGCTGGCAGTCAGCAAAATTAGCCTGCAATACTGCATTCTGACCACTGCGCCACCATGGTTTTTCTTTACATTTCATGAACAAAAAAAATCAACCTTGAGGCCCTCTAATTTGGCAATGTTGGCTGTAATAATGGGAGATACATTCAACACATATAAAGAGCACCAGTCTGGAGAGCAATGCACAACCATCTTGTATAAATTATCTTATACCGTATATTTTTGGTGATAGCTGAAGAACTTCTGCATTCCTTCTGGCTTTGAAAATCCTCTTCCAACCATGTCTTTTTGCTGTTGCTTTAACTGACATTTTATTCTGTAGTATTCTTATTGCTGTTGATCTATGAATAAATGCCCTTTTGTTTTTATCATTTCAGTTAGTCCTGGCAGTATTATGTCCTTCAGATCACAAAGGATCAGAAATGACTGAAAAACTGAAGCAATATAGCCTGTTTGGTACAACTAGCAGAGAAGAGCAGAATAGACATTTACAAGATGAAATAATTAAACTGCTGCATCAGATCAAAAATGCTACTTTTGGCTTCCTACAGTGGTCCATCAGCTGCTTCGCAGAAGCGCACAAAGAGGGCTCAGATGTGATTCCTCCCGTTTGTCCCAGTGCCTGCACATTTATGTTTGAACCCTGGAAAAGATGGTTCCATTTCTCAAGGTCGGAGAGCTACTGTTTCTCATTTCATATCCTGTGGTAATGAACTGTACTAAGTCATGGAAATAAACAGTGCAAAAATATAATTCTTTTTTTTTTTTTTTGCTTACTCTGATCCCACTCTTTCTGGAATATCCTGATGTATGCACTTATTGATAGATAGTTTTAACTGACATGCTCGAAAATCAGCAGCTTGGCTTCATCAAATTCTAGGAGGGTGATATCTACTAAGGCCTAATTTTCACCTAGCTGATTAGACCATGAGACTTGAGAAGAGCAAAAAAACAGAGGAACAGTTGATCAGATCTGGCAATGGCCAGTCTGGACTGAGCACCAGCAAAACTCCATTACTAACTTCCTGAAATCTGAAGGTCTGAGAAACAGCATTACGGGACACCAGCCACCTAAACTGCAGTACAGAATTGTCCCAAGTTAGCACAATCTAGAACAGGGGTCTCCAACCTTGGCAACTTTACGACTTGCATGCGCTGGCTGAGGAATTCTGGGAGTTGAAGTCCACAAGTCGTAAAGTTGCCAAGGTTGGAGACCCCTGTTCTAGAAACCACATCTCACAACAAGAAGACCTTAGTTGGTCATAGAAGCAAACCAATGACTGTATCTACAAAAGGCAACTGGACTTTGTTTTCTTTTTCCTTGAAAATGTATCGCTTCTCATCCTAGAAGCTTCTTCAGTTCTGAAGAAGCTTCTTGGATGAAAGCAAAATGAAAATGAAAAGCAAAATGTTTTCAAGGAAAAAACCAAGAAAGTCTAGTTGCCTTTTGAACAGCATCTTTGGGACAATGATGACCTGGATGACTCTGGAGAATATCTATAAACAATGGTATCTACACGTTACCTGCATCCCACTGACAAAAACTAAACTGAAATGCTTTTATAGATGGTATATAATATTTTCTGGCTAGTTTTCAACATCCTGGCTAACTTCCCTCCACTGTGGAGTGGTCTTTCTTCCTTGCAGCAACATGAATTCTTCATCTCTCTCATTTGAATGGAGCCAAAAGACTTCAGCTATATTTCTCCTCTATTGTTCTCAGTTAGGGAGCCTCCAAGTCATCACATGGTTTAGGATAAGTTTGTTCTAATCACTGAAAAGAGGGGATGCTTCTGCCTGTATGAGTTAAATTTTGATGTGGTCTAGTTCCTGTCCTTTGGGAGCCTCATTGTTCTTATTCTCCACCTGTCTGCAAATCCTTCTGGACATTATCTTGACTGGTACCACAGCCCACTCCTATTAGATCAGTGGAAGAGCCCCTTAACTCCCTCTTCTCTCTTCTCCCAACCAGATAATGGGAGCTTCTTCTCCTAGGTCTTGAAGATATCTCCCACCCCTGTGCCCATTCCTCCCACTTTAACAAAGCGAGAAGCGGCGGGAATTTATGTTCATTTTTGTCACGCCAATAAGCTTGAGTGGGGTGGAGAGGCTGAAGGAGGATGTGAGGGGGCAATCGCAGAGGAGGTCAGAGAGCTCGTCCCTCTCTTCCAGCTCATAGGTGGCATCATTCAGCATCCGCCGGTGTAGGTGGCAGGTCTGCTCGATCTTGAGTTTGTTGATATCACTGCGCAGGCGCATGAGCTGCCGAGCCAGCTGCTGGTCCTGGAGACGCATTTCCATCTGGAACACAAAAGCAGGAGGGGTGTGACAGGATGGCAGAGGATCATCAAATCAGGAGGAGATACAAAGATTTGGGATTGCAACTTGTACCTCTTTTGACAGAAAACGAGATAGCTTATTCATCGCCACTGCTGCCATAGTTAAAATTCCTGATGTATGGGGTCTAGGAAAGACTTTGTCCCATGACAAGTTCTTTTTTGTGACCTACTTCATGCCTGCCACAACTTACAATCGAAATGGGAAGGCTCCATTACGGTTGTAAGTTGAGGACTACCTATACAGCAGTTTCTACATGAGGGGGGAGGGGGGGTTGGGATTAAAAAAAAACCTAAAATGGCAATTGCAGCAACATGACCAAAGCTATGTTGTTTTGTGTACTGGTAGTCCTCAACTTATGACCACAGTTAAGCCCCAGATTTCGTGGCTAAACAAGGCACTTGTTAATTGGGTTGTTCTCCTTTTTTGCCACAGTGGTTAAATGAATCACTGCAGTTGTTAAGTGAACCGTGCAGTCGTTTAGGGAATCCGGCTTCCCCCATTGACTTTGTTTGTTAGAAGCTGGTTGGGAAAGTTACGAACATGACCCTGGGACAGTGCAACTGCCCTAAATACGTCCCAGTTGCTAAGCGCCTGAATTTTTATCACGTAACTAATGTCTTAAGTGTGAAAACTGGTCATAAATCCCTTTTTTTCCAGTGCTGTTGTAATTTTGAATGGTCATTAAACAAATAGTTTAAGTTGAGGACTATCTGCTTGTGTTATGAAAAACGCTCGTACAAAGGGATGAGACTTTGATTGCTTTGCCGTGACTATTATTTTAACATACATCTGTATCATCTTCCTACATATGCTGCTGCTCCTATATATAGTATATAATCTGAAAGATATTCTATTTTCTACACAATCTAATCACATGGACAAGAATCTATAGACATTTAGATACGGTATATCTTAATGCTAGATTTAATTAATAACAAAACCAATCCTCGTCCTTTCACACTCTTCTATGCTACCCAAACACCTGAACAAAATTCTGGATAATGATAATTGCAATACTGCCTACACATAATATTCGATTTACAAGTGTACCATTTACCTCTGTTGGACGTCTGCCACCTAGTGGCCACCAAAGGTTTTGAATTTAATTGCTGTTCCTGTTGCCTCATTCACATAATCCCACTCTTTCCCCATGACTGAAACTTTGGAGAAGCTTTTACAAAATATTCCTTTACTGAGGGCAGTTTATATGCATTTCCCCAAAGGCTGTTCCTGAAACTATCTGAACAATGCACATTAAATTCACTCAGTAAGGATATATTTTTCAAAACATGTCAGGCCAGCAGTAGAATAATGTTTACTGGTGCCTGGGAATCTCTCCCTAATATTTTGCCTTTGCCTGCTCTTTAAACAAAATGTGTCTCATGAACAAATGCCAAAGATCTCCCCTCCAAAATCAATTAAGATACAATGAATGCAAGTGTCTCAGAACAAGAAATGCAAATGGTGCTTGAGGGGGTGGGACTAGTACAAATTTGATTGTATTGATTTGATTAAAATTAAATAACAGTGAGTTGATACAGTTAATAGGATTAAAATCTACATAATTAACCAATATAAAACCAATTTGGCATAGCGGTTAAGGTGCTGGGCTATAAAGCAGGAGTTCTGATCCTACCCTAGGGATGAAAACCACTTGGGTGACTTTGGACCAGTTAGTTTCTCACACCACAACCCACCTCACAGGATTGTTGTGGAGAAAACAGGAGGAAGAAGAAGGAGTATTTTATATATTTGCCACCTTGAGTTACATATAAAATAATAAAGGTGGGATAAATAAATAAATTTCCCTCTTCTATTAATGAAAAATTCCATTGAAGAAAAATTTGGAGATATTCTCAAGACAGGGAAGGGTCATTTGTAAATTATGTAAAATTTACATAAACTGTAAAATTATGCATGTTAGATAGGCGCGGGAATAACAGCCAAGACGAAAAAGACCCGTTCAGCACTTTAATAACGGTTAGCACTAACTACAGCAGACTGGCGGCTGGCGGCAGGGAAGCCGCCTTTATGGAGCTCCCCGCAGCCAGCTTGGCCAGTGACAACGCTTCAAACTCCCCGCCACTGATTTAACCCAATCAGCGGCGGGTATGCAAATACCTGCTTGTTAAGTCGGAACACAACACCCCTCCCCTCTTAGTTCAGCAATTGACCAATCCGGTATTAGTGTGGGTGACGTAGTCGCGCAAATAGGCGGGCCGCCGTAAGGTCCTACTGGGCCTGCGCGATTCAGTCTCTCTGGAGTCTTCGTTCGGCGTGGACATGGCATGTGTTGCTCCGTCCTTGCCCTGTGGAAAAATCT
>QLTV01002265.1:6677298-6704834 GCA_003457575.1 Thermophis baileyi
AATTTTTGGCTTCCAAGATCATGCGAAATCTGGACATATATGTGCGCCATTCTTCTGTTTGTGGATTGAAGAATGCTGGTGCTGGAGAGTGCTGTTGTGCCATCCTGTTGTTTGGCCGGTGCAGGTCGGAACTTGCTAAGATGGCCGATGGATGCCACGAGGTGCCTTTGTTCAGTCGTCTTCTCCCACTGCCTTCGTCGCCAGTGTTAGATAGGCGCGGGAATAACAGCCAAGACGAAAAAGACCCGTTCAGCACTTTAATAACGGTTAGCACTAACTACAGCAGACTGGCGGCTGGCGGCAGGGAAGCCGCCTTTATGGAGCTCCCCGCAGCCAGCTTGGCCAGTGACAACGCTTCAAACTCCCCGCCACTGATTTAACCCAATCAGCGGCGGGTATGCAAATACCTNTAGATAGTCGCGGGAATAACAGCCCAGACGAAAAGACCCGTTCAGCACTTTAATAACGGTTAGCACTAACTACAGCAGACTGGCGGCTGGCGGCAGGGAAGCCGCCTTTATGGAGCTCCCCGCAGCCAGCTTGGCCAGTGACAACGCTTCAAACTCCCCGCCACTGATTTAACCCAATCAGCGGCGGGTATGCAAATACCTGCTTGTTAAGTCAGAACACAACAATGCACCCTGTTTTGTTTTGTTTTAAATCAAACAATGGGTGCTCCTTTCCTGATTAAAAAAGGTAAATGAAACTTGAGGAAAAGTTAACTGCATACTGTCCAAAGTGAGATGGATAATACCTCAAATAAATAAAATACAGATTACAATTATTTCAGTTCACAACAGAAAGTGACTGTTTCGTTTGCACAAGGAGACTCTGTGTAGTCAACAATATTCAATTTGCCCTTCACAGAGAGAAAATCTATCAACTTCTGCCAGTTACAAAATGGCAGCAAGTCATTCAGACAGGTCTTTGCCTTAGAAAGTGGTGGATTATGGCAATTGTAGGTGATTAATCTAGTGTTTCCCTAACTGCTATCCTCCATGTATGTTGGAAATAAAACTCTCAGAACTAACATGTTAGCTGAGAGTTCTCAAGAGTTGTAGTTCCTGTTCATCTGGAGGAAAGATGATTTATTTGTGTCATTTGGTCAGGTTTATTGGCTTTGTTGATGTTATCTGCCAGTCTTACTTTTGAAAAACGTCTTTAATTCACTTTAGTTCTGTATTTTCCCTGAGCATCATTTGTTATAAAACCAATATGAGAGTTGATTGTCAGATTGATAAAGAGGGACTGTTTTGTAAATAGCCAGTTGCAATCTTCCCCATTGTCAGTGAAGGGACTTGATTACACAGCAGATTATAAGAAAGCTATTGGGGGGGATTAGAAACTCTCCATATTAGTGTAGGAAGTTAGCACCCACCCCTCTCCTAGGAAAATGAAATATTCTAGGAAATATTAAAAAGGCAGAATATTATATTTTCCCTAAAGGAGAAACATGTTTCTAAAGACAAACTCAGAACCTCAGCTCCCTGCCACACACACCCCCAGAAGATATTTTGGTGCCAACCTATCTACAAGACAAAGGCTGGGCCAGCTTATTTACAACACAAAAGACATGGCCCTCAGGACATGAGCCCTCACTCAAGATCCAAACCAGGATAAAGCCATTAAGCCAGGGGTCCTCAAACTTTTTAAACAGGGGGCCAATTTACGGTCCCTCAGACTGTTGGGAGGCCGGACCGGCTGGGTAGGCGTGGCTAGGTGGTCATGTGACTGGGTGAGCGTGACTAGGTCATGTGACTAGGTGGGCGTGGCCAATTTAACAGTCCATTAAACAATGCACACAAATTAAACTTTAATTTGTTTTGCTCCTGGGGGGTGTTTTATTTGCTTTTGTTTGCATGTTGCTCTTTTGGTTGACTTTTTACTAGATCATTTTTTCAGTTGTTTAGGAGTCTAGTGGTCCACTTCAGAAAACTCAGTTTTGCAGCAATTCTTCTCAGCCCCAAGGAGCTTGCGAAATCTCTCTCTGTTTCTCTTCTCCTCTTCTTCTCTCTGTCTCTGTCTCTCTCTCTGTCTCTGTCTCTCTCTCTCTATCTCTATCTCTATCTCTCTTTCTCTATCTTCTGGAGGTGGGGGAGGTGAAAAACAGGCAGTTTTTGCCTGTTTTTTGGCCTCCTGGGGCGTCTGTGCGCCCCATTTTTTACCTCCTCCGCCTCCAGAATGTCTCTCTGCAGGCCAAAATTGTTGGCCTTACATTTCAGTTCCAGCCCGCGGGGCTCGCGAAGGTAAGTCCTGCGCTCGGCCGAAGGGTGGGTGGGGCGATGTGGACGGGGCAGCCTCGTGGTCCTGCGCGGGCCAGATTAATGGCTTTGGCGGGCCGCATGCAGCCTGTGGGCCGTAGTTTGAAGACCCATGCATTAAGCCATAATAGGAATTGCCCAAAGCCCCTTCATTACATCATCACCCAACAAGATTCAACCAAGCTTGAGACAACCTACAAAGTTACCCCTGCATGGCCCCATGGGAGTCTGACAACCAGTCAGAATACAAGCTCAAATTCAAAGCCCAACGGAAGGTATAAATCTCTCTCTCTCTCTCACCCATGTGTTTTTTTTTTTTTTCCCAGGACCTCAAAACCATGTGTTCCTGCCCACCATTAAACAATCTTTCCAAGCAGTCTTCATGTCTCCAGTGTCTTTCTGCCCACTTGGAACTGAACCCAGAGGGACATTTCTTCCAACAATAGAAAAGAAACCTTGAAAAGAATCATTTTTAGTTTTAGATGGCTGCTAAAGAGTCTGATGACTGGGTTGGAGATTTAACAAATACTAAATCTGATTACATAGGATCACATTTCAAAGGCAGTCTTTCATGAAATACTAAACATGCTTAGTTTGGTAGCTATCCTTGTTTTCTTTCTAAGAGGTTGCTGGTAAAAGCAGAATGTCAGATTAGATTAAAGTTAATCCATATTGTCAGGCTATTTCTGTGTCTTTGTGGCTTTACAACATGGTTTTTATTTTTAGATATATTTTTTTACTG
The DNA here is from genome assembly GCA_003457575.1 of Thermophis baileyi. NCBI lineage: Eukaryota > Metazoa > Chordata > Lepidosauria > Squamata > Dipsadidae > Thermophis > Thermophis baileyi. The sequence continues at coordinate 6,680,302 of QLTV01002265.1, forward strand.
TACTGATCCCCCCCCCCCTTTCTTATAAGGATCAGCTTTTCACCAGCTGTAGTCCAATAGCATCAAACCTTTCCCAGGGAGATAAAGCTTCTTGCTGTCAAGAATTTTCTGCCTTCGGGGTGAGAAGATTTTTTGTACTCTAGTAAAATAAAGAGAGAGAGGTTGAAAGTGGGAGGGAAGAGGCTGGTATTTTGCTGATAAAGGGCACAAGGGAAAGCTTGGGATGGTTGACAGAAGCATTACATGGACAATGAGGAGAAAGATGGCATTGCTGGATCCCATCCCATGCTCAGTACTTGTGCTTAGTTTCTGGTAGCTTGGATAACTAGCAAGCTTCTTGCATAGTAAAATATTCTTTGGGAATATAAAAATATACAAGGATAGAAAAATAATAGTTCCAATTCCACAGGGACACAGTGTTGATCTCTGAAGTTTGCTAAAGCATAAAATCTTCTCTGATCTCTTTCTGGGTTTTTAAGAAAGATTCCTTAAAAGAAGAGATGTAAGAATGAATGAATGAATGAATGCATCCCCGAGTTTCCTTTTTGTTCTTTTTTCCTTGCTAACCATTTTTCCCAGGTCAACTTATCCACTGCGTGTGTGACTTGGAGTGCTTCTGACAGACAGTTCCTGGCATTCATTCAATCAAAAGCCATTGTGTAATTTATTCCATCTTTCTTTAGTAAGAAAAGCATGGAAGCAGTGATAAAAAAGCATGGGAATATTTCATGCTGAAAATTATGTTGTCTGGACACACACACCCCAATACAAATTCTATTGAATGGAAGAAGCTTTCCTTCTTTCAGAAACAGCGTATGCAAAACACTATCCAATCAAACTGCATGAAAATAAAAGAATGAGCTTCAATGAATTTTTGTGTTGTTTTTTCTTTATCATGTTTTTTTCCTTTATTCTTAACACTCCAGAGGTGGTATTCAGCCAGTTCGGACCGGTTTGGGCGAACCGGTAGTAGCGACAGGCAGGTGGGGTGGGCCCGCCCCTGCCCCGGCGATATGCCATCCCATTTAAGCACATTTTGAAGCCGCGTGCATGCATGCTAGCCACGTGCGCGAGCACAGCGCATGCGTGGAAGGCCACACGCATGCACGAAGGAGGCGCATGAGCTCACATTTGCGAACTGGTAGGGAAGGTAAGTGAATACTACCTCTGTAAAACACTCACTTACTCTAACACTTTTAAATAAGAATTTATTGCTAAACTGAAACAATGATTGGCCAGTATAGTTAATTTTATTCATTAATTTACTAGATTGATTGCTTGCCTGTCATCCAAGAGCTTCACACATGGCATATAATGTTCCTCCAACTTTTTCACACAAGTCGTTGGGGCAATTTTATTCTAAGAGAGTGCCCGACCTTAAGTCACCCAATGAACCCAGCGAACTTTCATAATTGAGGATAAATCTGAACTTCGGTCTCTCCAGTTCCAATTCAGCCACACAACATTACATTCCCAAATGTTTTTAGGAGGACCATCAGGAAAAAAACCAAGATAGTAATCCTTTTCCTAGGTTTTCCCTGCAGCATCTGGTATTCAAAAATGCACTTCTTTTGAACTCTAAATTCTACTTCACTCTAATGACTTAAAGGAATTAACTTCCTTCCATTAATTCTTCCCCAGCCAGCTTTTAAAGCTATCCATCTGATGACCATATCTCCATTTTGAGACAACAGTGTAATGTTAAGTACTTTTGGTAAGGAATAAGTCTCTGCTCACCAGGGGACTGCTGGAAGCATGTAGGATTGCATGGCACTTTATATACTGTAAGAATTCCTTTCTGTAGTTAGAATTGCATTCATTTTGATGAGTGGCTCCAAGTTTGAAGGGAAAAAAGCAGTAAACATACCTTTTCCCTTTTCTTTCTTTCTTTCTTTCTTTCTTTTTCCTCTCTCTCTCATTTTACTATGTAATTTGACAGGGCTCTATTATAACTTCTCACTCCATCTGGGTAGTAATCACTATTTTGAGGGGTCCTTGGTGCTCTCTAAGTTTGGTTGTTGTATTTTTGGAGACGTTTCATTATCCAAACTAGGTAACACCATCATAGTTTGGGTAATGAAACATCTGCAGGAAAACAAGCAAGCTCAGAGACCACCAAGGACCCCTCATTTCAGCCCTGAGCTACAAATATTCTCCTTTATTGGAATCACTGCTTTAAAAAAGAAAAGAAAAAGGCATTTGAAACTATTTTTTAAAAAATAAGTCTCAGATGTGGCCCTGGTTTTTTTTTTTTTCCTATCTCATTGATTCCAGGATTAGAGATTTTGTAATCTCAGACTCAGTGCTTCCTTTTAGCTTTACAGAGTTCATCTTGCTGCATGGAACAATTATAGCACTTAGCAATAGCAATAGCACTTAGACTTCTATACCGCTTTACAGTGCTTTACAGCCCTCTCTAAGCGGTTTACAGAGTTAGCATATTGCCCCCAACAATCTGGGTCCTCATTTTACCCACCTCGGAAGGATGGAAGGCTGAGTCAACCTTGAGCCGGTGAGATTTGAACCGCCGAACTGCAGCTAGCAGTCAGCTGAAGTAGCCTGCAGTGCTGCACTCTAACCACTGCGCCACCTCGGCTCTATATAGGCTGTATATAGAAATTCAAAAGTATTTTGCTTATTCTTCCTCTTTTTTTCCCTCAGTTCAGCTCATGGCCCTACAAGCATTGCCATCAAGGTGGCATTTTAATCACAGCCTCTATTTCCAATCTGATGATGAAATGGAAAACCCTTGGAATTGGGTGGTTTTATTAAAGTTATATGAACAGATTTTTTCCCTTCCCGTGTAGGGTAAGAAAGTTTATGGTGGGATGCAATCTATTAATTCATCAATTTGAAGCAGCACATGCCTTACCGTGCTGCTATATTGCTCACCAAGTGATTAAAAGCAATACTCAGATAATGAGACAAAAAAGAAATATGCCTTAACAAAATTGAGTTTCTCCTTGACTGTTTCAAATAAGTCCAAATAATATCTTTCCCCATATTCTCATTTTCTAAAACCAGAATTGAAGCAAGGCATATGCATATGTGTATCCTGCTCTGGCTTTTTCTAATGTGAATACCGAGGTGCGTAACACATGTAAGCCACAGTGGTCCATTAACATACATCCCTTGTTCAAACTGTCTGAAAGTCAATCAAGTCTATAGGGCAGCGACATTAATATTGCCATGTCTGCCTGACAGTTATGACTCTCCTACTGAATGTCTTGTTGAAGTCAGGATCTATTAATCTTCCAGAAACCTTATAAAAGCATATAGCAAGCTGCCTTGTGCTTTTGGGGAAGGAACTCGAAAAAGAAGCAGAACTAGAGGAAAAGGGGAAAAGGTGGGGTTTTTTTTTTTTAAATCATTGTTGCCAGGAATCTCATTTTTGTCTTTTCAGCGGTAATACTAAAACACGCCTAGAGGTTCTGCTGATAAAGAATTAAAAAAAAAAACCCAATAGGAAATTACTTACCAACTCTTTCCGGAGCCAATTTAATGCTTCATCGATGTTTCCAAAGCCACACACTTTCTCCGGGACAAGCAATATTGGCTGTCTGGAAGAGCTTCCATTGATATGAACCTGCACGTCTCTCAAAGAAATATTTTCCTCAGTTGGTTTCTTCTCTTGCCTGTCCATGTCCTCCTCGGGAGGTTTGGCATGGCTCTTCCAGGCCAGTCCTTCCAGCTGAGCTTTCCACTCCAAATATGAAGGCCTCCTTGTCTCCAGCCTCAATTTCTCTGTCAGGGCTTTCAGATTCCGAAGATGATCATCAAACGGGGGACCACCTTCAGCCTTATCATCCACACTATCCAGCATTTCTTCTACCTGGATTTCTGGCATGGATGTCATCCTTTCTGCTGGAATATCAGAAACATCCATTGAAAGGTTTGCAGTAGCGTTCCAGATGCAGGCAGGACCATTCAAACAAAGATTTGATCCTCAGAACTTCCTGGGCACACAGCAGTTTTTCCCACTCAATTCAAAGAGGCTCCTTTCATCCAACCATCTAAGCAGAAAAACAAAGACATATTGTTTGATTCAGACAGGAACCATTAAAAAAAAAAAGATCAAACATGCAATCAGAACTTCCTTCTATGGCTTGACTTGAGAAGAAATGGAAGTTGAATATTTCAGCTTAAGAAAACATCTAGCTAAGAGATTCTGCACAGCTATCTGGCGATGTTCTGGGGCAAGAGCAAACAAGCTTTTAGCTTTGCAGAGAAACATTTTGCTGCAATGAGACCTGTCAAGAACTATGCTTCAGGCCATAAAGTGGATTATTAAGGATGAAGTCAGACATTAAGAAGAAATGCAATGACGGGGTGTTACACAATTCATAAACTCTGATTATTATATTGTGCTTAACATGTTCTAAACTTTTCACCATTATTCTTTGCAATACAAGAGGAAAAGAGTGGGGTAGTAAGGATGGAAAAACTGACTCACTTCAGGAGCTGCCTTTATGGAGGGTCAAATTAGGCATCATACAAATAATGCATGTATCAGTGTCTGAGCATCTTTTAAACCGAAAAGGAAACGTGGAGGTTGTATCCATCAGTGAAAGAGTACCCTGCAGAGAAAGGACTTACAGCTCACTTACAGCTGTATTTTCACTCACATTTGAATCCACCAGATATTGCTCTTTTGGGCAGTCACAGTGAATAATAGTTGAGGAGTTCACTTTTGAGGTGTGAAGAAAGGGTTACATATTGCCACTGTTCCCCACAAATTCTCCACTCAGACCCAGCATCTTCTCTGGCTGCTTTTTAGTTACAACAAAAACACATTTGGAGGCTATTTTCATATTTTAAAATATCCATACTTTAGCATTCCAGTCTTCACTCCAGAGAAAAGTGTTAAAATTTACCTGGGATTACCCCTATTGTGGTTGATGTGAGCTTCCAAGTCTTCTTCAAACAACCAAACTTGGTCACAATAAATGATTAACTGCTAACTGAATAAGTGAAGTGAGTTTTAGCAGAGGTGTGTTCAAATTTCACCTGTAATATGGTTCATGCAACTCCTATTTATTACAAAGTCACATAGTCCTGTACTTGAAGCCACTTGTTCTAAAGTCCAATGTAAAGTAAAACCAACTCTTTGTCCACTTGAGAACATGGAGAGAAAGGAGTTCTTGGACATCAAGGTACATGCACATTAACGAATAATCTGAATAATTGAGTCATTCTGTTTGCTGAATGCTACCTGGGCCTCCTGTAATTTAAACACCAAATCTGTAATTATTTCAATGGAATCTTTTCACAGAAAGAATCACCATGAAGAATACATATCTACTTTTTCATCCTCTTCATCATTTGGACAGATGACTTAAGTGAAATATTAAAATTCTTTATTGCAAATTTTGGCTTTAGCACTACCAAGATGAATTAGCTTTAATTTTTTAGAAATGACTATATAGTAGTAGTAGCACAGCAAGTAGAGTTATCTTACTACACCAGTACAGAAATAAATATTTGCTTCCTTAAACCACAAAATGGTTGGAGGGATTTATACCTGTATGATGCATAAATTGAGGCAAATTCATTTATATTGAAAAAAAAACCTAAGGTGTTTCCCCACTTTCCCTAAGCACAGGACACGCATGTCCCAGCAACCTCCCTTTTCTGCAAAGTCCCCATGAAGACCATCTCCAGATCATGACTGAGATAACTATAAGTTGTCCTTAGCCAAACTGGTTTTAGTGTTTTCCCCTTCATTCTGGTACCAGCAGGGGTGAAAACCAGCAGGTTCTGACAGGTTCTGGAGAACCGGTAGCGGAAATTTTGAGTAGTTCGGAGAACCGGCAAATACCACCTCTGGCTGGCCCCAGAGTGGGGTGGGAATGGAGATTTTGCAATATCCTTCCCCCAGGAGTGGGGAGGGAATGGGGATTTTGCAGTATCCTTCCCCTGGAGTGGGGTGGGAATGGAGATTTTGCAATATCCTTCCCCCAGGAGTGGGGAGGGAATGGGGATTTTGCAGTATCCTTCCCCTGCCATGCCCACCAAGCCACACCACGCCCAAGCCACGCCCATAGAACAAGTAGTAAAAAAATTTGGATTTCACCACTGGGTACCAGCCAAGAGCAACTGCAAAATGTATAAAATTCTCTTAGGAATTGTCACCCATTGTTTATGAAGGAAACCAGCAGTGACTGGGCAAAGAATAAATAGAGGGCAGGGGCTATCTGATCTGGCTGCAAAAGACCACTACATGACAGTAAAGAGATACAGAAAACTCTATTGTTTATCATCTATTGGTTTTCCAAAATTTTGCATCCCAAATCTAGTAATCTGGATTACTAGAAAATTGCTCGAGGAATTTACACCTACTGTATAAACTCCATAAACTGATGCAAATTCAATTCAATTATCTTTTTCCAGATTGTCTTGAAAAGGCTAGTTTATGGTGTTTCCCCACTTTCCGCTAAGCATGGGACCTACATGCCCTGGCAACATCTTTTTTTTTTCCTGCAAAGTCCCTTTTAAGTCTTCATCTCATCCCCAGGCCATGACTGAGATAAATGCAGGAAAAATATAGTAAATTTCAGTATTCTTTTTTTTTTTTTTTGCCAACCCAAGGATGATCTCATCTTAAGAGTGGGGAAAAGCCCTAAGTCATGAGAATCTGTTCCATCTTTTCCTTTCTTCTTGCATTTATAGGTTATGTTGCCTCCTGAGAAGCTCAAAGCAGCACACTTAATGTTCTCCATAGTATTATTCTGTGTCAGGTAGTTTGGCTAAGAGATAAGACAAGGGTGATTTAGCATATGGATTTATTTATTCTAAAATATCAGACAATACTATCACCTAGAAACGGATGTGAGCAATAGCACTTTAGACTTATATACCGCTTCATAGTGCTTTACAGCCCTCTCTAAGCGGTTTACAGAATTAGCATATTGCCCCCAACAATCTGGGTCCTCATTTTACCCACCTCAGAAGGATGGAAGGCTGAGTCAACCTTGAGCCGGTGAGATTTGAACCGCCGAACTGCAGCTAGCAGTCAGCTGAAGTAGCCTGCAGTGCTGCACTCTAACCACTGCGCCACCTCGGCTCTTCAGCCGAGGCTTGGTGTAACCTTTGTTCTGCCATTAGAGTTCCTCTCTTGGTCATGCAATCCTGAACAAATTTTTGTAAAACTGAGTTTCATTTCTTCTGAGAATAGAAAAGCATATACTGTAGGTAGAAATCTGGTTGTCAGAACTAGCTAGGTTCACACAACCTTTAAACCTGAATTAACAAAATAGAGAGACACAGTTTGGTTTAGTGGCTAAGAGACCAGGCTAGAAACAGTGTCTGTGAATTCTAGTATCACTTTAGACACAAAGCCAGTTGGGTGACTTTGAGTCAATCATTTTCTCTCAGCCCTAGGAAGGAGGCAATGGCAAACCACTTATGAAAGATCTTCCCAGGAAAACTTCAGGGACTTGCCCAGGCAGTCTCTGAGAACTGAACATGATTGAACAGAAGGAAAAAAAAATACAACTGCTATTTTCACTTCACAAGCTCTGCCAAAAGAAATAAAGTTTATTGTTGTTTAAGACAATGGCCTAGTTACCACATGTTGAACAGCGAAGTACTCAACCATTTTAACTTAATCTAGTGATTTGGGCAAACCCAGCCACAGGGTGAGGTTGTAGCATTTAAAATGCAAGATGATGATTATCTATAAATATACACATAGAAATGTAACCTGTCAAAACTTTCTTCTCCCCGATGGTTTTCCAGAATCTTTTCTCCATGCATGAACATGTTTCCAGACCCTTTTAGTTATGCTGTTGTGATTCCTAGAAGAACAAATATTTCTTTGTCCTTTTAGATATTTGTAACCCACCCTAAGTGCAAATGAACAGGAAATCTCTGAAACTTCCCCTTAATAAAGATTTAGGCCATTCATTCCCTCAAAACCTCACAGGGTTGTTGTTGTGGGGAAAAGAGGAGGAGGAAGGAATATTAGATATGTTTGTTTCTTTGAGTTATTTTTCAAAATAATAAAGGCAGGATAAAAAAAATAAAAAACCCACAATAGTGCTGATGTCAAGCCTTGACCGAAGGATATCTGTCTCCATGGTTACAATGACCCTTTTGTCCTTACATTAGGAAGATCTGTTTAATCTAGGGGAATGAATCAACCAGCTCTACTAATAAAAATGGTTGTTCATGCAGAATGAGGAAATGTTTCTCTCATTCTCCTTCATTTATTCTCTGAAATAGTGGTAAATGACACCTATCCAGCCTTGCGCTGATTTTTGTTTAGGAACGTATGTAGACAGCTGGAATGCTCTTCAAGAAATCCAGACAGACAGCAACCAGATTCAGGTGGTTCACCAGCTACAAGAGGGTTTGCCTACTTGCATACCAAGCAATCAGCCAAGGACAGGACAGGCAATATTTTTGAGTATCACCCAGGGGTGAAATCCAGCAGGTTCTGACAGGTTCTGGAGAACCGGTAGCGGAAATTTTGAGTAGTTCGCAGAACTGGCAAATACCACCTCTGGCTGGCCCCAGAGTGGGGTGGGAATGGAGATTTTGCAATATCCTTCCCCCGGGAGTGGGGAGGGAATGGGGATTTTGCAGTATCCTTTCCCTGCCACGCCCACCAAGCCACACCACGACCACCAAGCTACGTCCACAGAACCGGTAGTAAAAAAAATTGGATTTCACCACTGGTATCACCAGATATGAAAAGTGTGAAATTTAGAGCGTGTTGTAAGTGTTTCACAAAATGCTAGGTAGGAGATTGCCCATTCACAGAATGTTTCCACTTTGGAAATTTATTCACGAGAAACTGGTGAAGTCACTCCCTGCTATGCCTTCCAGTTCTCCAAGTGGTGGTTGCTGATGATGGTGATTTAAAAAATGCTCCCTAATCCTCCTTTGGGGAGGTAGGTTGACATATTTCTAAATAAAGACTTGCCATGTTTCTTTTCAAAGAATGCCTGTGGGGCCCAGAGGTATTTCCATAAATCAGGATGATACTAGAAGCTTGGCTTTGCAGAACGCCTGCTTCTTATTTAGTCATTTATTTGGTAATTAAGGAACCTTAAAAAATAATGCCTAGCAGGATAAGGAATCTTGCAAGCACCAAGAAAAAGATGCTGCGGGCATTACTGGGTAAGCTAATTGGTTGACAGTTTGAGGGCGCCTGACATGCTGATTTGTGGAAATTAAACTGCTTTGGCTAAAGTGCTTGTTAAAATCATACTACCTCCTATTTGCTTTGCTGTGGCATTTTCAATCTGTATTTGGGAACGCAACAAAATAATTTACATTATAAATTTATCAGACATTTGGCAAAAGGAGGACATGTCCTCCTTTTTGTCCTCATGACCTCTGTCCATCAGGCATAGTCTTAAAATCAAACACTGTCAGTCTTTTCAAGTATCTCTTACTATGCAGCTTTTCTCCATGGTGCAGTGCTTTCCTAATGTGCTAACTGAAAGTTAACAAGCTTCATTCTGTGACCTTAATTAGTTGATTAGAGCCCTCCTTACTCAGTTAGAGCCAATTAGAGCCCTCCTTACTCAGTTAGAGCCAATTAGAGCCCTCCTTACTGAGCCTTACTCAGTTACACACTGAAGGCTTTTGCCTCCTAACTGGCTCTAGCACATTCCTGCAATTGAAAAACCAGTCTTTCTGATGCCGGAAAAAGTAATTGTACATTTATATAGACGTCAATACATTCTTCTGCAGGCTTTCCCTGGAATTTTTGTTGTAAGAAAGTTAAACAATGTCCCCCTTTCCAGCCCCCACCATTTATCCTCCTTTCTAATTGTTGTTTACCCTTTCTGATACCTGGTAGCTTTAAGTCCAAGGGCTACTAGAGTTCAAAAGGATAATGTGATAGATTCTGAGACTGATCATTTCATTATAAAGTTTTCAATGTTTCTCTCATTTAAACACTCACTTATAGATGCAGTACAGGCAGTCCTCGCTTAATGACTGCAATTGGGACTGGCAACTCCATTCCTAAGTGATGTGGCCATTAAGAAAAACATCACGTGACCATGACAGACTTACAACCTCACTTCTGCTGTGGTTGTTAAGTGAGACATCAGGTGACCGCAACTTGCAATTTTACTGCCCGCTTCTCCATTGACTCTGTTTACCAGAAGCCGGCTGTAAAGCATGCGAATAATGACCTTGTGGTCACAAGGACTGCAATGGTTGAATAATGTGAGGACTAGTCATAAAGTTACTTTTTCAGTGCTGTGATTAAACAGGGCAGTCATTAAGCGAGGACTACCTGTTGTGCATGGAGAAAGTTAAAACGACAATACTTTTTGCTGATAGCTTCCTATGTGAAAGGAATTTTTGTGTCTAAAGAAATAATATTTTGACCCTCACTCTATCTGCCTGCCTATAAAAAGGATTTTATCATTGGACTTTATTGAACGAATACATTTCTAATGTGGTCTGAATCTGACTATTATATGTCAGTGTTAGTGGAAGAAACTATTTCTAGCTTTGATTTTTTTTTCCAGAAAAGCTTAAAAAGAGTTCTGTTGGATGACCCTAAAAGCTTTTTTACTCTTTTTTTCCCCAGAAAGGTGCCCTACTAAGGATCTCAAGCCAAGCATAAAAGCCATGCTCATGTTCAGAGCCTATTCAGAGCGAGGTTGTCCCTGATTTCAAAGAGCAGTCACATTTAAGATTAGCATTTCTGAAAATGAAACTTAGACTTCTACTATAACACTGCATGCAAAACATAGAAGATCCTGAAATGTGCACAATTAAAAAGCACCCCTTTATTATTTTTAGAATGAGTGAAGGATTTGGTACTTTTTTTAATCATGTATTTTGGACTTCAGGTTTCTGTGGGGTGGAATATTTGTAATAATCTTTTAATGACAGGTAATTAAAGCCTGAGTCAATTTATTCTTGTGCCCTCTGTTTTTTAGATTTAATTTTCTACAAGATTCCTAAGGTCTGTTGATTCAGGGTATATAAATGATGTAAATAAATAAACATGCGGCTAAACAGGATGTATGGCATGAGCCTCGGTGGCGCAGTGGTTAGAGTGCAGTACTGCAGGCTACTTCTGCTGATTGCCGGCTGCCTGCAATTTGGCAGTTCAAATCCCACCAGGCTCAAGGTTGACTCAGCCTTCCATCCTTCCAAGGTGGGTAAAATGAGGACCCAGATTGTTGGGGGCAATATGCTGGCTCTGTAAACCGCTTAGAGAGGGCTGTAAAGCACTGTAAAGCGGTATATAAGTCTAAGTGCTATTGCTATTGCTATGTAGAAAATGCAATCTACCTTCCACCCTCTTGTACTAAGTAGAGTGGAGGGTAATATTATATGTAAATTATGCGGATACAATTCTTAATTGTCTTTCTATAGAAGCCTGAGATCACCTGAGATTTTAATGGCTTTGTTCCATGTAACATATCCCAGACCATCTGTTGATTTTGTTTATAAAATTACTCTAGAGAGGCGCTTGGGTGTGTACTTAAGCAAAAAGCATTCCTTTATATCTTGAAGGGTCTCTTCTTACATAAGGAGCTATCTACACAAAGTGAAAAAGAAAAAGCATCTACTAACCAGGAAACATTCAGAGAAATACACTTATAAAGGGCAGACATTTACAAGGTGTGGTTGCCTCAGTTGTTGATTAGAAGTACATAATGGAATTTCTTGTTGGCAGATCTCGGTTTGGCAGATCTCGCAATGTTCTCTGGATAAAAAAGGAGAAAAAAATAGTGGCTGGCCTAGTTCCAAGCTCCATGGCGATAATTTCTTTCCCCACCCTAGAGAAATCTTCCCCCTTAAGAGAGTTGATTAGAATTTCTGAATTATAGCCATGCTATAAGCCAGCGGTTCTCAACCTGTGGGTCGCGACCCCTTTGGGGGTCGAACGACCATTTCACAGGGGTTGCCGCGCGCGTTAGCCCGCCATTTTGGTGCCACCGTCACTGCAGGGGTGAAAAGGTCCCGGTTCGGCCGTGCCTGCGGGTCGCCGGACAGCTGGTAGCCCGGACGCCGCCATTTGGGTTCTTCTACCCTCTGCGCATGCGCAGAATGCTTTGCGCATGCGCAGAGGGTAAAAGAACCCAAATGGTGGCATCCGGGTGGGTGGGCGGCGCCTCGCGCTACCTTGGTGACCGGCTCTACGGTGACCGACAGGTACGAGCGAACCAGGAGCATTTCCGGTGGCGGCAGGGGGGTTGCGGGGGGGTCGCGGCATTAGAAAGGTTGAGAACCACTGCTATAAGCCCAAGCATTGCCATAAAGAATGCGTTTGCGTTTCTTCTAGATCTTTTGAGTACAGGTAGCCCTCGGCTCACGACCACAATTGAGCCCAAAATTTCTGTTGCTAAGCGAGACCGTTGTTAAATGAATTTCCCCCATTTTATGACCTTTCTTGCCACCGTTGTTAAGTGAACCACTGCTATTGTTAAATTAGTAACTCGGTTGTTAAGTGAATCTGGTTTCCCCATTGACTTTGCGTGTCACAAGGTCGCAAAAGGTGATCTGTGGTACACTGCAACTGTCATAAATACGACTCAGTTGCCAAGCATCTGAATTTTGATCATGTGACCATGGGGATGTTGTAACAGTCATAAGTGTGAAACACGGTCATAAGTCACTTTTTCAGTGCCATTGTAACTCTGAACGGTCACCAAAGGAACTGTTGTCAGTCTAGGGTTACCTATGCAATGAGATATTATCCAAAAGGAATGACAAGGTGGATTGCTGAATTCTGTAAAATGAAATATTTTATCTGTATGCTTACACACATCATGGATGACAAGAATAGGTAGGAGGAATGAGATCCAGGTAATCAGGTTATTGTTTTTATTTGTATTTGTTTAAATGTATTAGCTGCCCAACCTCAATAGATCACACACCCAAGGCAGAGGTGGGTTTCAGCAGGTTCTGACCAGTTCTGGAGAACCGGTAGCGGAAATTGAGTAGTTTAGAGAACCGGTAAATACCACTTCTGACTGGCCCCGCCCCCATCTATTCTTTGCCTCCCGAGTCCCAGCTGATCAGGAGGAAATGGAGATTTTGCAGTATCCTTCCCCTGGAGTGGGGAGGGAATGGAGATTTTACAGTATCCTTCCCCTGCCATGCCCACCAAGCCATGTACACCACGCCCACCAAGCCACGCCCACAGAACCGGTAGTAAAAAAAATTGAATCCCACCACTGACCCAAGGCCACCCAACTCCAAAACTACTCTTTTTCCCCGTACAATGAAAAACCAATTTAAAGAAAAATGCAACTGACCAGAGAGAAAAGTACAAAAAGAAAGCAAAGCAAAACCAAAAATGGTCTCCATGACCCACCTGTCCCCAAGGCCTGGGAGAACAATTTCTTCAACAATTTCCTGAAGAATATTGGGGCACGAGGAGAGAATATTCCAGAAGGCAGGAATTGCAACAGAAGTTTGCTATTTGTATTTTCATCGTTCTATTTTTATCATTCATATTGCTCTGTTGTTATTATTGTCTGCTTCTTTTTTGTTTATTTGCTGGGTTTGTGTTATGTTTGAGATTTTTCCACAGGAAAAGAAAAGCAGGATATAATCCAAGGAAATAAGCAAACCCTCCCCACTTGCCTGGGAAAGCATTGAATGATAGACTAAGAATAAGAAGATGTGACCTGGGTTGAGAAAGTTGACTGAGACTTAAGTTAGTATTGATTTGATTAAATAGGTACAAACCCATGTTTCAGATACGTCTTTCATGAAATATACTGAATTCTTTCTTACTTTCCTTGTTTGTTTGCTGAGAAAGAATGACTTTAGTCTAGTGCTTCTCAATATGTGGATTTCAATTCCCAGAATGCCCCAGCCCCAGCATGGTGTTTAGACTATGCTGTTGATAACAAAACTACAGCTGAGAGGCCATCTACTGGGTAACTTTACAGTTATCAATATTGCTTTAGAGATTAGAGGGGAAAGGAAAAGTGGTGTGGAATCTCAGGAGCTGGTAATGGGCCAAGATTGTTCTCTCTCTCCTTCATTCTGCAATATTCTGTAAACAGAGGGAGATACCATATAAAACAAGAGTAGGAGATGGGTTTTTTTTTTAAAGGGATTTTTGTAGCATGGAAAAAGCATTTGTATCAAATTTCTATTTTCCAAAATAATTTCCTGTTTCTTAAAAATACTAATAAAGAAACATATATAACACTGAGGCTGCACGTCCCAATCTAGTGACCATATATGTCTTGGGCTACAAGTTACATTACATGATAACTGCCATTGCTATCTGGGGGAAGATTGATTTAGAGTCTATGTGCAATCATCATTTACCAAGACCAACATCACCTTTACATGGGCCTTGTCTGGGATTACTGGCCCCCCTCCAATGCTGCTATGAGTCACTCTTTCATTGTAGCCAGTTTGGTGTAGTGATTAAGGGGTTGGCTTAGAAATCAGAAGTCAGTGAGTCCTAGACCTCCCTTAGGCATGAAAGCCGACTGGGTGATTTTGGGCTACTTGCTTCTCTCAGTCCAACCCACTTAACAGAGTTGTTGTGTAGAAAACAGGAGCCAAGAGTATTTGGTATGTTCACCACCTTGAGTTGAAAGAAATGTATGCATGCATGCATGTACTGTATGTACTCCCAGAGTCCCTTGGGAGTTGGGCGGCATACAAATTTAATAAATAATAATAATACTGTATATGCATATACAGGTGGTCCCTGACTTACAACTATTTGTTTAGCAAGGGTTCAAAGTTACAACTGCATTGGAAAAAAAGTGCCTAGAGCACCAGTTTAACACCATTGGCATTGACAAAATCACCATCAGTCAATTACAAAAGACAGCTTTACTTGGAACAACTTACATCGTGTGACAACAACTTTAACACCATCAAACAAAATCTACCTATCCCAGGTTGTTGGGAAGAACTTGGTGGATGGATAAAAATGCCAAATCCAGCTTAAACATCTGGTTGACTGGGTGGCCAACCATGATGTAAAAGAAATATATATAAGAAATAAAATTAAAAACAAAATCTGTAGCTCCTCCAATCTGTGTCATGACCCTACCATTTAAAATTTCCCATCATTCATGTCCTAACAAGCTTTGGCACACTGTGAGAAATACCTGAAACTATTTGAAAATATGCTAATGCTGCATAATCCTGCTTGAGACACCTACGAGAATAGAGATGGGCAACTATTCAGTAGCCAACGGCTGTGCTTAACATTGGGAGCTGCAGAATGAAAATGGGCAGAGATGTGGCCATTTGATGGGAGGTATTGGGAATCATTGCTTTTTATGTATGATGTGCCTATTTACTGATATGCTAAAATTCTTGTATGTTTCTTCTCCTTTTGTCATTGATAGATGATGGAGGGAAGAGACATCTTTCCTTCTGGGGATCATCTTTATAACCGCTTGGCTGCCATATTTCAGGAGCTCCTGATTTCTCTGCTGATGGAAGGGGACTATTAGGGGAAAAAAACTCTTTGTGAGAAAAAGGAAGCTGAGACCCCATGTAGCACGTCCACAAGTGATGTTAGAAGTACCAGCTTTTTTCTCTACTGCTTGGCTGCCAATTTTAAGTCAATCAAAACACATACATTCTTCATACATTCATTTTGCATGCACCTAATATTCTTGGTGTAGAAATGGTTTATAGAGCAACAATGAAGACAAAGATTCCTCTCTTGAGGTATTTTCTATTCAAAGTTTCTCCAAGAAGAAAGTTATAAAGCAAGATAAGGAAGGTGGAGCAAAAGTACACCAAGAGAAAAGAAGAATGCAGTTTATTTGCTCACACCAACCAGTTTCTATAGGGAAGGAGGTCTTAAGGGGCTAAGTCAAATGCCTTCCAAATACTGGAATTTTGAGGAGATGTTTGAAGTAGCAGAGAGAGGTACATAAGTATCATTGGAGAAGCTCCAATTGTGGTCCAGTGCCACTTTCTCTACCCTACAAAAGGAAGTAAATAAAATAGATTCAAAGATTGGGACAAGAGTGGCTTGCAATGCAGTGATATCAAATCTTTCTCTCCATGCGCGCACGCGTGCACGCACTCACACACACACTCACACACACTTTTCAAAAGGACAAATCAGCCATTACTTGCAGCAAAATTTCTAGCTAGTTTACTTGTTAGAAATCTTATTTCTCACAATATTTCAAAGATAACATCCAGTTTTTAATATGAAATTTCATTTTAAAGTTAATATTACATATTGTTTTGGTTCTGGCAAGTGTTAAAGCTATTTTGTTTCATATGCCGCCACTTAATATTATCAGATGGGAAACATATAAACCCTACTGCATGTCACATGTGGGGACAACTGTGTTTGTATGATATGTTAAAGCCATAAAACTAAATCTCAGCGTAGTATGAAAGGTATCCCCCTCCCCCAAACAATTCCCAGATGGTGTGGTGTGCTTGCCTTTAACACTTAAAAATAACAAAATGTTTTAGTACAAATTTCGGATCATATACCCTGCTGGTAACTTGCACTATTTATATATTTATTTCCCACCTTTATTATTTTCAGAAATAATTCAATATGGCAAACATATTGTACCTAATATACTCCTTCCTCCTCCTATTTCCCCATAACAGCAACCCTGCGAAGTGGGTTGGGTTGAGAAAGAGTGACTGGCCCAAGGTCACCCATGCAGCTTTCATGCCTCAGGAGGAACTAGATCTCATAGTCTCCTGGTTTCCAGACCAACACCTTAACCGTAAGTGATATGATGAAATATCCTACAGGGATATGCCATCCATCAAGATTTTTTTATGTTAATACGATATCGGAGAGCGTTTCACATCACCATACAGATTCTAAGCACAGTTGCATGAAAATAATCAGATGAGCTACTACATATGAATCAATTATCTATTGCTACAAATCAATCTTGAAATAAAAAATGCCCCCGCTATTTGGTGAATAGTCAGACTATTTGTGCTGAATATTTGCAACAAAGCTATCAATGGGAGAAGGAGAAATTCATTTCATTACAATGAAGTCAAGGCCAAATAGTAGAGCTTCTGCACTTTACGGATAATAGCTGAAAAATTGATGATTGGCTTTTTTCTGCTCAAAGCTTTGTACTGAAACATCTATAAACTCCTTCTCACAGAAATGGATATGTGGACAAAAGCTCACAAAGGAGTATATAAATATAGAAACTTATTCCAATAAATAGTAAATGTGTGCACATTTTAACTATGCTTACTCTGGGGAAATCTAATCTGGCTTTTACTTTTTTTGATCTGCAGCAGGGGTGGGTTCTGCTTTTCTTCGCTGCTGGTTTGCTCAGTGACACGCCGTGCGGGCACGTGCACTTCGTGCATGCTCAGTGCTTTTAAAAAAAGCTGCGCATGCGCAGAAGCAAAAAAGAAGATGGCGCCGCCTATGGTGCCGCAAAAAAAAAAACCAGTTCAGGGGCATGGCAGGCCTGGGTTGCTGCCAGTTCTAGTGACCCAGGCCGCCAAGTTACTACCAGTTCTATAGAACCGGTCCGAACCGGGAGGAACCCACCTCTGATCTGCAGGCAGTCATTGATTTTTAAAGTTACTCATATATGCATGGTTTATGGTCCAAAATTGCTATTCCCACCCTCCTCCGAAACCACACAACTTTTATGGTGGGGAAAGCACTGAAGCTAATGAAATTCACATCCAACTCTTCACTGTCACATAGCTTATTGAGGGACAATGGAGTGACAGAGTCCGTCTCTCACTCTGGTTCAGGAAGATGTGGTTGTTCTGAGGAAATGGGTGGGGGGCAATGAGAGGGGTAAACACCGGAACTGCCTCTGAACTGTGTTAAAGGAAAGATGGGCTACAAATACAAACACTGCTGCTATACTACTCATAACTCATAACTATTCATAAAAGTCAGTTTGGTCTACTGGTTAAGGCAGCAGGATAGAAGCCAGGAGACTATGAGTTCTAGTCCCACCTTAGGCATGAAAGCTGGATGGTGACTTTGGGGGCCTGATCAGTGACACTCTCTCAGCCCAATCATCTCTCAAGATTGCTGTTGTGGGGAAAATAGGAGGAAGAAATAGTATATTAGGTATGTTTGCCGTCTTGAGTTATTTCTGAAAATAATAAATGTGGTAAATAAGTAGTGCATCATAGGCTACCAGAAGGGTATACAGTTAGAAATTTGTTAGCTTTAAAAATGCAAACAGATTTTGTTGTTTTTAGTGTAAAAAGGCAAACATACTTCACCATCTGGGAACTGTTTGAGGGAGGGGAATACGGTTACACAACATATTACACTGAGATTTGGTTTTATGGCTTCAGGACCTCACAGCCATGGGGCATTATGACGGGCACAGAGCTGTTTCCTTTATTTCATCCAGTCTTTTTATATCCAGAACATTCCATTTAGCTGTATTTTCCTTTTTTGTCATTAACATTTGTATTGAGTTATAAAGTAATGTAAAATACAAAGTACAAAGTAAATAGGAAAGCATTGGGGAGGAAAAGGGGAAGGAGAGGTGAGGAAAGGTAAGAAAGAAAAAGAAAAAGAAGTATTGACTTCCGACTCTCTCTGTTACGGTAAAATAAGGCATTAACATCAAATCACAACTTTTTGCTTTTTCATAATAATATGAACAAGCCATTTCTATAAAGATCTATCAGTCTAATCCAGGGGTCCCCAAACTTAAGACTTGTGGACTTCAACTCCCAGAATTCTCCAGCCAGCTATGGTGGCTGGAGAATTCTGGGAGTTGAAGTCCACAAGTCTTAAAGTTGTCAAGTTTGAAGACCTCTGGTCTAATCAGTAAAACCCAAAGTCAGAGTTTCATTCTTCTTCACATCAACACGAAGTTCAGAAGCGGTCTCCATGTGGAAACAAGAAGCTGTATTTTCCAAGGAAACATGAAATTCTTGGAAAGTTTCTCAGGAACCCCCAATAAAACCTTAACTACTTTGAAAGATCGATTCCACCTTTAGTGATCATCCCTGCTTGTCCCGGAGAAGTATTGGGTCATGAAGAACACATGAAGCTGCCTTGTAGTGAGTGAAACCATTGCTCAGTATTCCCTGTTGTATATTGTGACTCACCAGTATCCCAGCCAGAAACCTTTCCAAGAAGTATAATTTTTGATTACAGATACTGAAATAGACAATATTCTTTGGACAAAGCAATAGCTGTATCAATTCATCCAATAAAAAATATAGAGGAGGAGGTGGAGAAGGATAATAGAGGACATATAAGGCCCTTCCTACTGTATATATTCATGGATAAGCATATCTACAGGTAACCTGAACCCAATTACGGGAATTTATTTTGGAACCTAAAATTCTTGGCTTATCTATGAATATATATGGTAATTTAAATGAATAGTTTTGAAAGTACTTTATGGTGACTCAAATTGTTGGTTCATCTGTCAAACTATTCACTAAGGCTGCATTACTATTACTATTAGTCTTCTCATCGTTCCTATCACCCATCTCCTCCCACTTATGACTGTATGACTGTAACTTGTTGCTTGTATCCCTACGATTTATATTAATATTGTTTCCTGATTGCTTATTTGTACCCTATGACAATCATTAAGTGTTGTACCTCATGATTCTTGACGAATGTATCTTGTCTTTTTATGTACACTGAGAGCATATGCACCAAAGACAAATTCCTTGTGTGTCCAATCACACTTGGCCAATAAAGAATTCTATCCTATCCTATCCTATCCTATCCTATCCTATCCTATCCTATCCTATCCTATCCTATCCTATCCTATCCTACTATTCTATTCTATTCTATCTAGTACCTTTGCATCTACTTCAGTTAGCAGGGGTTCTCCAGTGGTCTTTCCAATTAGTAATTAGTTGATAATTTTAAGATACTATGGATTGATGAGACCTTAGATGGTTTAGTACTCACACTAGAATTGCCTCCTCTACACTGGTGCCCTTCAGGTGTGTTAGAATTATAAGAATGTCTAAGTTCCAAGACACAGGTGAGCACAAAAAGGGAGCCTTGAAACAAACGTTTTCATACAAAACTCTTCAAACGTTTTTGCAAGTATGCATGGCTGAACAGTAAACAAACCTAAGAATAAAAGATTATTCAAAGGGAGAACAATTAGCATCCCATTAGAGTACAGACTCAGATTTGTTGTTTGTACTACTACATCTTGTCATAAAACTTATTCATGTTTTCAGCTCACCATTTGGATACAGGAACGGGGTGATTGAGCATAGGCAACAAGGTTCTCTCACATCCCCAGTGGACACAGACCATATATTGTGAAAAAACAGAGTAACTCTCCCTTTTCAAAATATCATTTAGCTAGAGAATCTTTACTTTTATGAATGCACACGAGTGCATGCGTGTGCACATGTATTAAAGACAAGTTGTTTACACCATTCTCACCAACAAAAAAAGCTTTGATTTAGTACTGCTCCAGGGGTGGGTTCCTCCCGGTTTGGACTGGATCGCCTGAACCGTTAGTGACCTGCTGGTGACGTCATGGATCCGGTTTGGTCGGTGCTGGTCAGTGGGCGCCATCTTTTTTTGGGAATTTTTTGTGAATTTTTTCCTGTTCTGCTGCTTGAAAAAGGGCCTTCCCGCCCGCCC
Organism: Thermophis baileyi; assembly: GCA_003457575.1. NCBI lineage: Eukaryota > Metazoa > Chordata > Lepidosauria > Squamata > Dipsadidae > Thermophis > Thermophis baileyi. The sequence goes on from QLTV01002265.1 coordinate 6,700,838, forward strand.
CTGGGTTTATACTGACCTTTATTCCTTCGATCAGCTCCTCAGCTGTGTTTGGGGCTAATTGCAGCTACTGAGCATGCGCGGAAGCAAAATTGCGTGAGGGAACGTGCGCGTGTGCACGAGCGGAGCAAGCGCGCACGCGCAAAACATCGCAATGCGAACCAGTGGGGAAGATAAGTGGAACCCACCCCTGTACTGCTCTCCGAATACTGCAGTCAACCAATTATTATTTTTATAAGTGACTAATTTGATTAATCGTGGAACACAGTTTTAAAAAGAAGTACAATAGAGACAAAGCAAGCAAAATCTGATCACATTGCCATTGGGCCAGTTTACGTCATATAATTGTTACCAGAAAACCTCTGCTTCACTTCATCTCATTTTTCTGCTTTCTTTCTTATCATCAGGGGAGGACAAGGGGAGGGAGGTTTAAAATCAGACCAATTTTCTATTATGCTGAGATTACAATCATCTGTTGCTATTGAAGTTCCTTTCGTGAGCTATTCTTGTTATTTTTTTAACAGGAAGTAAATGCAAACAAGTGGAGATGGCTGTGGAGTCCTCCTCCCATGTAATAAAAAAAATGCAAAGGGATGAGAACTTAAATATTTCAAGAAAAGCCTTTACAAAATGAGGTGAAGTCTACCTAATAAAATGGTGAGTTTACACCAGGGATGGAACTGTCCTTAAATATTTCTTACTACCCCATTCAACCATTTAATATGCATAATGTATATCAAAACCCTCACTGTCTTAATAATAATCATTTGTCACACATCTGCAGCTACAGGTTTGTTATTCTAGAGTTGTTCCTGGATTTCATGATAAGAGCATAGACTCGAGAAGCTTTCAGGAGATGCTTTTATTTGCCGTTTCAGAATAAAGATTTCTGTTGGGGATTCCTCTTACGTTTTTCACCATCTCTTTTCTATTTTGATATGCACACACACGCGCACACCAACAATGTACTTCAGAGACCAATTGTAGAAATAAAGTGAAGGAAGAGTCCCCATTCACGCCATCTTGGACTCTTGAAATAAAGGTGGGGTATAAATGCAAAGAAAGGCAGAGAGAGAAGAGCTATAGAATGCCTTTTCAATGTTAGGGCTAGGAGCCATCAATAGAGATACCTATGAAAGATACTTCATTAAGTTGAACTAGGAGTTCCTCACATAATAACATTTGTGGCTCAAGGGATGAAGAGCCCCCTGCCCCGTGAAATCAGCCTGACTCCCCCATTAAAAGCATATCTTTTCCCCAAAGGACACTCCTCAATTCAAATACCCTAGAACTGAATTGTATTTAATCATATCTCATTTTCCATTGTCCTTTTAGTGTAACCTACCGTCTTTATAATAGCACTCAGTTTTCAATCTTTAAAAAAATCTTAGTTCACCACACACTCTTTAAAGCTTTTTGGGGGACTCAAAAGTGCTATTGTGCTTCTCACAAATATCCTTTGCCCCTACCTTACTCTCTGGGCAGTGATGAACCTTTCTATTTAATAGAAGGTATTTTCAGCATTCTCTCCCTTTAATATTGTTTGCATTCCATTTTCAGCAATTTATTATTGTTGCTCATATATTTTTATTTTTGGTTTCACACTATCCAAAGAATGTTATTTACTGGAAAACTAATAATATCACACAAAAATAGATACAGACAGGAGAAAAGAAACCCTAATCTAGAGCTCTCTACCCTAATTTGTGGAAATGCAATGTGTGCTATTAAATGGAACTTTCAGAGCTGTCCTTAAAATTGCAGCTTTGCTATAATAAAACATGGTGATTTGCCCACCTCAACATGATGCAGAAATGCCAAAATCTCCACCTGGGAAGAAGAACCCTGGAGTATGCATAACTGTGTGTATGAATACTCTTAGACTCAATACCAGCAGCTTTCATAGAAAGCTCTTGATTTGCCACTTTCTTTGTGAGTGGGTGAATGGGATAAAAATAAAGGGAACTCACCAGGTTTTCTGGGGCAGGGAGGGTTTTCCCCATTAAAATCTGAGAGTCATGTCTTCGTATCTTGGTCTGCATCTTGTTCTTTTTCCAACATGAATCTCTGCCCAGCTGCAGCTGTGGTCCTATTTTACCTCCTCGTCTTCCTCTCCACCTTCACAATCTGTGTCTTCCTCAGCTTTGAAAAATGTGTGTGCATTTTTTTCCCCAAAGGGACTTCTCTCTCCCCCTTCATGTGTGTATATGTGATTGCGTCAAGCTGGTTGCTTAGATACCACAGTACTATTCCAGTTTCAGGCTTTTCACTCTAGAATTACTGTCTGTCTCTTCTCTCATTCATGCCAGTCAGTTAGCCCTGGATGCTACCTCCCACTAAGACATCACCCTGAAAAGACCTGAAAAAGAACATGCTTTGAGCAAGGCTGGGTCCTAAACCCTGCCAGATTTCATTTTGCTTCTCACAAATGAACTTTAAGGTGTCAAAAGGGAGAAAAAGTTCTCCCTGGACAGTCTGCATACCTCCAACACTATTTGAATAAATACAGTAGACTGTCACATTTGAATTTCCATGTCAAAGTTTAGTTCAACTCTTCCCCAGCCATACGCAAGAGTTATTTGGTTTCTGGATGCTGTAGTTACATTCATTTAATCTGCAATACCAATAGCTGTTCTTTTAACAGTTTTGAAACTGGGATAGTATTTGCACTTTGGGTTAAAGATATGCCAAAAAATAAAATACGTGCAAATGTTCCCAACAAGCTAACATATAGGTTATCAGTCACATTTTGCATGAAAGGATAGGCAGTTCACTAACTGGCATTTAATGTATGGGGTATTTCAGGTGGCATTTAATGTATGGGGTATTTCAGGTGGGGTAGCACCTCTGGTTTAGGGCCTGCAGTGCCCTTTTAAGGGCTGCTTGTTTGCTTTTCATCCTCACCTGCCACTCAGCAATCACCTGTAGCTCCAAATAACTGTAACATGTACAGCAGCCACAACCCAGTAAATCATCTCGGCAGTCGGGCCAAACCAGGTGGGTAGCTGATGGGTCTTTCATCTGTGGTGAGGTCTCAGTGTGTGAAGTCAGGCCCTGGCAGATTGAGTGGAGGAGATTGATCAACAGTCTAACAGTCAAGAAGGCAGGCCCAGCAGGCATTGTGGAGCACTAAGAGCATGATAAGACACTTGGCTTCCTGATCATCCACTGCTACATCCATCTCCAGCTGTAATGGTTCTTCATGCCACTGAATTAAGGTCTCTTCTGCCAAGAGAGCAGGGCTATCCTGAGATGTTATGGATGCCTAAGGAAATTCATGAAGTTGATTCAACTATTTCATGATGGAATGACAACACAGGTCCTTTGCAACAGTGATACATCAGCTACATTTTTTATTTACAACGGGTAAAACAGGGTTGTGAACCCATTCCATTGGGATTTTTTGCTTGCATATTGTCAAGTCTTGTTCAATGTCTGAAAGAGGAAGTGTACATCAAGTAGCGATTGGAAGGCTCTTTGAATGCACAAAGTGCCTCCACACAGCCATTTAAAAAACTCTCTTTGGTGATGATCATGCATTCCTGGCACACAAAAACAGCAATCTACAGTTGATGCTGAACAAATTCTCAGAAACTTCTATGCTGTTCTGATTATCAGCCTGAAGAAGACAGAAGTAAGAGATAACAGATTAACAGAGTTGGAAGGGACTTTATAGGTCAGTGATGGCGAACCTATGGCACGCGTGCCACAGGTGGCACCCGGAGCCATATCAGAGGGCACGCGAGGCGTTCTCCTATGTCAGCTCCAGCACGCATGCACGCGCTGGCCAGCTGATTTTCGGCCTTGGGGAAGGCCGTTTTGCCCTCCGGAGGCTTCAGGGAAGCTTCCTGAAGCCCCGGAGTGCGAAAAACGGCCCAACGGGCAAACCGGAAGTTCGGAAAAACGCACTTCTGGTTTGCCGTTGGGCTGTTTTTTGCACTCCAGAGGCTTCAGGGAAGCTTCCTAAAGCCCCGGAGAGTGAAAAAAATCTCAACAGCAA
>QLTV01002265.1:6705152-6720801 GCA_003457575.1 Thermophis baileyi
ACTTATATGTTTAGATTAGAGTAACAGAGTTGCAAGGGACCTTGTAGGTCATCTAGTCCAACCCCCCGCTCAAGCAGGATACCCTACACCATTTCTGAGAAATGGCAGTCCAGTCTCTTCTTGAAAGTCTCAAGTGATGAAGCTCCCACAACTTCCGAAGGCAAACTGTTCCATTGGTTGATTGTTCTCACTGTCAGAAAGTTCCTCCTTATTTCTAGGTTGAATCTCTCCTTGGTCAGTTTCCATCCATTATTCCTTGTCTGGCCATTCCTTGTCTTCACCAGCCCATGCAAAATACCATTCCTAAAAACCAAAAATCATTGTTGAAAATACCTGGATGGCAAATGTAAAACAGCTTCAAATACTTGGGAAGCTTCATCTTGAGTGATGAGTCTTTGGATAAAGAAACAAACTCCAGGATCAGCAAGGCCAGCCAGGCACTCTACTGGCTGTACAGTAGAGTCCTCAATCAACACAACCTCTGTATCTCCACAAAGCTAAAGGTCCACAGAGCAGTGGTTATACCTTCCCTCCTACATGGATGTGAGTCCTGGACTCTGGACCAAAGGTACATAAAACAACTGGAGAAATTTCACATGTGCACTCTCTGCTCCATCCTCTGCATTCATTGGCAAGACCATGTCTCCAACCTGGAGATCTTAAATCATGCAGAGTCCACCACTTCTGAGTCCCTGATTATCTGTGCCCAAATAAGATAGGTGGAACATGTTGCCAGAATGGATGACTGCCATGTGCCTCACCAGTTGCTCTATAGTGCACTGGAATCTGGAAAGAGACCTTGAGGTCAACTATGCAACTGCTACACAGACACTTGTGAAAGAACCCCTACTCCACTGTGACATTCAGCCAAGGGAACTACAAACTTCAGCTGCTCACCAGAACCCATTGGTGAGCCCTCTGCTATGATGCCTCCTCCTGCTTTGAAGAAAAGTGCTGCCAAAAACATAGAAAACTATAAGTAGCAACACAGAATAACACCCACAGTTCCTGCAACAATGGAATTCCAATGGCGCCGTTGTGCTAAACTCTGTGCTTCAAGACTTGGACTGCAGAGCCAACTCCATGTCCTCAGAAGAACTGCACAATAGCATGCCTTCTTCAAGCCTGAAGGACTAACTTATGTCTATGCACTAATAAGGATCTTTATCTGAGACAAGATGTTAAATCCCAGAAATCCTTAGGAAAGGTCTTGAAAAGTAACCATACGGTCATAGAACATTAAATTTAGGAAAGGGGCTTGGAGATAATTGACTCCAGATCTCTACTCAGTTCAAAAACTGCAGTGTAACAATACCTTCTGCAACCCAGTGCTTGTACAGGTAGTCCTTGACTTATGACCACAATTGAGCCCAGAATTTATATTGCTAAGTGAGAAATTTGTTAAGTGAGTTTTGCCCCATTTTATGACTTTCTTTGCCACATTTGTTAAATAAATCACTGCGGTTGTTAAATTAGCAATACTATAGTTAAGTGAATCTGGTTTTCCCATTGACTTTGCTTGTCAGAAGGTCAAAAAAGGTGATCACATGACCCCGGGACACTGCAAGCGTCATAAATATGAACCAGTTGTCAAGAATCTGAATGTAAATCACATGACCAGGGGGATGCTGCAGTGTGAAAAATGGTCATAAGTCACTTTTTTCAGCCCCGTTGTAATTTTGAACAGTCATTAAACAAACTGTTGTAAGTTGAGGACTACCTGTATATATGTATTAAATTGCTATCATCTTCAACCAACCTGGATAATGTTTATGGTAACTGGAAACGGGTGAAATTTGTACTATTGTAATCCAGTATATCAGACAATATCAACTTTGAACAAGCTGAACTATAGTATACCCAGCCAATGAGCATTCAGCTTCTGCTTAGAAGGGAAATCCCAGAGCCTCCAAAGACAGCCTATTTCGCTGTCAAAGTTTGAAGTTTTTCCTCATTGTTTAACAGAAATCTACTTCCTTGAGATTTTTATTTCTTAGTCTTCTTTCTAGAACAACATAGAACAAGTTCCCTACATGAGAGTCCTTTTGTAATGTTCTTGTTAATCTTCTCTTGTCTGGGCTGAAACCTAGTAATGTAACACAAAAGATGCTAATAGACAATGTTTTATCAAAAAGACAAAATGGGGGAAATTAGAGAGAGTAATTTACCAAGACAGGGGCAAGGAGGGAGGTAATTATTATTCCTGGAATTTATAATGTCTGTAACTGAACATTTAAAAGTAATTCTCATAACTACTGGCACCATCAGTTCCTACTACCATTAAACCACATGGACTATGACAACAGAACCTATATGCCTATCCCTTAGCATCTCCAGGTAACAGATACTGACAAAAATCTGAAACCTCCAAGTGCTGTCTAATTTTTTATAGAGTTACCTCGTATGAAAACCAAGACTGTCTGGATGAACCCATTTTTGAATCAAGCTGAGCTGTGACAGACTGACTAGTTTTGTAAATCTTCTGCATTACCAGTCAGTTCATGGTCTTTTGTATATGTTGACAATAAATCTTTTGCATGTCAAACAGTCTAAACAAATGGCAGGAAACAAGCTGGGTCTATTTAATTTGCATATTTCGCTGATATATGGAAGGGATTTCTTCTATTTTGATGCTGTATTTATATGAGAGCATAACATTCATGAAACATAAAAGATGCTCTTCAGCAATTTATTTAGGAGTGACTTGACATGATTGGATGGCATTTAGCATGGGAATTTAATGGGTAAAAAGCATTTCAATCTGTCAGGATGTTCCATTTCTGACCTTTAGGTTGCTGTGGTTAGACAAATTTTAAAAGGCAAGTAAAGTAGGAGGTTGAAGGATTGGAATTTAAGAACGCCAACTGAGTTTCTCACGCTCCTTGAAAAGGGGGCGGGCAAACATGTTCTCTACTGGAGAGCATGACTGCCTTCCACTGGACAAGTGTAGATGTTTACTGCTTCATCTGTGACTCTGGGGCCTGTAGGACAATATCAGGAGCTGCCTGTTCTTCTACTGATACAATACACACTCACAATGTATGAAACTCTCAAGATAACCTTTTGCTGTGTGCCACAAAATAGAACAGCCTCCTGGCAGACTCAGTTGGCAAAGAACCAGGTAAAAGCATGTGAGATAGGAACAATTAGCAACTCACTAGTACTCAGCTGTAGGTAAGTATTCATCCAGAGGCTCTGAGTGAATTCAGAAAAATTCAAAACCCAAGACCTGGGTTGGGAAGGTTGAATTAGACTTCAATCTGTATTGATTTGATTAAGAAGATACAAACCCATATTCCAGATAAATCTTTCATGGAGTACTAAATTCCTCCTTTCTTTATCGGTTTGCTAAGAAAGCATGGCTTTAAGTCGAGGGCTTCTCACTATGTGGATCCCAGCATACTGGTTAGGAAATTCTGGGATTTGAAGTCCACATATCTTGGCTGGAGAATTCTGAGAGCTGAAGCACACACATTTCACGCTGCCAAGGTTGAGAAACATTGCTGTAGTGTGATCTACTGTTTTTACTACACCGAGATGTTGTTAATTTTTTTATGCCTTGCACTTGTCACATACCTTACGATGTTTCTCCCTTTGCATGCCATCCTGTTTTCTGTTAACATAGTGGTTTAAAAAAAAATACTTGAATGGGTAATTAATTTAACTCTTGGGTCTTAGATGAGGAAGGAGAAGAAAAGAACAATGATCAGCATTTCATTCCTCTGACCAATGGCAGCCACAAACAATGTAGCCAACCTGACCAGGGACAGCCTGATAGACCCAACAGAAAAAAGGACAGAACCAGTTCATCTGTGCCAATCCCCACCCACCCAACCTGCCCACCCAACCCCAACCTGGCCAAAGAGACCAGAGCAGTACAATAATCTCAACTCAGCAGCAGCCAACTGTACCAACCAAGGCTTACAGTTTCTGCAGCGTCATTATCAAGCCAGCAGTGACGGGGACAGAAAGGAGCTCTGTAGAAACAGAAATGCTCAGAACAGCCCAGCAGGAAGGAAAAAGAAAGGTTGGTTTGGAAGCACCTGGGATTAGGGCAGAGAAGGAAAGAATTACTTTCCTCCTTGCTTCCAAAGGTTGGAGTGTGAAAGCAAGGGACTGGTGGTGGGAACAGGGAAAGGGAAACTTTTTTTGGGATGGTGACTGGTTGGCTTCTCTACATTGCCAGTGTTGCTGGACTTTTCTGACTTCTGACATTGCTGGGTTTCCACAGCTGGGAATCATGGGTTGTTGGGCTGTTGCAATTACCCCTTTTTCCTCCTTCAATTCTTTTCTGTGCATCCCTTCTTTCATCCATGCTGCTTTCCTGCAGCCTTTCCTCACAGTCCTTCCTGTGTGCTCCCTTTTCTCACACAACATCCCTCTCTCCAGCACTTTCTCAGGTTACCTGAACTCTTCTCCATTGATGTTCCATGTCATCATCAGTCTTCCGGGGATACATAGATAGGGCAGCAGAACCAAGAAAGAGGACAAAAAGAAGTGGTGCCCTAGAAGACAACAAAATAAAATTTTCTTTGAAATGGAGAAGTAGTATGGGCATTTTTCCAATTGTATTCCCTTCCTTCTGCAGGCACACCTAGTCTGATTCCTTTTATATGGAGCTGCTTTTGAAAACTATTTGAAAATAACAGCTGCTGCTTCAAAAAGTTATTGTCATGCTGTTGACAGATGGATTTATTTAGAACACATGACTCCCTTGTTATTCAGTCTATATCCATTCCCATTCTATAAGTCCACCCTACTTCCCTAATTGTGGTAACCTTCAAATGTCTTTGACTACATCCCCTAACATTTCTTGGGAGTGTCCAAGAAAAAGAAGAGTTGTAGTCTAGCATATCAGGATGAGACCAATGGGGCAAGGTTCACATAAAAAGATTGGGGCATGATACTTCAGTTGGAATATCCAACCGTTAAGGCTTTGTTAGACATTTTATTACAAAGTGGAATTTACTTCTCTTATTTTTTGAGGGCAAAGTATACATTCCTTATGGGTGAAACTTCTTTTGTCTGTCCATTTATTATATTTTACCACAATGTAATTTTTTTCATAAAGGCAGGAACTCAAAATAAAAATGATTTCTTGGATGCTATCCATTAAGAAAAAATTAATTGCTATTAGGGGAACTGAAGAAAAAGGTAAATAAATAGAAATTTAAAAAAAATAGAATTTGGCCTGTAAACATAAAAACAGCTCATTCTAGTCCTCTCAGGTTTCTTCCTGAGGACATTTTATTTTCCATTGAAGTAGCCACAAGTCTAAGATTAGCTAAAAATATGCTATTTAGTTGATTTGCTGGTCTTAAGGCTTTAGACAGCAGCAACCCTGTCCCACTTTGTTATTCTGATGGTGTTGGCAGGAAACCACTAACAGAAGTCAACTGACAAAGCGGAGTTACTTTATTAGAGCATTTCTTTAGTTGCATACATTCTTATCAAGCAGACCACTAAAAAAAGACCTGGCTTGTCTTTTAGCTTTTAGCAATTCTGGAGGATTTCTGGAATTTCATGACAAATGTTTTGAGCCACACACAAGGAACTCTAAGGTGAGAAACTGAATTAAATATTAACCAATTGGGACTGTATTTGAGGGCATTGAATGTGATCTATAGAACTCAACATTGGACAGAAGAGTCGTTTCAGCTCTTGATTTAGTGTTCAGAAACCTGTCCAGCAGCTAAGTGTAAGCCATTTGCTTAAACTTAATTTCCCATCTGTAAAGAGGGAATAGTTTTAACAGATATTAACCATAACTAGGAGAAAATATAACTTTGAGCAGCCACATTTATCCAACCTTATATTCACTGCTCTTCTTGTTCAACATGATTCAGCATTCTCAATTTTCATCCATTTTCTCTTTCTTTTGGTATTTTGTAAGTATGTGGTCATGTGAAAGATTGTCTTAAGTGTATATTAGAGACTGCTAATTTTATGAAAATATTCAGGATAAATGTGTATATAATGTTGACTAATATACAGTCTCCATGTAATAGCGGATGAATGATTATTCCTCAAAATTGTTGGCAGTCACAGGCAAATTTGGCAATTATGACGAACCCCAGCCACTTATTTTCAATTTGCTGCTTTGCAGAGTGAGAAAGGTGGCATATAAATTTAATAAATAAATAAATAAATAAAGTTGAAAATGGTCACACAAATATGATTGCCAGCAACTGCTTATATGCATTTTATATACAAAGGCGCACCCTCACAAGTTTTTCTTTAAATGTAAAATTTCTCTGGCATTTTGGTCTGAATCCAAAAATTCATCAAATTTTGTATATTTTGCTTGATCTTTATTAAATGCAATATTGCATTATTTACAGTAGAACAAAATGAAATGAAAAGACTACATATGGTGGATGGTTCTGAAAAATTTAAAATTACCTAACAAAAATGAAATTAATGACATATTTAAATTTTCATTGGTGATTTAAACATTTAAGTTTAAAATATATTTATTTGAATTTTATTTGTGGCTGATTTGTGATATTTTAAAGTCCTGGGGTTAAATTTGTCAATATTAAACTTTATGGGATGCTTGCTATGGTGATATGACAGACGATATACTGAATAAACTTTACCATTTTTATTATTCTTGTATTGAGAACTTCATTAATTTGCTTGTCAAATTTTTTTACTGAAGTTGCAGAAGTTTTGCACTGAATGCTGAAGAAATGATACTCTTTTGTTCATTGGATGTCTTAAAATACAGGGAGAGAAGGGCTACAGAATTAAGAGCAGAATTTGGGTCCATTTTTGTAGGAGGGCTGTGGCTCGTTAATTTTTATTCTTGGGTGACTAGAGAAATGTTCAGACATTCACCCTTCTCAATTCACCTGAGTGTTAGACCACATCATTCCCCTTTTTCCAGATCCTTGAAAATTGCTAATATAAATATTAGCGCCAAAGTGATGATCCTATCTAAGTATTTATCCATAATTAAGTCCCTATGAATTGATTGGGCTTGATTACATTTGTGAGACACTTATTGTTGATCTTTTCGGTCTGTTGAGTTTGCACAAGATGCTTTTTTGTTTTTGCTTGAAGCATAGATAATAGATGCATCCATTTTCCTTTATAAATTTTCTGAACAGTGATGGATTGATCCAAAGTGGAGATAACAATTGAATAGAATATCAACAGCCATTGATAGCCAGCAGTGGCTGTGATGGGGTAGTGCTAGACCAGGTAAGGGGAGGAATCATACTGAATGCTCTTGGACTCAGTCCTGAGGTAATGCTGCTGGTTAGGAAAAGAAAATTAATTTGCTAAATTCATATTTCCACAAAAAACTACTTTCCCACTCTCAGATCAGTTCATAAATCAAACCTTGGCAACTTTTTTGAAAATTGGACTTCAGCTCTGAGATGGTTCCAAATAATGGTTCTTAGACAAAATCTATTCACAGTATTATGGATTACTAGTAGCACTAAACAGTGCATTTATCTGAGAAGAAATTATGGCAGAAATGTGCATGCTGTTCAAAACTGCATATCCAATTTAGTGGACTAGGAGAAATATACATAAAATAATATAAACTCCCCGTTGATTTTTGTTTGAGTTTATAAGCAGTGAGAGGAACCTGTAGATCAATAATACTCAGATAATTTATGGTTAAATGAGACCATAGAGATATCATAAAGGATATAGTTTTGCAGGCCCAGAAAGAAACAAAATAATGTGGAAAAAATATTGATCTTTTTTTTTGTCATTTCTTGTTTTGCTTTATCAAAACATTAAAAGATTATAAAGTGTTCGTAATATTTTCATTTTCAATTATTTATAAAATGATAAAGATGTGAAAGAAATGGAAGTTTGTAACTATTACGGGTACTATATAAACTAGCATGGAAGAAACATAAAGCCATTTATCTCAAAATAGGAAAAATTTCAATGTTTATATTCATAATAAAGATCAAGTGATGAAAATAAAAAAATAATCTTAATATCTGTTAATATTTCAGATATAAGAAATTAATCTCATGAGAGAACATTTCCTGGGGCAAAAGATATAGTATAAATTGTCCCCTCCATCAATTTTGCCCTTTTGTTAGCTTTTTTTTTCTTTAAAATTATTTCTTTTTGTATCTGTCTGGTACAGCCAAGCTCAAAATCCTGAATCTCTAACTTTCTTTACCTTAAGAGAATGTTACTGGTTTTGGCTGGTTTTCTGTGTGTGTCTGTGTGTGTGTGTGTGTGTGTGTGTGTGTGTGTGTGTGTGTGTGTGTGTTGTTATCTTTTTGCCTGCAAGCTTTTCTTAATGCTCTTCTTCACATCCCCTAACAATGATGTGAACATGCCTTAGTAACCATTCTGATATGACTGGTTTTGCCTTCAGATCATTCTCAGCCATCACAGAGAAAACTTATCCTTTGACAATTATAACGTAAAGTAGTACTTTCCTTCTTATCCCAACAATTTTTTTTATTATGGATAAAATTTACATGGAGTTGTGTTCCTCTGTTTAAAAGGATATGGTTGATAACAAACTTACCTGAGCAGGAGTCAGCAATAAATCACAGATCTTCAGACAGTTCACAGCCTCTATTGATTTCACAATAATTTTCCATTAAGCAAATGAATATTGACTACTCTCAGTTGGATAATATTGGCTCTCAATAATATTGGCTTTTTATTCTTAATACTTGACTTGAACATCTAATTGCAGTATAGATCAATTAATGCTTCACAATGTTTGAGTGGCACATAATGGAATTTTCAATATTTGAACTTGCTGTCAACATATAAAAAGCACAGAATGGAAGAAGAGCTATATTCTAAATTAATTGGTATTTCTTTATTTCTGAGCCATGCTTAGTTATTAAACACAATATAAATATAGTAAATTGTTTTAATTAGTTAGTTTTATTCATATAAATCATTAAATTAATAATTTCTGTTATTAAATTGAATTAATCATTTAAAATTTGTATAATGAACATGAATGGTATCTGGATGTTAGTAGGTAATATGTAATGAGCTTGGTCCTATTTCTCTACATTTGATAATTAGCAGCACAAGAAAAGGGGGGAAAAGTGCAAGATCGGAACATTCACTGTGTTTAAATCTAAAACTCTGACATTTTAGAATCTTTTCTTTCAGCTGAAAAAGAACACATTTGAATACAAACAAATGAGCATGTGTTCAGTAACTAAAACAAGTTTTAAAAGAAGGTAAAGATCTCCCTGTCAGTTGTGTCCAGGTCTAAGGCACATTGCTCATCTCTGTTTTTGCTTGAAGCATTGTCTGAAGCCAGCATTGTCTGAAGACAATTTCTGTGTCATGTGGCCAGCATGGCCATATGCCAAAGATGCACAGAACGCTATTACCTTCCCATCGAAGTGGTATCTATTCATCTACTTGCATTTTCATGTTTTTGAACTGCTAGGTGGGCAGTGTTCTGTCCCAGCTGCCAAACCGAGAAAAACAACACAAGCAACGTACAAACAAACCTTGTTTAATACTCTTTAAACTACTAATGCTCTCTTATTATTATTTATTATTTTATTATTATTATTTATTAAATTTGTATGCCACCCAACTCCCAAGGGACTCTGGGCGGAGTCGTCTTAGCAGTCGTGTTTGTTAAAGTCCATGAAATCATAAAGTAGTCCTTTCGGTGCACCAACTGTTAATTAACGTCTTAACAGCTGGCAAGAGTCCAAGCACAAAGAATCAAAGAAGTCCAACAAATTAGGCTAACTGATAATAGCCACGAGAACTTATTGAAGTTGGCAGAAAGCCCAGACCTATGAACAGGAAAAGTAATGCCGATTTGATTCAAGAGCTGAATAGGAAAACCAAAGCAATACGTGGATTGAACGGAGTTGTTTCCTGCAACGTGGTTGAGCATGGTCACTACTTAAATAGGCTAAGGGCGTGGCCAATTAGCCCAAAGCCTTACTCCCGAGGAGACCTCCTCCTGAGTAACCATTCTTGCCTCTTGGCAGCTCTGCGTGCCCGTGCATTAAGAATAGGCTCCTCCTCTTCTTCCTCGTCACTAATGGGAGCTTCTGGAGGTTCTGAAGGCCTTGGCTGAATCTCTGCCTCTGGCACCGAGTCCCCACCAACCTCCTCACTGTCCGACTCAGGTACCAGCTGCACGGGTCGCTGGCGGGCCACAACAGGCAGGAGCTGGGGCAAGTAACGGGAGCTCACCCCTTTGCATGGAGTTCTGGGTCTCCAACCTAGGCTGCCAGCTCTCCAGCTGACAAACTCAGCACCTTTAAAACAAGTGGTATTCATTATCCTTTTTATTTCATCAGATTTGTGATACGAATTAGTCTGACAATATTTATATTAAAAAGCAGGTTATGAATGGCTGTTGCCATACTGAGCTTATATCACAGCTCATCTAGGTTCATAACCTTTAACTAGACTGTCCAAAGAAAACTGATACATGAACATCTTCCAGTCATTCCTCAATCTTAGCTAAAGAGCTGCAAACTCAACAGGGTTATTTGATGCCGCTTTTGGTGCTTTGGTGCTGCTTTTATGCAGGACTAAAATATATTACTAAATTAATGGCGTCTTGTCATCTAACCCATGTTTAAAATATTGGGGGACATTCCAGTCCTGAAGAATACTCACACCATAAGCATAACCAAAGGCATTCATGAAATGATCCCATTTGAGTTGACATGAAATCACATGTTTAAATGTTTAAAGCCAGTCCTGCTTGCATTTATTTCAGAGACAGGATGGGATTATGTGAAAGCAGAAACCTGAGAAGCAGGAAAGAAAGGAATAATTCTCTATATAGACAGAAACCTCAGACAGCCATGAAAAGGAAAGTTCCACCACCTGCACCACTGGTAAGTTTTAATCTTCAAGAAAGAGTAATTTAAGAACTAAAATTCTGCATCCGGGCAAAGTATTCTAGCAATCAGATGCATATGTTTGAGAGGTTGAGTCCAGTTTCCAAAAATAAAAGAATTCTCCATCTGGTTATCAACCTTAATCTCCATCCATCAACTATGAATTTCACTTCGGTTCCTCTAGAAAGATTTCTCATTATACTTCTCAATTATTCAGCTAACATTTAGCATTCATTTCAGGCATAGTCCCTGCTGGGCTTGATCAAAGTTCCATCTAATCCAGCAGCTTGATCGTAATAATCAAATAGGTGCCTCCAGGATGCCCTAGAGGTAGGAAAGAAATTAGCCTCTGTCAAATGGTAATCAGCCGCAGCAAAATTTTTAATCCAATCAATTTTGTATTACTGTTCCTTCAGCTTCAGTCAGAGGTGGGTTCCTCCCAGTTCGCACCGGTTCTATAGAACCGGTAGTAAACCGGTGGTGACATCATGGAGCCGGTTCTGTTGGTGTCAGTCTGTGGACGCCGCCATCTTTTTTGGGGGGGGGGAATTTATTTTTTTTGAAAAAAAAATTGGGAATTTTTTGCTGGTTTTTGCTTCGGCACTGCGCATGCGCCGCCATCTTGTTTTTGGCTTTTTTGGGGAATTTTTTGCTTGTTTTGCTGCTGCACATGCGCATAAGCTGAGTTTTCGGCACTGTGCATGCATGGCCACACGGCGCACAATGCGCGCGCAGCCACGTGGCACGAGAGGAAGCGAACTGGCGGCAAGGTAAGTTAGAACCCACCCCTGGCTTCAGTTGGTATCCAAAATACAGTAACTGGACTCACAGTTTCAACACAGTATGCAAAAATTAGGATATCGGTGTCACACTATGATGGTAAAAATGTGAGTCCAGAAAGTTGATTAAAATGTCTGTTATTTGTGAACAACCCTGGAATTAAAGGAAATTGTAGCCAGGAAGATCTGAAATGCAGAGATAATATGTCCAGCTGTCCAGATATACCTATCTTCCCTCACCACTGGCTAGACGGGTAAGGCTAATGAATTAATTTTAATAATACTGGTAGTCCTCAACTTATAACAGTTTATTTAGTGGCCATTCTAAGTTACAACAGAACTGAAAAATATGACTTATGACTATTTTTCACATTTACAACTGTTGCAGCATCCCCATGATCACTTGATCAAAATTCAGATGCTTGGAAGCTGACTGATATTTATGACAGTTACAGTATCCTGGGATCATGTGATCGCCTTTCTGACAAGCAACGTCAATGGGGAAGCCAGATTCACTTAAGAACCACGTTACTTATTCAGCAACTGCAGTGATTCATTTAACAAGTGTGGCAAGAAAGGTCATAAAATGGGGCAAAATTCACTTAACAAATGTCTTGCTTAGAAATTTGGGCCCCAATTTCGGTTGTAAGTTGAGGTCTACTTGTATCTTCCCATCCTTGATTACTGGTAAGTAATGTAAAAGTTTCTGTTTGATATGGTTGTTTGCTGGCTAAATTTCAGCATACATGTAATATTTCAAGAGGGAAGAAATGGTAGTCTTCCAGTTGTTGTTAAACATCAACTTCCATCAACTCCTTCTAAACCTGGTCAGAAGTGAGGGATGCTGGAAACTGTAATTCAGTCAACTCCAAAGGGGTCCAGTTTGCTCTCTCCAGATAAACAGATGGCTTCTGCTATTAACTGAAATGAGCAAATTCTCAGCAGGCTGAATTTTGCTCCCAGGACAACATTTGGTAATAGAATTATATACAAATGTATCCTTGACATCCAATTTCAATGCAATTAAGTAATGCTTGGCTTCTCCTTTTAATTTCTTCCAAAGGGCAAGAATTTATCCATCACTTCTGCTGACCAACTTGGTAAAGGTAAAAAGGATTTATGTCTTTGTTTCTGAATATTTATTGTGGATTCTTACCAGATGATGCTTAATGATGTCAACAACAATTGCACAAATAAAATAACACGTAATGACATTTAAATAAAAGAGAAAAAATAAGAACAATTTTACTTATTAATATATCTATACCCTTCTACATTGCCCAACTCACTTAAATGACTCTGGGTGGCTTACAATAAAATATAAAAATAAATAAATAAAAAAGATAAATCAGAGTTAGGAACAAAGTTAAGAACAATGCCTTTGCTCCAATATGAAAATAATTCCAGAATTTGGCTTCTGAAATATGCTTTTGAAAGATGGAAAATTTTAATAAATGGTTTTCTAGAGAAACTGAATATACAACCGACAGAAAGCAAGTGAAAAACATCATTAGCAACGTGTACTATGGATTAAGAGGAGAAAGAGTGTAGACATGAGCTTCTCATAGGGAAATATGTGAATACTTCTACTTTTGTTTGCAAAATGC
Source organism: Thermophis baileyi (assembly GCA_003457575.1). Taxonomy (NCBI): domain Eukaryota; kingdom Metazoa; phylum Chordata; class Lepidosauria; order Squamata; family Dipsadidae; genus Thermophis; species Thermophis baileyi. The sequence goes on from QLTV01002265.1 coordinate 6,718,374, forward strand.
TGGTGAGCCTAACATCAAAGTTTCCTCCTTCCCCTACTCAATGTTTTGGCTTGCAAAATGACCTGGTTCCGTCCCTAAATCCAAAACAAGAAATAGCCAGAGCTGTATATCGTTCCAGAGACATGTGACCTTGCACTGAAAAGGAGAAGCTTGCAAGTGTTTTTATTTGAAAAGGTCAGACAAAGTGAGATTTAGAAGTATCTGTCTCATGAGTGCCTATATTTAGAAAAATATCTTGTTCACCATCCATTAATTAACCAGCAAGCACTCAAATTATAAAACCAGTTTTTCTCTTTTATTGTGGAGCAACGATGGGAGGGAAATCAAGTTTAATGGGATCAAATCTGTATTGAACAATTACAACTAAAAAGATAGAGTTTATGCTTATGATGATGTGGCTGTCACTGTCTCATCTCAGCTCATACTCAAGAATGTAACTCACTCATTCAAGAGGAGGAGGGATTAGAAGACTGCAGTTATTTGTTGAAGAGAAAAGAAGATCAAAAGTCATTATATTTCATAACTTTAGTTTTTCTTTCTTTCTTTCTTTCTTTCTTTCTTTCTTTCTTTCTTTCTTTCTTTCTTTCTTTCTTTCTTTCTTTCGTTCTTCTTTACATTTGTCTCTTAGGGAAGAAAGGGGGGGGGAATGAGATGATCTTAATAATCCCCAACATAGAGAACATTTGGTTGAGGAAGGCAAAAGCATGGGGAGAAGCTATTTTAGCAAGCATTAGACTGATTCCATTGTATCTTTTATAACTTACTATACTGTATCTCAGGTTATGATCATTTGCCCAGAATCCTTCAGTCCTTTCTTTGTAGCTGCCCCATATGATTGGAATCTCTCTTACATCTTAATTGTTTCTCAGTGTTTTTGTATTTTACTACAGAGATTGGTAGCATGTAGGCCTCCAACACCCAGCAAGTATAATCAATTATGGCAAAAGTTGAAGTTTCAGTTGAGAAATATTTGGAAGGTCATAGGATACCCATTCCTGCCCTGATCTAACTAAACCCAAATATTCTGAAATGACTGACTAGGGCCTCCCCCCCTTGCCTCCATTTCCTCCCCTTCCTCTCCAAAGACATATACACATACATGCTCTGTGCTCTCTAGGGCAGGGATCTCCAACCTTGACAACTTTAAGACTTGTGGACTTCAATTCCTCAGCCAGCACATGCTGGCTGAGGAATTCTGGGAGTTGAAGTTCACAAGTCTTAAAGTTGCCAAGGTTGGAGACCCCTGCCCTAGGGTCACATTGTAATAGACAAAAAAGGCGAGGGGAGAATTGGAGAGAATGCAGATAACTCTGCAGTCCAAGAGTATGGGATTATAGTGTCTATTCAATGCTCTGTTTTACAGTTTTCTTCTTTACTTAGAACTTAGAATAACTTTATTGTCACTTTGAATGTACACTAATCGGCATACATTAAAATGAAATTTCATTGCATACAGCTCTCAAAGGGTCTCCACCTCCAATATACACTACATAAACATGACTAAACAAACAAACAAACACACACACACATACATACATACATACATACATACATAAATACATAAATACATACATACATACATACATACATACTGTACATACAAAATTATGCATATACCCGCATACTGTATATTATATGACACGGAGAAACAACAGTCTAGTCTGGATGTATACATGTACATGGCAAGAAAAACGAATCTTGCGAGTTTACCAGATGGATGCCATAGGGAACAAAGCTGTTACAGAATCTGGTAGTCCTGCTAGAAATACTTTGAAACCTCCTCCCAGAGGGGAGCAACCGAAACAGACCGTGAAGTGGGTGTGTGGGGTCTCTAACAATGCTTTGAGCTCTAAGCACATAGCGCTTATAAGTAGTGTCCTGAATAACAGGAAGCAAGCTTGTTATAATCTTCTCGGCTGTTTATTTTATTTTATTTTATTCGTTTATTTGTCAAGCGTATATATGATTATGAACAAAGTATAAACAGAGTATAAACATGTTTGTGAATATATAAGTACAAGCATGGTTATGAGTACAAAAAATTTTACAAATATATGGGTACATTAGGACAGGGACAGTAGGCATGCTGGTGCGCTTATGCACGCCCCTTACAGACCTCTTAGGAATGGGGTGAGGTCGACGGTGGACAGTCTAAGGTTAAAGTTGTGGGGGTTTGGGGAAGAAACTACAGAGTCGGGTAATGTATTCCAGGCATTGACCACTCTGTTGCTGAAGTCGAATTTTTTGCAATCTAGTTTGGATCGGTTTACATTAAGTTTGTATCTATTGTGTGCTCATGTGTTGTTGCGGTTGAAGCTGAAGTAGTCATTGACAGGTAGGACATTGTAGCAGATAATATTGTGGGCTACACTTAGGTCAGATCGAAGGCGGCGTAGTTCTTTCTAGTCCCAACATTTCAATGCTGGTT
>QLTV01002265.1:6721539-6733224 GCA_003457575.1 Thermophis baileyi
CATCATTATAGCCTTTACCATTAGGTCCTTTAAGGGGTGGGATGCATCTCGAGTCTTTGAGTTGGTTGTTTACAAAGCTATCGAAGGCGCGGGTGGATTTCGTGCACAGAAGGTTTTCCTGTTGTTTGATGTGATAATTGGTGCATTCAGTCTTTATCTGGTGGCATAAGTTTTTGTAGTGGCTTTTGTAGTTGGCTATGTAGCCAGTTTTGTTTTTTCGACAGAGAAATTTTTTTTTTTTCTTGGAGCTTTCTTATTGTTATGGGTAGTTTGTTTTTCCTGTTTTTGGGAGTTATTGGTGGTACGTATAGTTTAATGACTCTTTTGACTTCAAGTAAGAAAATGTTGTAGTGGTCTTCGGCAGTGTTTCAGCCAGTGAATAGGGTTTGCCAATCAAGAGTTGAGAGGTCAGTGTTTATGAGATCATAGTTAGCTTTTAAAGTTATAACTGGGGATCCTGTCATTATGATTTTTGTAAGGGTGTATATTGAGATTGAAGTCAATCATGCTGTGATCACTATTGGAAAAGGGTTCTTTTATTTGTAATCCATAAATTAAGTTTGAACTGTTACAGAAGATGAGATCAAGGCAGTTTTTGAGTCTGGTGTTGTTGGATACTAGTTGATCCAGTCCCAGATTAGTTACAGCATTGTACAGGGTTGAATGTATAGGTTCTGTTGTACATTCGTTGAGGGACCATTTGATAAGAGGTAGATTTAGGTCACCAAGAAGGATGAGAGGGTATGGGCCGGAGGCTGCCCACGTTAGGAGTGAAGTTAACTTATTTGCATGTTCGATGTCATAGTCTGGGGCTCTGTAACATAGTAGAAATCATAATGTGATGTTTAAAGATAATTCACAGATGATGGTCTCTGGAAGAGCAGGTTCATGTGTTACTTGGATGTTTTTTAGATTTAAGGACTTTTTGTAAAAGATGGCAACTCCGCCTCCTCTACGGAGTTCACGATCAGACCGGTAAACATGATAGTTCCTTTCTACGATAATGGAGTCAGGGAGGGATGCGTTCAGCCACGTTTCGCAGACAAATATAATGTCGAAATTAGTCGTATTTAATAGGAGGAGGAATTCAGGCATTTTATTTACAAGACTTCTTGCATTAAGTAGCTTGCATTTAAGGTCTTTAGTAGTAGGAGTGGCAGGTAGTGGAGTAGTTAGGGTAGTAGTAGAAGTGAGGTAGTTAAAGTTAAGGTAGTTAAGGTCAATAGTAGTGGTAGTAGTAGTGGCAGGTAGTGAGGTAGTTAGCTAAGTGGTAGTAGCGAGGTAATTAGGGTCATTAGTGGCTGTAGAAGTGGCAGGTAGTGAGGTAGGGGCGTGCGTGCCTAGTTTTGGATGGTGGGAGGTTGGATGTTGGGATGTAGGTTATGAGATTTACTTTTGATACAGTCTGCACGGTAGTCTATATATAAATCAGTTTCACCATTATCTTGACGTCTTTTTAGATCTTGGCGGAGTTCACGGGAGCGGATTCTTTGTAGGATGGATAGGTCTGGTCTGGATCGAAGTTTACTGTAGTTAGTGTCGGATTTGGCGGTGGAGTTTATTGTGTGTATAAATTTACGTTTGCTGGTTTCATTTTTGCAGATGACTCTGCAGAATCGTGGGGCCACTGAGCCATCGCTGTGTTTGCATTCTGGGCCATCTCTTGAGATTTCAATGATTTCGTTAGGGGCGAAGGTTGTTGTCTGAGATTTAATGATAATTTCACGAACTGTAGTGATGTCGTCAGTTTCACTGTTGTTATCCAGTCCAAATAAAATTGCGTTTGGACGTTTCTGTTCACGTTCAACAGCATCTTTGATCAGTAGGGAGATGTTGTTAACTTGGTTGGTATTATTTGTTGGTTTGGTGCCATGAGGCTGCAGGTTTGTGGAAGTTTGTGGAAGGTTTGTGAAGGTTTGTGAAGGTTCTGCAGGTTTGTGGAAGTTTGTGGAAGGTTTGTGAAGGTTTGTGGCTGTTGTTACCACTCTCTGAATGGACTTTCTATCTGAGGCACTGCGGCCACCAAACCAAATAGTGATGCAGTTTGTTAAAATGCTCTCAGTCGTGCCTCTTTATAAGATTGCTGACTGGTAATATCTTACTAGTTTGTCCAGGATTAATATTTCTTAGCTGTTGCTGGTCCCAGCAAAGAAACACTGTAGGGTAATTACTCCTTTTATTATTATTTTTCTTGTAAATAATTTTTGATTGCTTTTAAAAAATATGCAAGTAAATAGCTCTGGAAGCAAACAGGAATTAAACCACTACTGGATTTCCTTGGAACTAGCTATATAAGGACTGGTTTCAGGAATGTTATAGCTAAGTGAAAACTATTATTAAAAGACTATTAAGCCTTGGTCATTCAGGCCCCACTCTGGCTTTGTCTAATAAGGAATAGGATCTGAAAACCCTCCTGATTTAACTGACATTTTGAGTCATTCGCCCAGTTCTTATTTATATTTTACTCTAGACCCAATCAATGTTTCTGTTTGTCTCATGCTATAGACAAGAAATATGTAATAGCACAATATGATTTCGTCTCTATGAGTGATCGAGATCTGCCTTTGACTGTAGGAGAGAAATTTGAAGTCTTCTGCAGGTGGGTACACTTACCAGCTTTTGACTGATTTCCTCATGCCCCAATATTTATTTTGTCATCAGTTGCAGAAAAATACTTCTCAAATACTTCTCAGAACAGAAAGAAAACTCCTGTATTATGCTTGCTTTGTTCATCTGCATCTGACCTGGAACATACTCTGGTTTCTCGTCAGAGTCTATAAATCTTTCACCTTTCACTAAAGATTTCCTTGAAGAGGAATATTTATGAGTCTTTTACTAATTTTTTGAGGCAAGAGCCACGGTGGCGCAGTGGTTAAATAGCAGTATTGCAGGTTAATTCTGCTGACTGCCAGCAGTTCGATTCTCGCTGGCTCAATGTTGACTCAGCCTTCCATCCTTCTGGGGTCAATAAAATGAGGGCCCAGATTGTTGGGGGCAATATGCTAATTCTGTAAACGACTTAAAGAGGGCTGTAAAGCACTGTGAAGTGGTATATAAGTCTAAGTGCTATTGCTATTGCCGGCTCGGGAAATGTTCAGAAGAGATTTCAGGAAACTCCATTCCTCCCAGTGCTAGTCAGCCATAATAATGCCATAATAGCCATTTGCAGGCCTCTGTCCTCTCATAAGGCCTAATAAGGCCTCTGTCCTATATGAAGTGTATCCTATTTAAAATGGATTAAAAGGAGCATAATTCTTTATTCAGTCTACTTTGTTTGTTTGTTTGTTTGTTTGTTTGTTTACTTATTTATTTTGTATTTTGTTCACAGTGAAGGGGAGTGGTGGTTAGCAAAATCCCTTACTACTGGAAAGCAGGGCTACATTCCTAGCAATTTCGTAGTCCACATCAACAGCCTGGAAGAAGAAGAGTAAGTTTGAGAAAGCCAGGAAGCTGAGAGATGGAGAGCTCTTGATATTTTTGTGATGCATGCAAAGAATTTATCTCTGATATGTTGTGGAAATTCTAGGTGATATCTAAGCCTGTTTCTTGCCATCATGATCTTTACACAAGCAATTATCAGGTCTGCATGTGTATATGCATATATGTTTGTGCGTATGTTTCCTCTGTTCACTCTCTTTCCCATTCCTTGGCCAGCAGAGAGGTCCTTCTGATGAGGTGCCCAGACCTAGACCCAGTCCTCAACCTCAGTCCCATCCTCCTTCTCTTCCTCAGGCAGTCCCAACTCCCCAGAAGATATTGACCTTTTTGCTGTTCCCATGACTCTAGTCTAGGGCTATGTCAGAAGCAGTGCTCACTATGGAGAGCAGGAGTGGGTGGTGCTAAGAAAGAAGCATTGATCAAGGCAAGAAGCCATTTTGTTGGCAGGAGACCCACCAGGTTGGACTGAGGTCAACTGGTAGGCCTCCACCATCAGGCTGCTCCATTTCCTTGACAGCTTCCTATGGAGTTAGCTGAATTGTTGGGCAAATAAATGAAATAATTATTATTCAAGTCTTCTTTTAATAAGACCCATATAATTATTTTTTAATTAATGAATGTAACCTAATATTTCTTGTTTTTTGTCCCCTTACTTAGTAGCTTCGTACTGGTTTGTTTCCTTGCAATGAAGACAATGAATATTATTATGCTCATTGGTTTCATTTGAGTTTTTCCCCAAAGTATACAGTTGACATCACAAAAAACTAGCAGTAGAAAGTGATAAGATGAACTGGTCTGTTGGCAAGGAAGAAAATAAAGTTTCACCCACAAGCTCTGCGTTATTAATGGCTGATTCAGGAATGTAGTTGACCCTATAAGGAACAGGGGCCAATTAACAAAAGCAATCATATGTATATTTACTGTATGCATCTTTACTTAGCTTAATATAGCTTATCCCAGAAAAATGTGTGTGGCCTGTACAACTACAGATTTAAAGGACAAACATAGGGAAGCAAAAGTGAAATAAAAATGAAAGCAAAGAGGAAGCTGTTAATTAAAGAGATAGAGAATTTTCAGGAGACATTTAATACAGTATATTCCTCTGAACAAACCAGTGCAATTGTCTATTAAATTTAAACATTTCAATACAAAACATATAAAAAATAAATTGTTAAGATTACATAGCACTAAATAACATTTTTGAACTTCTGAATTCACTATAAAACTTAGTGAAAAGCTAGGGGAAAACAATTATAATTTGCAATTTTCAGGCTCTTTTAAAAAAATAATTGATCAAGCTCAATGTTTTTCACACTTGACACTTTTAAGATGTGTGAATGTCAATTCTCAAAATTTCCCAGCCAAGTTTGAAGTTGCCAAGTCTGAAAAAAAACCTGCTTTAGTTGGAATCATTGTATAAAAAAACTTGCTCTTTCTTTTGCAGATGGTTTTTTAAAGGCCTTAACAGAAAAGATGCTGAACGTTTATTAATGATGCCTGGCAACAATATAGGCTCATTTTTGATAAGGGAAAGCGAAAGTGTTCCAGGTAAGAAGTTGTAGAATCGTTTTGTATATAAAGGTAAAACTTGCATGAGTTGCCCAGATTAGGGATTACGTCATGGTAATAAAAACAACAAAAATATGTTATTTTTTCATTTGGATCTTCTCCACTGATAGCAGTCTAGTGATTGTTTAAAGATGACTGGGGAAGGGCAGGTGGCAAGATCATCTGCAGAGCTTTTATGAGAATAATTCTAGTTATCTGAGGGTAAAGTCACTTGGATTTACCCAGAGTTAGTGATTGTGACTGGTCAAGTCCTGTTGAGATAACTGAACCAAGGCCTTGTATATAGCTGGGGTGAGTTTGAATGTCATTCTTGAAGATTTGGATACAGAAACATAAGCAACTGTTTATTCAATTTTGCTTCTCCCACCAGCCAGCAGATGACATTTGATTGGGTATATACAGTAATAGGACAGAGTCAGTGGTCCCACCTTTTTTGAAGGTGATGGTACATCCCTCCTCAAGATATTGTCACTGAACCCAAGAGTTCTAAATAATTTTCATCCAATCTCCAATCTTTTCTTTCTAGGGAAGGTTGTTGAGAACAAGGTTTGGCTGTGGGTCCAAACGGCTCTGGAGAAAATTATCTAAACCCTTTTAAGCTCAGTTTCAGACAGGAAAATAATACAGAAACAGCATTGATCAGGCTTGTTGGTGACTTCTGGGAGACCAGATCAGGGATGATGAAACTTTCTTAGCTTTCTCTGATTTCTTAGTGGTTTTGATCGGTGGTGAAATCCATTTTTTTTTACTATCGGTTCTGTGGGCGTGGCTTGGTGGGCATGGTGTGGCTTGGTGGGCGTGGCTTGGTGGGCATGACAGGGCAAGGATACTGCAAAATCTCCATTCCCACCCCACTCCAGGGGAAGGATACTGCAAAATCCCCATTCCCTCCCCACTCCAGGGGAAGGATATTGCAAAATATCCATTCCCACCCCACTCCAGGGGAAGGATACTGCAAAATCCCCATTCCCTCCCCACTCTTGGGGGAAGGATACTGCAAAATCCCCATTCCCACCCCACTCTGGGGCCAGCCAGAGGTGGTATTTGCTGGTTCTCCGAACTACTCAAAATTTCCGCTACCGGTTCTCCAGAACCTGCTGGATTTCACCCCTGGTTTTGATGCATTCCATCATAATGTCATTCAGGACCATCTATAAGGATTAGGAATGATGGACATTCTGCTATGGTGGTTCTCCTTTCTTCCAGGCAGTATTAGCGGGATGGTAGGGGGAGGGAGAGAGATCTGCCCCAAAACTCTTGATGTGGGTACTATAGAAATTATATACAGTAATGGGCTGTAAAAATAACCTTAAGGAAGAAGCGGAAGAGTCCAGGCAACAGTCAGATAAAATAAATCTCAGTCCAAAGCAGGAATAGAATTTGAGAAGCATCTCAGACTTGATTATACCTAGTTCTCTTTAGGATAAATGTAGGGAGGGGAAATGCACATTCAAATTGGCCTCTTTTTCAACTTATACATTTTATTAAGTGGCATAAGCTTTTGTAAGCTACAGCTTATCTCACGATCTGCCTGATTTTGGCTTACCATAGTTAATCTCTTCCCAGAACTTCAAGGGGAGGAGAGTTCACTTGCAGGATTTGGGTTTAGCTAGTCTAGAGAAAAGAAGGACGGGGGGGGGACATGATAGCAGTATTCCAATATTTGAGGGGCTGCCACAAAAAAGAGAGGGTCAACTTATTTTCCAAAGCACCAGAGGGCAGGACAAGAAACAATGGATGGAAACTAATCAAGGAGAGAAGCAACCTAGAACTAAGGAGAAACTTCCTAACAGTGGGGACAATTAACCAGTGGAACAGCTTGCCATTAGAAGTTGTAGGTGCTTTATCACTGAAGATTTTTTAAGAAAAGACTGGATAGTCACTTGTCTGAAATGGTATAGGATCTCCTGCTTGAGCAGGGGGTTGGACTAGAAGACCTCCAAGGTCCATTCCAGCTCTATTCTGATTGATTGGTATATTGATTGATTGATTGACCATAGAATATGTTGCTTTGCAAAGAGAGACAAAATGGAAATGGTCAGGAATGGAGGGATTCTTTGCCTCTATCCATCTCAGTCTAGCAGTGATTAACTGAATATTCACATTAAATGACACAAAGGAGTATATACAAGCATATTTGGATGGGTTGTACAGAGAAATCAGGCTTCAGAAGAATTTAGCAGATATCTGGTCTCCTTTTCATTGTTCAGTGCTTTGTCCCTAGTCACATGAAATCAGATCCTGTATTCTGATGTTGCTAAAAATTCAAAAGTACTTTCCTCCAGTCTGGCACCCTTCAGACAAGTTGACATTTCACTTCCCAGAATGCTGGGAATTCTGAGATTTGCTGCCCTGGAAGGTACATGTTGGATGGAATAGCTCCCTCTATGATAGACTGTTCCTTCTGATGGCACAATTTAAGCACTAATAAATAATCCCCCTTTTTGTTGTTGTTCCAGGTGCATTTTCACTTTCTGTTAGAGACATCATCTCTCAAGGGGATATTGTTAAGCATTACAAAATCTCCACTATGGACCAAGGTGGATACTACATCTGCCCCTGGATTACATTTTCTTCTTTGCAAAAGCTTGTCAAGCATTATTCCAGTAAGAATACTTCTGACACCTGTCAGATTCATACCTTAATAAGACATAAAGCAGAGAATGTTCCATAGGAGCAGAACAATTTAGCTTAAGTTCTGTGGGTTCTTTGTAACATATGAAGAAAGCAGTACAGTTTGCAACACAAGTCAGTTCAGATTGTCCAAAGTCAATGAAGAGCCAAGAGTTGAGATGGCCAATGTAAGCATATGGGGGGAAAAAGTATTGATGTTATTATTTTTTAAATTGATTTTGATTAGATATTTAAAAGTACAATCAAGAAAATAAAACAGAAAAAGATAAATAGAACATTAAATCAAATACAATTCAGTTTAAAAAGCTGGCTGTAGTTTAGATCTACCTAAGTAAGTCATCAATATAATATGAACTATAACTCAGAACAGGAAATTGCAGTAATTTTGCCTAATCTAAGAAATCTATCCTTGATTAGCAAATCAAACCCAGACTTAAATGTTAACTTCTTATTTTAAGAGAAACCCAAACTTTATATGCAGTAAAAGCCCATGTATAGAATTATAGTCCAAGAATAGTTTTCATCTTGTACGGAATTCTGCATTAGATTTGTTTTTCCAGATACCAGATTATTTTTTACTTTGTCCTGTACTCCCAAAACTTACTTGACTATTCCCCTTTCACTTCTCTCAAAGGTGGAGGAAATGGAAATCCATCAGTGCTGCCCCAAACATATTGTTTGTTTGTTTGTTAATTTCAAAGACTGCAGTGAGAACAAAACTGAGAAGTCTACCAGTTTGCATTAGTATTTTTCACATACACATCCTACCTGCACAAGTAAGGTCACCATAAAAGAGCAGATTTAAATAATTCCTGTTCCCTTGATATACAGCAGGAAGCAAGTGATCTCTCATGATGATGATGATGATGATGATGATGATGATGATGATGATGATGATGATGAGGAGGAGGAGGAGGAGGAGGAGGAGGAGGAGGAGGAGGAGGAGAATTTCATGCATTTCCTCCCATTGCATAGTGTTTGGGTATCAGGGTTCTACTATTAACATTATGAAAGGATCAAAAGCTTTAGAGGGCAAGGTGATGAAGCAAAATGTGAAAATCTCTGCTTATCTCGATTCTTTCCCTACCTTCATGAAAGGGATCTGAAATTTCTCTTCTTCCTTAATTTGGGGACAGAGATGATTTTTCCAACCTCAAAACTATAGGGAACTGTCCAACTGATTTTTGTTATCTCATTCTCTGAAAATTTACCTTTGGTTTGTCCTACTTCCTCTTTGTGTCATCCTGAACAGCTAATGATAATGGTTTGTGTCAGAGGCTAAGATATCCATGCAAGTCTCTGACTCCACAAATCCCCTGGGCTGCTGATGAATGGGAAATCCCACGAGACACCATAAAACTCATCAAGAAACTGGGAGCAGGCCAGTTTGGTGAGGTGTGGATGGGTAAGTTAAGACTGATACTGTTAACCTCCATGACTTTATGAAATCCTTTATTTACTCATTGGTATTTTGTTCCTACTCCTTTTACTTCTACTCTTTCTCAAAAATATCTAATTAAAAGAGAAAGAAAAAAGTTTGGTACTGCCCACTCCATATATGTGCTCTTGCCTTTCAGTTGAAGGCTATGGCAATGTGAAGAGGAAGTAATGTACTGTATGGAAATTTTAGGTTTCCATTTGGTTTCAACTTTATAAAGTGCTCACAAAAATGGCAAAATTGTGATATTTAAATTCAATCCATTTAAGAACATTAAAATGATGCTACCAGATCAGGCCTTCCGGATCTTTCCCCAACACTGAGAGAAGCTGAGATTGGAGCTTGAAGACAGTGGTGTAGTTGTAGCAAAGAAGATTAGTTCTATTTTTGCTTGAATTGCTTTTTGATTGTATTGTTTTTATGTTGCTTCGTTTCATACAACTGTTTTGAGCCAGCCAGAGTTGTGTTTCTTAAATAAAACATCTTAGTTTTATAAGTTTTATAAAAACTTATTTATTTAGTTTTATCTCATAAAACATAGTTTAATGAAAAGAAGGACTAGGGGTGACATGACAGCAGTGTTCCAATATCTCAGGGGCTGCCACAAAGAAGAGGGAGTAAAGCTATTCTCCAAAGCTCCTGAGGGCAGGACAAGAAGCAATGGATGGAAACTAATTAAGGAGAGAAGCAACCTAGAACTAAGGAGAAATTTCCTGACAGTTAGAACAATTAATCAATGGAACAACTTGCCTCCCGAAGTTGTGAATGCTCCAACACTGGAAGTTTTTAAGAAGATATTGGATAACCATTTGTCTGAAGTGGTGTAGGGTTTCCTGCCTAAGCAGGGGGTTAGACTAGAAGACCTCCAAGATCCCTTCCAACTCTGTTATTCTGTTTTCACATCCTGAATTTCTTGATATAAATCTAACAAGAAAATAAAATAAGGGTCTAGTTTCAATCCTTGGTATTTTTAGTTAAAAAAAAAAGAATCAGACAGCAGTTGGTGGGAAAAATCCTGATCAGCCACAGCCAGTCATAATAGATATAGCTATGCTAAAATAATAAGCAGTCTGGCCTGATAAATGGTCACATCCTCGGTTCCAAAATCTTGCCATACAGTATATTGAAAAGAAAAGTTCTTAATGAGGAAAATGTGGTCAACAGGGTCTCCTCTTGTTTGGGGGAGTTTATGATTCCATGGTTTAAAAAGACCTTTCTCTTCTCCAGTTTTTCTTTTGTTTCCTATGAAAACTTGATGGAAACTTTGACGCTCTTATTCAGTGGTTTGCTCCCAAAAGGTGGCTGGGCAGATTTGGAATGTTCTGGGGGCTGCTGATTTTAGGTTTGAGAGCCACCATTTGCCCACAAACCTAGTTGTGTTTTATAGAATATTACCTGATAGTCATTAATTCCCACCCACCCCTTTTGCAGGTTATTACAAGAACAATGTGAAGGTTGCTGTCAAGACGTTAAAAGAAGGCAGCATGGCCCCCGATGCCTTTTTGGCTGAGGCCAACTTGATGAAGAGACTTCAGCATAACAAGTTGGTTCGATTGCATGCTGTGGTGACCCAGCAGCCAATTTATATTGTAACAGAATACATGGCCAACGGTAAGTATGTCTTTTTAATCATTCTAATGGATCACTATCAGTGCTATAGATATGAACTAAGCAGGCCAAATCTGATTATAGGGGCATTTTTCCCAAGCGTTTGTGATTTGCTTAATGTGCCTCAAATATTTGGAGCAGTCTATTTTCCCTGCTCTTTCAGCACAGGTTCACAGTACAAGCAACTATCAAAGTAAGTCTGTATGCTATTTTGCAAAGTGGAAATTGCAAAGACAACATGGCTGTAATTCTTCCATCCTTAACTTTGTTCGTATTTTGGGTACAGGAACTCTGTTGTTAATAGACCCCCATTTTACACTCCTCCAGCCATTTCTCAAGGAGGGACTGAGTAATGTTGACAATATAATTAGCTAATCCAAGGGTCTGCCATAGGGAGGCTACACTGATAGTAAATCTATTCGCATAGAAGAATCAACAAATTGAAAAGTATTCTAAGAGGTCAATTCCCAATCTAGTAATATGATAATGCAACCATTACAAAATCACTTAAAATCTTTTTTTTTTAATCACTAATTAAGTGGTATGATTCTCATCCCTTGGCAAGAATCACAGCCTAAAGCTGAGCCCAAATACCAACTGAAAACTGATTTAACTAATACAGTATTATCACATCCAGCTTTATGAATATTTATTTCAACCAAAAATGTCCTTATATTTTTATTGCTGTTTTTATTTTTGGACAGGAAGCCTGCTTGATTTCTTGAGCACCAATCAAGGGAAGAATCTGTCTCTTGCAAAACTGATAGATTTCTCCGCTCAGGTAAATTATTTAATACTCTAATTGGTACAAAGTCTTGATATTTTCTAAACCTAGCAATTACATATCATTAGAATCCCCAATCACTGTCAATCTTACTTTTTTTCAAGAGAGAAGAAAAAGATATGTGTGGGAAAACGGGGGGGGGAGGTAACACAGAGAAGCATAAAGGCTGCAGACAGAGAGGAAAGAAGGGAAGGGGAAGGGAGAGGAGAGGAGG
>QLTV01002265.1:6741696-6788969 GCA_003457575.1 Thermophis baileyi
TGTCTACCTGCCTGTTGGTGGCAGAAGGCAGGATCAGGAATGAGGGGGAAGGAAAGTGGTCTACCTGCCTGTTGGTGGCAGAAGGCAGGATCAGGAATGATAATTAAAGGAATAATAATTAATAATAATAATAATAATAATAATAATAATAATAATCAAGAACTACCTGTGCATTACATGGTTTATATATAGTTTAATCTTTCCTTTTCTTCCCAATAGCTATGATGAATCATGATGTTATCAGGCATATAGAACAGGGCTACCGGATACCTTGTCCAGAATCATGCCCCTCTAATCTCTATGCAATTATGTTAAAATGTTGGAAGGACAACCCAGAAGAACGACCAACATTTGAATACCTCCAGTCTACTCTTGAAGACTTTTATTCAGCCACAGAAAAACAGTATGAATCGGAACCCAAAAAGCCTTGACCTTTGTTCATCAAAACTACAGGTTTTTTTTTAATCATAGCATGGAATAGTTGGGGAGAATTTCCTCTTAGTTGCACTTTGCAAAGTTGTTCCCAGTCATAGAAGAAAAGACATATCCATCTCTGAAGCTCTATTTATTGCATTCCTTGCCTGGCTTTGGTTTCACCACCCAGTGAAAAATAATGTAAACCATCAAGACTGGATTTGGAGAAGAAAGAACACGTGACAAGAGTAGGGTCTCATTCTTTTACTCATGCTTCCCGAATGCATGTCCATGTCAATTGCTCTGAAATGGTACCTCCTGCACTATGAGAAAGAATCCAAAGTATGGTGTAAGTTCAGTCCAGTTAAAATCAATGTTTCCATTCAGATTGCCTCTGGAATCAGATGTGACCATTAAAATCAATCTGGTGAATCAAACTTACTCACTTCAGTGTTGTGGCTCACTTCATCGAATGCATGAAGTGGCTAAACAGAATTGTCTCTGATGAGATGGGTGGCATATAAATGAGGGAGGGAGGGAGAGGGGGGAGAGGGAGAGAGAGAGAGAGAGAGAGAGAGAGAGATGTAGAATTTAAATTGGGATGGCATCTAGGATAACTCACCACAGCCAATTCGCCACAGCCAACTTGCCATGGGATAACTCAACATGGGATTGGTTCCTTTTATTATTTATCAAAGCATTACAAAAGCTGGTAGTCATAGAAATGATTTCCTTTGATACAAGAGATAAAATAATTTTGATGAAAACTTGGTCAATAAAAATAAAAGGAACTATGGTAAATGAATCCTGTGGTGAGTTGTCCCGCAGCAGCTTGGCCATGGCAAATTGGCTGCAGTGAGCTGGCTGTGGTGAATTGTCTCATTCCATAAGCGGGTCTAAGCAACTACATCTATGTACAGTGAGATTTATTCTTCTTTCATTTGTTCTGTTGGATTTTAGTCAAATTGTTATTTTGCTATGTGATTCTCACAGTTATATGCCATTGAAGCAGAGATGGGTTCCTGTCGGTTCAGACTGGCTCTATAGAACCGATAGCGGGAATTTCCCCCCGCTCACCGAACCGGCAGCGATGACCGGCTGGACACGCCCCCGAACCGGCTCTCTCGGTTCGCCGCCATTTTGTTTTTTGCTTCTGTGCATGCGCAAAAGCTGGGTTTTTAGCACTGCACATGCGCGCGCGTGCGCCCACGCGGTGCATGAGGAAGCAAACCGGCAGCGAGGTAAGCCAGAACCCACCCCTGCATTGAAGGTTCAAGTGCTTATGGAATATAAGTGTATGGAAACCCACTTAGCAGTGACTGTGATGCCTTGGAGACTGAATGAAAAGCTCTTTTTTCCTCTTCTTCTTGTCCTCCATCTATGGATGCCAACTATTTCAGGGAAGAGAGTTCAGGAATGAAGGATAGATAATTGCTTCTTATTAAGTCAGAACTTTGATTCATCTAATCTACACTACATGGTGCCCAATTTTCTTTTGTGGGGTAGTGTCAGAGAGAAATGGACATTGGTTGCTAGGATCTGGAAATATTAAATGTGATCGCATCTGGAAATGTTAAAAATCCTGACTTCTGGTGAGAATATGATGAACTGAAGACATGCCTGAAAAAGCAGGGATGACATAATGGCTGAAATCTGTGGCCAGATGCAGGATCTGGACAAACAAAATCTCTCTGGAGAATAGAGAGATTGTGAGATAGCTCACATGAATTCCAGACAGGTGTTCCTGCTAAGTAAACTGCAGGAACTGACATTTTTGCAGTCAGCTTGTGAGTCACGTGGCTAAGAGTTGAGGGATTACATCAAAGCTCATAGTCATAATGTAGCCTTTAAGGATGCAAAATTCACCCCTTTCTCATTTCTTAATCACTTTGGAATTAATTTTTATTGCTTTTTAAAATTAGAAATATAAGGACATTTATGGACTTTATTGGCTGAGTTTCCTTCAATCCAGTATGAAAGAACTTATAATGATGTATTTAAGGATGTATTTATTTTTAGAATTAACAGCAAAGAGTTGATTAGAGTGTTGATTTTCAAAAGTTATAATGGACCAAGAGTTCAGATCAGGGGTGGGTTCTAACTTCCTCCCACGCCGCGTGGCCGTGCCTCGTGGGCGCACACGCGCCTCGTGGGCACGCATGCGCAGTGCAAATTTTTTTTTAAAAAAAAATAAAAAATAAAAAAGCAGAAAACAAGATGGCAATGCATGTGCAGTGCTGGAAACTCGGCTTCTGCGCATGTGCAGAAGAAAAAAAATAAAATTCAAAAAAAATAATTCAAAAAAATTAAAAAAAAAAGAAGGCGGCGCCCACGGACCGGCACCGACCGAACTGGATCTGTGACATCATTGTGATGTCACCAGCGGGTTGCTACCGGTTCGGGCGAACCGGTCCGAACCGGGAGGAACCCACCTCTGGTTCAGATAGATTTAATAAAATTTGGGAAATTGATTATAAGCATTCTTCCTGGGGAAACTATTCCTGTTATTGCATTTGAAAGGAAAAAAAAAACATGATGAGGCTTTGAAGACTGGACACTCTAGGGCACCAGAAGGAAGTAAAAGAAAGGACATAATGAGAAATATTGTGAACAATTAATTAAGAAATTAGTTTTAAGGATCACTGACATTATTGATAGACTAGATCATGCTGTGGAAGAGGAAGAAGTTTTACTGAACATGACTGAAATTAATATGTACTTAAAAATGATAAACTAAAAAATGAATATGGAAAATGACAAAATACAGGTAGTTCTCAACTTGTGACCACAATTGAGCCCAACATTTATGTTGCTGAGTGAGACAGTTAAGTAAATCTTGCCCCATTTTACAATCTTTCTCACCACAGTTGTTAAGTGAATCACTGCAGTTGTTAGTAACACAGTAATATGGTTGTTAACCGAATCTGGCTTCCCCATTGACTTTGATTGTCAGAAGGTCGCAAAGGGGGAATCACATGACCCTGGGACACTGCAACCATCATAAATATGAACTAGCTGCCAAGCATCTGAATTTTGGTCATGTGACCATGGGGATGCCGCAATGGTCATAAGTGTGAAAAACGGTCATATGTCACTTTTTTCAACTTCAAACAATTATTAAATGAACTGTGTAACTTCAAACAATCTTTAAATGAACTGTTGTAATCGAGGACTACCTGTATTGAATATACAAATGAAACCAACTGAAGTTCTAATAACTAAAAAAAATTACAAATAATAGGCCAGAAAAATTATTTGGATAACCTTTCTATATGGCCGTGATGGCAAACCTACAGCATGTGTGCCCGAAGTGGTATGCGGAGCCATGTCACCTGGCATGCGCGGCATCGCCCGTTCCTTTTCCGGGTTTCTGGTGCGCATGCGCGTGCGATGATAAGCTGGCCTTCGTGCATGCAGCAGTGCCGGAAACTGGAAGAGCTGGTCTTCCGTTTTCCTGCGTGAACATGCTCGCTGGCCAGCTGATCGTCGCGCGTGCATGCGCGCCAGAAACCCAGAAAACTAGCTGGGGCGCGCCTGCGTGCGCTGGAAACAGGAAGTTCATTCTCTGGCACGCGCATGCGCCCTGGGCAGCTCCTTTTCCGGGTTGCGGCCCAGACGAGTGTGAGCACGTGCGCACACACGCGAAGCACTCCCTTTTCGGCACTCGGTGCCGAAAAGGTTCGCCATCACTGCTATATGGGATTTTCAACAGGGGTTAAAGGTCAGAAGAGTGTTATGGATAACCTTTTTGTATTTGATTTACAAAATGGATTTGTTAAGGTTGTCAGTGATTTTGTGAGAAAGACAAAGAGAAAATGAAAAGAAACCAAGTGTTTGGACTCTGAAGAACTAAAGATTATTGGGAGCAAGTGGAAGGAATTCAAATGGATTTATTAGATCAAGTTTATTTCTGGTAAGCCTTCATGAACTATTACTGATTAGGATGGATCGTGAAGCTTTAAAGATACGTTTATAAAGAATTGGGTGAAACACAGAAAAGACTATTTGTTGTATTTTAAGAGATGTTAATAAGTTGTTAAAATTGCTTATACTTGCTGGGAAGAAAGGGGAAGTTAGTTTTTTCTTTCTCTTTTTAAACATTTTGTTTTTCATTTTTCTTTTTTCTTGCACTTTTTTTTAATAGTTTGCATTAGTTTTATCCCTATATGTAATATCTTCAATTTATCTTCAATAAAATTATTTTTTAAAGAAAATAGAAATGTTAGAGGTGGAACCTGAGACGTGCATATAATTCATTGATCTTTCATTGAGCTGCTTTTTTCTTTTTTCCTCCACAGCTGGGAAACTCCTGTTAAGGAATCAGACCAGTAGTTTCATGAATTAAGAAAGTTCTCTCCAAGGCTAGTCTCCATATGGCAGCTTCCAGGACAGATTTGCTGCTCCTGCACCTTCTGGCATCTGGTTAACTGGCTGAGTTGGTGTTAAGGTTGCCATGCAAATTCAAAGAGCTGTGTTTGCAAGTGGGTGGATGAACAGCTGCCAATGCCCAGTTCAGTACAATTGCGTGGGATCTAGCTAAGGAGGAAGTACACTCATGTAGTCACTCATGCACCATGGTGTGAAATTGTGACCTGGGAAAGAACATGTTTAATGGGGGTAGCTGAGTGTCTCGCCCATAGGCTAGCAAGCGTCTTTCAAACCTGCAAGTGCAAATAGTGACATTTACAATCACATGTAGCTCACAGCATATCACACAGTCACAAAATGGCTGGGGTGGGCAGCTACAGAAATTGAGTAATCCAATAAGTAGCAGTATGTGCCATATAGTTGTCATCTCCAAGGCTAAGCTGTCTCACAGGTTATTGGGCACAAAATATTGGCTCAAGATACAATTGCGATAACTAATGAATGAATTTACCTTAAGCATTTAAACTATTCCTTTAAATAATTATAATTATTACACTAATTATTATACATAATGCAGGCATCAAATATGCACAAAAGCATGTATCAATAATATGTTGTTGATGAAAGGTTAGATGTAGCACTGGTTTTATTTATTTTGTATTGGGTTGCAGAATACAGCATTAATGCATAAATTTCACAAAACAGCATATAAAATGTTTATTGAAATGTAAAACACCAGAATAGTGAATTATTACAATACGAATGATGAATAAAATTATGAATAAAATTAAATTATGTATGGGCAGTTACAGATGATCAAGAAAACTAAATGTAGAATTAGATGGGTCTTGGATAAGACTACAGGTATGCCTCAACTTACGACCACAATTGAGTCCAGAATTTAAGTGAGAATTGCTAAGTGAGAAATTTGTTAAGCGAGTTTTGTGCCATTTTACGACTTTTCTTGCCACATTTGTTAAATGAATCACTGCAGTTGTTAAATTAGTGACACAGTAACACTTGTTAAGTGAATCTGCTTCCCCATTTGCTTGTCAGAAGGTCGCAAAATGGGATCACATGACCCTGGGACACAGCAACCATCATAATTATGAACCAGTTGCTAAGCATCCGAATTTTGATCACGTGACTATAGGGATGCTGCAAAGATTGTAAGTGTGAAAAGGTCATAAATCACTTTTTTAGTGCTGTTGTAACTTTGAACGGTCACTAAATGAACTGTCGTAAGTCAAGGACTACCTGTATTATGTCCTCATCCCATTGTTAAGTGCAAATGTGCTCCTCCCATCTTTCAGCTGGTGTAAAATGATATTGACATGGAATCGGCTTTCCCCATTGCTGGTCCCTCTCCCGTCTGTGTTTCCCAATCATTGGAAACCCCCTGATATCCCTCCAAGATAATGTGGGGCAGAGACTATTAGAAGTTATACTTCCTGAGGCTGCCCTTGGACAGTGTCAGAATATGGGGCAAAACACCACATTAACATCAATACAGCTAGAGATGGCTTAGGCTGACTCGCTCATGGGTTGGGAATTAGATTAAGACAATCTCACTTGTACGACACATTAGCCTGAGATGAAATGGATTTAGGTTGCTAGTAGTTCAACATGTAGGAACTTAGAACAAGATCAAAGTGATTTCTAAGAGGCCCATTTCTAACAGATTGACCATTTGGAGCCATTTGGATCACATCAGCCCATTTGGATATTGCAATTTGAGTCATTAAGATGGAATAACTCAATGTACTCCAAAAATCCAATGATCGGTCAGTGCCTTGAGATGCAGTAGCCTCAGTTTGCACATATTGGCTGATGAAATTCCATGTCTAAAGGATTATTTCAAAGTTTGGATCCTCTTAATTTCCCTTCAGTATTTGGAAAGACAACAAATAAATAGACCCCAAATATATAAGAACAGCATTGTTGTAATCATCATCATCATCATCATCATCATCATCATCATCATCATCATCGTTATTTATTACTGATTATCTGTATTTATTAAGCGGATAAAGGACAAAGAACTCAATAAGCCTTGCTGCAAAATTAGTTTCTAATGTTTGTCACACACACACACACACACACACACACACACACACACACACACGGAAAAGGGAAGCAGGTTCCAACAACTGATCTTGCCTGATCTTAACAGGATTACTACCCCTGTTCCCCTGAAAATAAGACCTATCCTGAAAATAAGACCTAGCATGTTTTTACACGTCTAATATAAGGCATACCCCCAAAATAAGCCCTACTTAAGCACCTATGCGGCCGACTGGCCGGCTGCCCATTCCATCTGGTTGCTAACAGTGCCGCCGACACGAGGTGAGGAGAGGGGTGTGTGGAGCTGCCCCACCATGACACCGGCGCGTTACTCGGCCTCCTGCTCCATTGCGGCCGTGAGCAAGCAGAAGGGGGCCAGCAGCCATGTGGGGTCCTGCTGGACGGGGTTGCCGGAGCCACCGCCACGAGGCAAGGCAAGTGTCGGGGCATGGATGGCCTGGCTGCAGGGGCCCTGAGGTAAGCCAGTGTGGGGGGTGTATGGCAGCTCACAGCGGCAGCACTGGCATGCCATGTGGCCCCCTGCCTGGCTGTGAGCAAGCAGAAGTCATAGACCTCCTGTACATGGGGAAAAAATAAGACATCCCCAAAAGAAAGCCCAAAAGAAAATAAGACTGGGTCTTATTTTTGGGGAAACACGGGTATTTAAGCTATTTGAAGTGATAAGTGGCTCCCTTGGCATTACATTCACACACCTGCACAAACTATAGTTCTGCTGCTCTGGGCAACCGGCAACTACAGCCAAATGTTCTTTCTCACAAGTAAGTTGAAAAGCCATTTCCCTGCATCTTTTCCCGCTGTGGATGTTGATGAGGCATTACAGAATTGGCTGAAATGGAAATATTTTGTTCAGTCAATAGAGGTACATGTTATTTATTTAGCATATGATATATCATACATGGACTAGCAATATATATATTAACATTTATCTTAGATTAGTAAAACTACAATAAAATAATGTAAAAAGACCTATGTTCGATACCAACATCTAGATCATCTAACCATCGAAGTGCAGCATCGTTCATATTTTTTTAAAAATCAGATCCTGGACCAGTATATGCCCTCAGCTTACAGCCAGTCACTATATGATACACAAATTGACGTGGGACCCCCACAGTCATCCTGAGGGGAGGATACACATGGGTACCCGGGACTATGATAGTAGTACCAGTCAATCCAACAAAGATGGATTCAGGGGATTGAGCTTCGGATTAAACTGATTCAAACTCACAAATCTGCTTATGTATTTTCCTGTCACCATACTTGTAAGAGGCTTAACAAGGAAGGAAGGACAAGGGGAGGGGGGGGGGAGATACTAATGTGTTGTTCTTCTAGTTGACCACTTGGTGTCTCCCTTCTCTCAGCGAATGCTAAAAGATGAAACGTTTGTTTTTCTTCAGAAATACCGGTAGTTGTGCAAAAGACTGTGCAAAAGATTTTCAGGTCTCCTCCAAAAGGCTATTCTTTACAGTAATGCATTAAATGCTTAAGAATTTTTAAAATATGCATTACATTTTCAGTTTTGAAAATGCAGTGATTCACTTAACAAATGAGACTTGCTCCATTTTTACAACCTTTCTTGCCACATTTGTTAAGTGAATCACTGAAGTTGTTAAATTAGTCACACGTTGTTAAGTGAATCTGGCTTCCCCATTTGCTTGTCAGAAAGTCGTAAAAGGTGATCACATGACCCCGGGCCACTGCAACTGTCATAAATGTGAGTCAGTTGTCAAGCATCTGAATGTAAATCACATGACCACGGGGATGCTGCAACAGTCATAAGTGTGAAAAATGGTCATAAGTCATTTTTTTCAGTGCCGTTGTAACTTCAAATAGTCACTAAGCAAACTGTTGTAAGTTGAGGACTAACTGTATACATATTCTCTCCTATTATTGAAATTTATAATTGTGAAGTTAGCAACAATAGTGGCATCTTCTTACTCATTCTGTGTTATTATTTTGTGTCCTGAATTGATAAGGTTAATACTATGAAACTGGGAAAAAAACCACTAAAAAGGTTAAGGACAAACCATATCCATATGATTGCTAGGAAAATTACATAGAAATTTCAATTTTTTTTCCCACCAGCAATTGAGCTCAATTTGAAGATTTTAAGTGAAAGTCAAAAAACCATTAAAATTCTCATATTAGAACCACCTAATAATAATAAAAATAGTGGCAACTATTATTATCTTAACAGAGAGTGGCTGGATTCGCACAGTGATAGGTTAAACTAATGTGAGTTTAGGTACTTTGTGGTTTGAAAAATAGATAATAAATTCAGATTATAAACCCATTGCTTAATCTGCAATGCTGGGATTTTCTCATCACAGATTAATATTGATGTAAATGGATGGGTAAAATGCTAATATGTTTTTGGAAGATAAATGCAAAAATAATACGGTTTAAATTACATTTTACACTCTCTTCCTGCCTCACAGATATCACTATTCATGGGCTATTAGGGGTATTAATATTTTACCAATCAAGTTTTTAATTGATTGCAAGAGAAATATGGATTTCCTAAAACTGGAATGGCGCCATTTGGTCGAGATATCTTCATGACACCTAAAACATTTGAGCTTTTATTAATACTAAAATATGTTTTGGGAAAAAAATCCACATTGATGATATTTTTAATAAGAAATTAAAGAATGTTATTAAGGTGAAGAAAGATATCATGTTTCTTACAATTTTGAGATTAATCTAACTAGAGGGGGTTTTTTTCCTGTTTATTGAACACCTCTGAATGTTTAAAAGAAGCTGTTGGTCAACTTCATAATGTTGATGATGATGTTATCCATTCAGTTGTGTCCCTACTCTAGGCAATTCTCCACTTCTTCCAATCTTGCATTGCTTCTTTTATTTTTTTATTTTTTCTGTGCTGTGGCTGGTGTCAGCTTTGATGGTGTCCAGCCATCATGTTCTTTAAAGGCCTGGTTTCCTTTTACTACTAACTCTTCCCAGCATAATTGCTTTCTCCAGTGAATTCCCCCAAACGACATGGCCAAAAAAAGTGAGACACAGTTTTGAGATGTTTCCTTCCAGTGACATGTCTGGTCTTATGAGCTCCAGTACTTGCTTGTTGGTCACCTTAGTTGTCCAAGGAATACGTTAGAGCTTTCTCCAGCACCACAGCACACGCGAGTCAATTTTCTTCCTAATACAGAAATAAAAAATGATGCAAGAGACATTTACCCATACTGATGTAGTATCCATAAATCTCCTAAAATAGTTTATGAACTGGATCTATCAGTGTAATGGAAAGACTGAACTTCATTGCTCCTTGTGCCGAGGTGGCGCAGTGGTTAGAGTGCAGCACTGCAGGCTACTTCAGCTGACTGCTAGCTGCAGTTCGGCGGTTCAAATCTCACTGGCTCAAGGTTGACTCAGCCTTCCATCCTTCCGAGGTGGGTAAAATGAGGACCCAGATTGTTGGGGGCAATATGCTAACTCTGTAAACCGCTTAGAGAGGGCTGTAAAAGCACTATGAAGCGGTATATAAGTCTAAGTGCTATTGCTATTGCTATTGCTATTGTGGACAAAGTTTAATGCTTTATTTTGAGCAAATTTTTGTTTTGTTTTGGCCCTTGGTGTGTGTGTGCTTGTGTGTGTGTATGTGTGTGTCTGTGTAAAAAACCAAGAACCAGAAAAAAGATATGTGTATGTGTGTACATACACACATGTTTTGGGGGGATATTCCTGGAAGTATACTAACCATTTTGGGTATTATATAATGAACCCTGAGTTTTGGAGATAGAATTTCAAAGCTCTTCAGCCACACTTTTGAAACAATCACATTGTCACAGACCCTGCATGGGTATATGTCGACTTCCACTCTTATGTCTTAAGCTAATTGGCTTATGTATTGGTGGAGTGCATTGATGAATTCCCCACTTTGAAAGGGAGACATGTATAATTTCAGAATGGTTTAATAATTTGATTGTATTTGGCTATGATGATATCACATTTCAAGGTCTGGGATAGGAGCTCGGACTGTATGATTCTAGATAATGCTGAATTCCAAGCATAGCTCATCCTTATTCACATTGACTGAGACTGCTGGGAAATGTAGTTCAGCAAGAAATGAAGGCCCAAATGTTCATCACACTGGCCCTAGAATTTCAATAATGACCTTAGTATTTTCATATCTCCTCCCAGGAACAAGTAAGTGCCCAGTAGCAATAGTAATAGCACTTAATACCGCTTCACAGTGCTTTACAGCCCTCTCTAAGCAGTTTGCAGAGTCAGCATATTGCCCCCAACAATCTGGGTCCTCATTTTACCGACCTTGGAAGGATGGAAGGCTAAGTCAACCTTCAGCCTAGTGAGATTAGAACTGCCAAATTCCAGGCAGCCGGCAGTCAGCAGAAGTAGCCTGCAGTACTGCAGTCTAACCACTGCGCCACCGAGGCTGATGATTTTATTAGAAACATGGTTACAAGAAATGCAACCTAATACCTTCCAGATATTTTCAGATGAAAAATTATACAGGACCTTCTCACTGTATCCTTTATTTAGAACTCAAGAAAACAGTAGCATCCAAGATGTGAAAAGCACCAGATTTTCTACTGCCCCCACCTGCGCCCCATTGTCATATTCCCTTAAGTTTCTACCTTTTGAACCCTCACAACCAACTAATATTTTACATTCGTTTCTCTTCCTTGTGTCCTTCAGACTGCATGCTAGGTGGTCCTCAGGGCCATCACAGGATTAGCTTCCCTTTTGATAAAGCAGGGGATGAAGAGGTCACTTGGAGGTCAAACCCTGGATATGTATTACCCATCTCTGGAGACAATGGACTTCAGGAAAAGCAACATCCAAGGCCAGTTACGCTCTGATCTTTCATAAACTGGTGGCAGTTTGTATAAACTGCCCTCTCCTTGATGTGACTGGGATTTCATCTTGTAATTGATTACTTCCCACCCACCAACGCCACCAATATCCTGCACTTCTTTTTTTTCTTTTGGGTCTTCACTGCATCTAGCTTCATCAACCTTCTAACCTCCAGCAGTTTAAAGCATACACCTGGTCCTGCATGGCATGCCAAGGACTACAACCTAAAAAAGAGTGGGCCAAGGATCCCATTTTTAAAAAGTTTTTTTTAGCATTCTTTGAGATAAAACGGTGCCTTATATTTCTGCAGAACATAAGGCAACTTTTTTGCCCTATAACCCTTCCCTCTACAAATCTCCCATATCCACACACACACACCAAAAAAAGAAACACGTGGCTTCAATCACTTGGGGAAATAGCAAAAAGATTATTGGGAGTCATACTTTTTGCACCCAGAATATCCCATACAGTTGTCATCAATTGAATAGAAAAATTGTCATTTATAAGAATTCTCCATATTAAAGTCCTGCAGGATTATCAGTGTTGGGCAGGGCAAGTGGATGAAGAAAAATCTGGAGATATGTTCAGCATGTTCTCCATAGTATAGACCCATTTACAGTATTCATCACCATGTTTCCCAATGGGAAATTTTTCTAGGAGAACCCAACAAAGTTTCTATGAAGAAACCTTTCTGGTGGGTTACCCCCAGCAATTGAAAATACGTTGTATTCAAACAAGGAGGTAATTTTCTCTAAGAGTCCTACATCCCATGAACCTAGTAGAATTTATAGCTTTTGTATTAAGAACTGCAGTGGAACTTTCTTCATTCCCTCCCATGCCAAACATAATTGCAAATATTTAATATTCTTTTGATCTTAGTCACTGCTGCACATTGTTTGCCTGCAGAATAGAGAAGAAAGCCAAATGAAGGCTGGCAATTTGTTACTTCCTCTGGAACATGTAGAGAATGGCCTTTCCCATGCTGGGGCCCTCTGGATCTTTCGGAGGTTCAATTCCCAGAACTCCTGGTCAGCCTGACCATACTAGCTGCCAACCCCAGCACATCTGGAGGGCATGAGGAAGTGTGGAGCAGAATAACAAAGCTGGACCTCCATTGTAGCTATACAACTCACTGTTTGTAAGTTTAGAGAAGGCAGGCAGCTGTGCAAAGTTGTCTTTTACAAGGTTGCCAAACTGATTAGCTAATAAGCAGGTTGTTTTTGTTTTATAACCTGGAAAGGCCCAACTAAATCTCGAAGGCTGCCTTTTCAGCTGCAAGGCAAGGTGAAGGCCATGGGATCTGACCATCTGCGTGCATCAGCACCCCAGAAGCCTCCTCCCTTTAGCGATCCTCCTCCAGTTCTTGGACAACTCCCGTGTACTTTGGGGAGAAAACAAGCTGAGCACATCCAAATCATGAAAGAGAAAGAGGGCTCTCTGAAGCTCAAGGTAACAACAAAGAACAGCTGCACCCAATTCCCATGTCTACCCTGGCGGGAATGTCCTGTACCCAGCAGCACAGGGGAGGAATGTTGAAATAAGGAGGGGAGAGCAGTAACCTGCGTCAATCAGCCCCAGCTAAGAAGCCTTGACTCCTTGCATGGGAGAGGGGGAGGCAAATGAGTCTTGTGGTCAATGAAGGGCATGCTACAAATCTTGATTACAAAGGCAAATAGGAGATCTGGGAAATTAAATCCATACTGATGCCATTGGTGAATGAACCTCAGTCCACTGATGAACAAAATCAATAGCTAGCTATGTCTTAGGACTCTAATCGAATCAACGGACAGTTGGTGACAGATTTACCACTTTCTACTGAGTTAGAATATTCTAGGCCACTATTACTGAAAACAGACTGGCAGACGCTGCCTGAATTTCTACAGGAGGGACTGAACCTGTGCTCTTTTGTCCCTATAGCATGTACTCAACCACTGAGTTATTGCCTGGAAACCAACGCTGATGAGGAGCATGTGAAACAGCTGGCTGGATTTATGCTGCTGAAGGACTGTCTTGCGGAAGATGGAACAGATGTGTTCTTGGTGTCTCAAGAGGGCAGAACAAGAACCAATAATTGGACGTTGTAGGTTATACATTATCAAAACATTTTAGTACTGAATACTATGCAAAGATCGACCATGTGATCTTTAATGATAGTAGATATACCATTTCTGGCAAATGCCAGCTAGTTATTAAGGTTGCATTTATGAGCTGCTTTCTACATCCATGGGAGGAGGGGGGAGTAGAGGAGCTTCAAGTTCTTTTCCAACTCTATAAATCTGGATGTATTTATGGTAATACTCCTTACCTAGAACAGAGAGTGCTAAAATCTACACAATAATGAATTGCCTCATTGCACGCTGTCTCCATTGCTAGCAGGGAGCAGCAACAACTCATTAAACATCAAAGTTTTCTAAGAGCTCAGCTGGATTAAGATGAAGATTTATCTAGTCCTGAATCTTCTTTTCTTCAGTGGCCAAGTAATGTCGCCCAAAAGCCCAGAAGCTGGACACAGAAACAATGGTGTGGCAAATATATTCAGATCAGGGGTGGGTTCTAACTTACCTCACTGCCGGTTCGCTTCCTCCCACGCCGCGTGGGTGCGCGCGCACTTCATGCGCGCGCACATGCGCAGTGCAAAATTTTTTTAAAAATCCCCCCCCCAAAAAGCCAAAAACAAGATGGTGATGCATGCGCAGTGCTGGAAACTCGGCTTCTGCGGCTGGGCAGAAGGAAAAAAAACAGAAAAAAAATAAAAAAAATTCAAAAAAAAATTAAAAAAAAAAGATGGCTGCGTCCACGGACCAGCACCGACCAAACCGGATCCGTGACGTCATCGTGATGTCACCAGCGGGTTGCTACCAGTTCAGGTGAAACGGTCCGAACCGGGAGGAATCCACCTCTGATTCAGATGCATGTTACCCACGTGGACCCAAGTCCACAGCCTAATATATTGTGAAAGAATAGAATAGAATAGAATAGAATAGAATAGAATAGAATAGAATAGAATAGAATAGAATAGAATAGAATAGAATAGAATAGAATAGAATAGAATAGAATAGAATAGAATAGAAGAACAGAACAGAACAGAACAGAATGGAATTCTTTATTGGCCAAGTGTGATTGGACACACAAGGAATTGGTCTTTAAGTTTTAAACTGGTAATTGTCAACACATCTTGTGACAGTTTTTTTTAAAGGTGAAGTGACTTATAAAAGTGAAATGGCACACTAAGATAATACTTAATACATATTTCTGTGGCCTGCACCCATTGTAGAAAATGCAAATGAAGAAAATATTGTATGGCTTGCTACCATCAATCTTCTATCTTTAGCAGGTTTTGATGAACTACAGAAAAACCTACAAATCAAACCTCACAGGGAGCGTACATAAATGAACACATATACCGCATAAAAATAAGTACCTGATAAAATGAACAACTCAGAGGAATCTATTAATGTGAATGAATGGCTATAAAAGGTGCAAGTAAAACAATACCAGGTTATCTGTTACCACATAAATGGTAAGCAAGTTGGCAGAAGTGGCAAGAGTGGAGAAATGTGATGGCAGATTAACCTTTAATTTAATTCCAAGAAAAATAAAATTCTCTGCCTGAATAATAGATATTTGGAGATTACTGGGAAAAAAAATAGTGTTTGTGTGTGTTAGACAAAAAATGCTGAGCTTGGCTGAAGCAGAAGAAAAGTAGCCAGAATTTTGCTGGCTATGGGTTTCCTCCAATTGAGTTAAGGATTTCCCCTCAGAAGCCTCTCATGAGGTGAATTAATCTCCTTATTACAACATCCTGTCAAGAGTGTGGCCATTTGTTTCTGATCCATGAAGGGGCAGGTTCCAATTTGTCTTGCTGGTGACAAGAGCAGCATTTCATGGGGAGGTGGCATTTTTAAAAAATTGAGTGAAAGCCTTCCATGCCTTTTGTTCTCATGCTAGAGTAGACAGAGATTTTTAAAAAATGTATTTGCATGCTTTTTAAAAAATGTCCAACATTAACCAAAAATTACCTAGGCAGCATACAGGAAGCATTGCAAACCATCCGCTATAAAAAATATGTAACTAGGAAATGGAAAACAAGCTTAAAATTCACAGTAAAAAAAAATTAGAAGGACTTACATGTTTTTAAAATGGACAAATCCATGGAATTTTTTTTTCAAAAAATCTTTGCCTGACATTGAAAAGATTTCAACACATACCTGCCCCACCTTTCACCTAGAATCAGGCCCACTGGTGAAAAACCTATGTGGTGTGGGTTGTATCTTGAGGTTTGCATTTAATCTGCAGTTCCAACAGGTGGCAGCATCTGGCCAAACTTGGTTGATCTCAATAAACACTAAGACAGTTCAGACTTAGTCCTAGAATGAGAGACCATCAGGAAATCTTAAAACTGTAAGCGAGACTGGGGAGTCCAGAAAACATTCCAGGAGCTGGTGGTGCCAAACCACCTTCATATATAACAATAAATAAAAAAGTAATAAAATATAACAGTGTTATTTATTTTGTTTACAGCTGAGAATTCTTTGAGACAGTTAATTAATCTTAAAAATAAATAAATGTGTTGCTATGGATGTGTCCGTGTATCACCAGGAATTAAGCTTGAATCAGAGGTGGGTTCCTCCCAGTTCGGACCGGATCGCCCGAACCAGTAGCGACCCACTGGTGATGTCATGATGATGTCACGGATCTGGTTCGGTCGGTGCCGGTCTGTGGGCGCCGCCATCTTTTCTTTTTTTTAAATTTTTAATTTATTTATTTTTTAATATTTTTCCAGGTTTTTTTCTTCTGCGCATGTGCAGAAGCTGAGTTTCCAGCACTGTGCATGCATCACCATCTTGCTTTTGGCTTTTATTTTATTTTTGAAATTTTTTCTGATTTTTTGGCACTGCGCCTGCACATGCGCGCGCCCACGCAGCGCGCCCACACAGCGCGGGAGGAAGCGAACCGGCAGCGAGGTAAGTTAGAACCCACTCCTGGCTTGAATCAATGGTGTCTTTACTTTTATTTAACCTTTATTATTACTATAAAGTTTGCTGGAAAAGGGCATAAAAATCTTCCAAAATGTTAAACTTAGATGTATGTGATTAGAAATTGCAATTTTACAAAATCTGAGAAGCATCAGCCACTGGAAGAATAAGTTATGATTCATATCTGATCACAAGAAGGGTAGTGAACTGGCAGAGTTAAATAACCCGAGAAGTAGGACATCAGCAATGTGAAAGAGAAATCAACAGAAACAGGCAGGGTGTTGATGTAGAACAAGAAATCAGAAACAAAGTGGTTTGGATTGGACTGTTTAGATCAGGGGTGTCAAACTCAAGGCCCGCGGGCCACATCCGGCCCGCGAGGTGGTTAGATCCGGCCTGGGGAACCGCCCTGAAAACGGGGGAGATCCCCGTGTGTGCGCGCACACACAAACACGCGTGCAGGTCTGGGAGAAGTGAGGTAGGGGCCCATCAGCGCAGAGGAAACAATGGGGGAGGGATCAAAATGGGAAGCCTCTGCCCTGAGCCTCTGGCAGCTCTGTTGTTCCCTCTGCGCCTGACGGGCCTCCGCGTGGCCTGAGAAGGATGGCAAGGCTGCTCTGGTGGACAAGGGTTTGGCGCTCGCCCTGGTCTCGCCTTCCTCTGCTAGAGACAATGGATCCCCCCAGCTCCCCCCCAGGTGCGATGTCAAGCGGGCCATGCCCACCCCATCCATACCCACCCAGCCCCCCGAGGTCAACCACAAGCCTGATGCGGCTCTCAATGAAATCGAGTTTGACACCCCTGGTTTAGATGCTTGTCCTGAATCTTGCGTAGCTCTTGGTTTTATGACAGTTTCTTCTTTTTTTGTATGTTTGGTTTAAACATCATGAATGAAACACACCAACCCAATAATAACGGCAGCAAGAATCACATTTGCACAGAACTGGAAAAAAGACAAGATTCCCTCAAGCACTATGATTGTAAAAAAGGTGCTAGAATGTGCTGAAATGAGCAAATTAACTATGGAATTAAGAGAGAGGGAGGACACAGAGTATTATAAAATCTGGGATGTATGGTATGATTGGCTCGAAAAGAAAAGTAAAATTATTGTATAAATTAAGATAATAATGAAATATGTTATAAAAGGGATTAAGACAGAGGAAATGTGATAGATGTAATTGTAAATTTAAACCCTTCCCTTAACCACTGCAGCCATGCTGGCTGAATGATGAGATAGGCAAAAGTGTATATATATGTATCAAATAGGAAAAGACAATAACTGTTTAGGTATATCACAATAGCCAAACCTAGGGAAATATGGAAATAAGAAAGAAATTATGATGGCATAAAGCTGTATTAATGGAATTATATTTTTAACTGATATGTATGTTTGTTTTTATATGTTGTAATGTTTGTTTACTTATGTGTTTGTTTTTTAATTGGAAATTTACAATAAAAATTATTTTAAAAAAAAGAGTTTGACAATATTAAAATGCATTTCCATTATTGAGCCTGCATAAAGTAATTTCCATTATTGGGCCTGCATGATCTCTCACAGCCTATCACATGGCTGGCAAGATGCTGCCTTTGCAAAGTTCTATCATTTCAGACTGCAGTTGGGCTCATCTCAAGTTTGTTTTTCCCCACATTAAAAAAAAAAATTGAAACGGAACCAGGAGTTGAGTGTGAAGACCTATCCATATGTATGAAGCAGGGGTGGGTTCTAACTTACCTTGCTGCCGGTTCGCTCCCTCCCACGCCGCGTGGCTGCGCGCGCATTGCCGAAAAATCCCCCAAAAATTCCCCCCCAAAAAAAAGCCGAAAACAAGATGGCGGTGCATGCGCAGTGCCGGGGACTCGGCTTATGCACATGCACAGAAGAAAAAAAATAAAAAAATTCCAAAAAAAAAAAGATGGTGGCATCCACGGACCGGCACCGACAGAACCGGCTCCGTGACGTCACCAGTGGTTTGCTACCAGTTCTATACCCACCTCTGGTATGAAGTCAATGTTTAAGAACAAAAGGCTTAAATATTGCATCATGCAGGAACAGCGCTGCTCACTATCTGTGATGATTAATAGCACCAGAGACTGTAAACTGCTGGAATCTGAAAGCAAAATAGAAACAAGTTCTAGATGGTATCAGATTATATAATCTGATATACATCTGCTTTGTATTAACACAGGCTGCAGCCAGCTTTTAATTTATAAAAATGCTGGACTACAGTGTTCATTAAAATCATCCAGTACAGTCAGTGACCTCTTAGGAAAGCATTTATTCTAGGGTTTTTTTTTTCCAACCTTGGTAAATTTAAGATGTTTGAATTTTAACTTCCAGAATTCAACTTCAACTCTAGATGGGGAATTCTGGGAGTTGAAGTCCACACATCTTAAAACTTGCCAAGGTTGGAAAGCTCTGATCTACTCCAACACCTTCAAAGATTACGATCCTCCCAACTGTAATAAAATCAGCATTATTTTTCTTTCTCGAATCATGTTAAAAGCTTCCAGTGTACAGCCTGATATGCTTCTGTAATATCTGGAGGCTCTATCTAATTTCTGAGGGCATAAGTAGCTGTCTCTGCCACTAATGTGTTACTGATCTATGTTCAAAGTATTTCTATTGACATATAATAAAGCCCTCTGGAGTTTAGAACTTGGATACCTAATTAATCTGAATAATTTTCTACCTTGAATATCAGACCCATCATTAAAATGCAGTTGCGGTCTTGATGGCGCCACTGAAACTTGGCCAGTGCTCACGGTCGGTGGCAAGCTAAAAGAAAGCTTTTTTTTTTTTTACTCTTAACATCCTGAAAAGGGAATTCCCTTCCCAGTCCAATTGCAAATGATGCCAAACTTTAATGCCTGCTGGAAATTTAATTATTTATCCAACTAGATCTATGCTGCTGGGTCTCCTGTTATCTGTTTTTGTTATCTTGATCTTAAGATGTTGCAATGTTACGGTTTTAACAGTGCTGCCCTATTTTGAACTTCTTCTTTGGAATCATAGTGAAAAACAGTTTGTACACATGTACATAAATACATACATATGATGGAATGATTGGATGGAATGATTACTCACAAACAAATTTGTTACTATGACCACTATAACTTGTTTACAGCTTAATTATACCTGGTATGAATATGTCTTTTTCCCCTTCTTTTGTAGCTTATCTGAACTATTGCCAGTAAATGACCATTTGTAAATGACTAAGGAAAAATAAACCCAGAAACATAATGATATAGATTTCATTTTCTGTGTATCATGTTATATTGTTCTGACTTGCCATTTTAATTTGAAGGACTCGGCCTTAAGAATCCCTCTTGCAAAGCTATTGCAGAGCTGAAGATTCCCTCTAGAGGTTTTCTAAAAATACCCCAAATTCCCTTTTGAGATCTTCCCTCTTCTCTCTTCTCCACATGACCCTTCTCTTGACAGGAACCATGCCTCCCTACAATGTCCATCAAAGCTAACTTGGCCAGTGTCAGCCACAGTTCCCTATAATCTCCCAGGAGGTATAGTGGTGCCAGAAGTGACAGAAGTCTTTATCCACATCTCTGAAATATAAACAATATTCCAGAATAATGACAGGAGCTGCATTAGCAACCAATACCCTTTAACCATTTTGGTCCAGATAACATTAAGGGAAAAAAATTACTATCATTAATACCTGGCTTGGGGTCTTCAACACATCTTTATCCTTATCTACTGTAGCAAAGTACCTCAGCGAACAGCAAATTTCAGACTCCTTCTCTTTTTTGTCTTTCAGAGAGACAGGAAATTTTTTGCTGTAAGCTTCATGTTTCTACAAAAATCAAGATCAAAGTTACATCCTGCTAGGTTTAGGATGGAAAGTCTGGAGATCAGTTCAAACAGCATGTAAACAGTGTCAGATTCTCCTAGAAAATGACTATGGCTGTCAAATCACTTTAAAAAAAGGAAAGCAAAATGGATTAAATGTCTGCCTTTTAATTTGTTTCTCAATTAATCCATGAAATACATGCACATGTTGCAGGACATTAGAATAGATGCCTTTTAGGATTTTGAAGAATAGATGGAAAGTGGTTTCTTTCACTAGCTTCCTGGAAATTTACTTTGGATGGAAAATAGGTTTCCTAGAAAATACATTGGCACTCATTCCCCAGTACTTCTCATCAGTTATGATAGACAACCAAATGTACAGGCATGTGTTGGGAGGGGGGGGGTTGGTGCAGTGTATCACTTATAATTTCCTACTATTGCTAAATATGGCTACACTAATGCACAGTAAATTCCAGGCTATGCCAATAAAATGATAGATAGATGATAGATGATAGATAGATAGATGATAGATAGATAGATAGATAGATAGATAGATAGATAGATAGATAGATAGACAGACAGACAGACAGACAGACAGACAGATGATAGATAGTGTAGCACCCACCCCTCTCCTAGAAAAATGAAATATTCTGGGAAATATTAAAAAGGCAGAATATGATATAGAATATCCCTGGAAACATGCTTTTAGGCAAAAAAAAGACTCACTCTTAGTAGCCCCCACCTTTGTCAATGTGCCATCAAGGAATGGCCCAGCTCACTCATCCCCCCCCACCTTTGTTAATAGCCTGGACCAGTCTAATCTACATAACAAAGATCTACCCCTTCAGGCAGACCCATCTAGCAAACAGAAACTCAGCAATGGCACCTGGGAAGATTACATCAGCCAAGCCTGGGACAGACAAAAGCCTACAGAGTTAGCTAAGACCCCTGCCCCCTGGGAGTCTGACCACCAATCAGAGTGCATTTCTTATACAAGAACAGGAAACTCTGAGGTGGGGCCCAACAGAGGATATAAAAAACTCAGGGACTCTCAGCAACTTCCTTTTTCTCTCCTTCAACATCCTCCAGGCATGTGATCCCCCTTTCCCTAGGTCCTCAGACCATGTGGTCCTGCTGTCCTCCATTAAACCATCTTTCCAAGCAGTCCCATGCTTCCAGTGTCTTCTTCCCCACTTGGAACCGAATCCAGAAGGATATTCCTTACAACGATAGATAGATAGATAGATAGATAGATAGATAGATAGATAGATAGATAGATAGATAGATAGATAGATAGATAGATAGATAGATAGATAGATAGATAGATAGATAGATAGATAGATAGATAGATAGATAGATAGATAGATAGATAGATAGATAGATGATGGATGGACAGATAGATTTAGGTCTAGATCTAGGTCTAGGTCTAGATCTAGATTTAGATTGATAAAGATCATTCTATAAGCAGGAGTGTGGGGCGGAGATGGTATTCCAATGATCAGACAAAAAATATGGACTACATAGTTAAAAACACTACTTACATAGGTGGTATCTAATTAACACACATAACATTTTATCTCACTCTAACACAAAAAGTGTTTTTCATTCCTGTTCATTAAAAAATGCAGGCCACAATACAAGTTTTCATATCAAATTAGGTTTTTTAAAAACATGTTCATGTTTCCTAGAAAAGAATTGATTTGATTTCCAGTTCTGAATCAAAACTTACATTTTCTAGAAAAAGTGAATTATGGCTCTGCTTGGCTTCTTGAGATGCAGTTTCCTTATTTGGCAATAGTAAAATACTCTTACACCTTATTTTTCTTCTTTGTCATCTTCTCCCACTCATAATCTGTGCCAGAAACTTTTTCTAGGGTCTGTAATCTGGTAGAAATAAACTAGGAGAAACAATAGATTTCAAATCCCCAAATGAAATTCAATTTAAGTTAAAACGTAGCAAGAAACAGCTATATATGTATCACATTCGATCTCAAAAATTTAAGTCAGATTGATCATGACTCCATCCCATTCAGCTTGCATAGAAAATGTAATGGGACTTCTGAAAGATGTTCAAAGAAAGGTTTGGGTGACTGGCAAGAGAAGGGGAGTATCATTGTACAGACATGCAACCAGCGGTGGGTTGCTCCCGGTTCGGCCCGGTTCTGCGAACCGGTAGCGGTGGCGGCGGGAGGCTCCGCCCACCTGCCCAGGATGCTCCGCCCACCCCCAGGACGCTTCTGTGCATGCGCAGAAGCATCGCGCGCAAGCGCGTGCGCGAACCGGTAGCAACGGGTTTTAGAACCCACTATTGCAACCTGAGGATGGGGCATAGATACTGGCAATGAAGCATTCTAGCATAGGTTTTGATATCACAGGGGATCAACTGCCCCATGCTTCATACACCTAGAAAGAGTATCGCCTGTTATCTCCTCTGGTTGCCAGAATTAGAGGGAAAAGGCAGAAAAGCTTTCTCTTGTCTTCACTAACATAATGCATATGTGCTGACTTAACTGTCCTTTAAAGAGTATCCATATTGTTTCCTTACTGCCTTATTTTATTGTCAGGAATGTAAAGCTTTCTAAAAACTCCAGCTACTAAAGAGGACCACAGGAAATTAAAGTAGTTATTTTTCACAAGCATCACTGCTTATTTTGTTGGCTTGTTTTTCTTTTTAAGCATCATAACTCATATTTTGTCGTCAGCGTGTATGTAGCCACTCTGAAGGGTGAATCAGGATGGCCTTGCAACCAAAATCTTTTACTATAATTATGGATAGCTCTATATCTAAATAGCAAGTAGCCAAGCAGTAGCAATTTTGTAATTCTACTAAAAGCACTGTACCTTCCTAGAACACAGAGTATACTTGTGAAATGTATTGCCACTTTTATCAGCCACACTGGTTTGGGAAGATAGGAATCAGAGCTCAGTATATTAGGACATAAAATTAGGAAAGGTTGTTTTTAAAAATAAATACAAGACAATATTCAAGAATGAGAATATAACTTTGACAATTAACTGGATCCTCAGTGTTGGAAACAGTCTTCCTACTTAATCAGAGTTATTGGAAAAGTATACAGGTATATAAGGAGAGTTGCAGCGTCCAAACTCTATGTGGAACCATGAGGTTGGAGAAGCAAGAACTAGTTTATGCTCTCATTGATACAACTTCTTACATTCCTTTGATTTATTTATTTTATTTATTTAAAATATGTATATAACCCAAATTTGGATCTGTTCTATGGGCAATATTTTACATGTGAAGAGAATCATTCAGCCAGTGAAGCTAGAATACCAAAAAAACAACTACTGGTCTTTCTTACAAATGAAACAAAAAGGTTTCAGTAGCTTTCATTTGCATTGGCTATCACAAACCCAACTCCAATCCCAAAATAAAAATATGGTAATAATAAATCCTGCAGTTTCCCCTAGACTCCACTCCAAATGACATGAAATGGAGTCAATCATAATAGAGTATTTATCAGAGGCTCACACTTCAGAAGCCTCTGGCACAGCTCGAGATGTTGGAAGCCAGCCAAGGCTCAGCCAAGGATAACAAAACAGCTTTCATTCAAGTATTCCGAGCCAATTAAAAAAGACAAATTAGCAGTGTCCTTATCTCTACCTCCTTCTCCCCTTTCCACTCCAGAGGAGTTCTTGGGAAGGAATGTTTCTCATTCTGAATTGCTGGGCCTCTCTGAACTTCTTCAAGGTCTGTGATGGATAGAAATCTGTTCTTGTGTGCATCAAATGTCATATGGCTGCATCGAGTCAAAATAATGGTAAAGCTGGGGACCTGCAAATAGAAGGGAAAACTGAGATACTATAAGAAAAAGGCACCCCACATATTATACTTCATGCCCTTTGATGGAGAGCCACTAATGATGCTGTCCTATGAAGCTAATTCATAAGGTTAATTTTAATTAAGCAGGCAAGAAGTCTGCTAGACTAATCCAGAATCCTGGTTTCAACAGTGGGCAACTGATGCCTCTTAGAATAGCAATAGCAATAGCACTTAGACTTATATACCGCTTTACAGTGCATTACAGCCCTCTCTAAGCGGTTCACAGTGTCAGCATATTGCCCCCCAACAATCTGGGTCCTCATTTTACCCACCTCGGAAGGATGGAAGGCTGAGTCAACCTTGAAAAAGGCCTGAAGATGATAACCTCACTTGTGTATGTGCTTCAGTTGCTATTCAGTAGCTCGTTATACAAAAAAATAGCTTGAGGTCTTCTCCAAATCATTAAAAAAAAAAAAACAATATAACTTATTCTGATTCATGAATAGGAAGACCATATTTGTGTCTTAGTGTGACGATGATAACTCAGCAATCTGGAAATAGTTGATGTATTTACTATCTTTGGTATGCAATAGTTAAGAGATGGCTTAGAATCACACTCATTTTGCTAGAAAATGTTGTGTTTGTAAAGTAATTAAACCAGCATCAAAGTATCTCAAAAGGTAGCTGCCTTTACTTTCAGACTCCCAGTGAAGGGAAGCCTATTATCTTTCTACATAATTGGTTTCATCACAGTTACCTACAGTAAATAATTGTTGGAAGCCAGCTGGGAAGGTTATAAATGGTGATCACATGACCCCAGGATACAGCAACTGTCATAAATACATGCCAGTTTCATGTGACCATGAAGATGGTACAACAATCGTAAGTGTGAAAACTGGTCACAAAGTAACTTTTTTCAGTGCCATTGTAACTTCAAACTAAATAAATGATTATTGAGGACTACCAATATTGGAATTGGGAAGATTTATAAAGTTCTGAGCAAAATATCATAAGCATTGCCTTTCTCTGCATATCATCACCAGTACATATATTATGATTACTGTTTAAGGAACAGTGTGATATGACTGCAAAACAATATTGTATTTCAATCAAAATGTACAATTCCTAAATCTCAGGAAATACCATTTCTAATATATTCCACAATAGTCAGACCATATCTCAAGTACCATGTCCAATAGTGGATATTATGGATTCAGAGAATTTGAAATAGTTTACTCAGACATTTGAAGCTTATAAGACTGAAAGAAGTGATATCTTGTGCAAAGACAAGGGGGATTTTAAATGCCTGATATTCTCTCATTTTGTTTATCAAGGAACAAATGGCAGGACTTCTGACTCTGATGTTAAACATTTAGCCAAATCTGTATCACAGAAAGCTGTTCATTAAAACTTTGGTTTATTATCTTATATATGTCAAACTATTGGACTAAGAATAAGAGATTGAGGTTTATACACCTCCCCTCAATTTGATGACTTTGGGACAGTAACTGTGTCTTAATCCAATCAACCTCACAGAATTGTGTCTATGGGAGAAATGGGGATTTCTTGGTGTTTTAAGTTCCTGAAGGGAGAACAAGCTGTAAAGCTATTGTATAGTTTAGTTAATAAATAATAATCAAAGGCTTCAATCTAATTCTCTGATTAAAAGGTTAGCTTTGCAGTTTTTTCAATCCTACTATAATACTTGAATAAATATGTGTCCCACTAAAGAATCCTAATCTTAAGTGACCACTTTCTTGTTCCCTGAGGTTTGGTGGCTGTGTCACAAGGGATTTCTGCTTAAGGAAACCAGAAGCCCTTCATTTAAACAGCTGGTTGGAAGTTTTATGGTCTTGAAAGACCAGTGTTCAAAAAGACAAGTTAAGTCTGAATTCCAGCCCTTGCAAAATCTTTCCCCAAACTGATGAGGTGAAGTGTCCTTGGAGAAGAGTGATTGCTCTGAGTTGAGGTGGGTGCAGAACAATATGGGATCAAAATATTCCTCCTGATAAGCCATCAAGCTCAAGTAAGTGTCAAAAGAGGTTCAATGGTTAATTGGATGGCTGTTATCTTTCCCAAATGATTCGGAAGTATGAAGGAAAATATCTAAGAACTTTCCTGTTATTAACTTCTTAACTGTTCCTTTCAATTAGAATGAAAATTACTGTGGTCCTGGAAAAGTCTCAGCATGGTCACAAATGACTTGCTTATGTTGGATCTCAGGTTGTTGAGCTCTGGACTGAAATTCAGGGAGAT
Organism: Thermophis baileyi; assembly: GCA_003457575.1. NCBI lineage: Eukaryota > Metazoa > Chordata > Lepidosauria > Squamata > Dipsadidae > Thermophis > Thermophis baileyi. The sequence goes on from QLTV01002265.1 coordinate 6,768,215, forward strand.
GTTATTTCCCAAGCAGTGATAAAAGAAAGGAAAAGATTCCTCCTCTTCATGGGGATCTGCTGGATCACTAATGTATATACAACTGGATCTCATTGGATGGCTTCCTCTTGAAAGAAAGTGGTTTTTGCTATAGTGGCAAATATCTGTAGCTCGGGTGTGGGATCAGGGTGATGGTTCGTTCTCCGAGCTTTTGGGTTGGTTTCCAAATGTTTTGTTATCAGGCTAAGTAACATCTTCAGCTGAGTTTAGGGGATCATTGTGCCATTTGACATCCAAATGTGCATCTACTGTATACTAGTGTTGAGGTTACGGGGAACAGATCAGAAATTGGGGATCAAAGGACTACAGTATTAGGAATTCCAGCTGAATCAATTATTATTCCAGGCATATGATTCCTGCTTTTCCAATACATATTCTTCTGCAAAGTCTATTTTTTTTAAATCCAAGCAATTTACTCCCAGATTGACTGAAAAGCCTGTAGATCAATTCTAACAGATTGACTAAATGTCAATGAGACGTAAGAATGACAGGCCTTTGGCTTATTAAACAGGCATGGGGACAATCCACAATCCATAATCAAAAGAGATGTGGCAAGAGAGTGTGCTTTCTGCTTCACCAATTTATTCCTTTTCTTCCCAGGTATTTGTATTCCTAGTAGTGTATCATGACCAGAAGTAAATTCTCATAAAGATAAAAGTAATTGGAGTGAAGAAATTTGAGGGAGAAATGCTTGAGGAACAAAGAGTCCACTCCTTCTCCTATCCATTCCAGGGGTGGAATCCAGCAGGTTCTGACAGGTTCTGGAGAACCGGTAACGAAAATTTTGAGTAGTTCGGAGAACCGGCAAATACCACCTCTGGCTGGCCCCAGAGTGGGGTGGGAATTGAGATTTTGCAGTATCCTTCCTCTGGAGTGGGGTGGGAATGGAGATTTTGCAGTATCCTTCCCCTGTCACACCCACCAAGCCACGCCCACCAAGCCACACCACGCCCACCAAGCCACGCCCACAGAACCGGTAGTAAAAAAAATTGGATTTCACCACTGATCCACTCCCTCTGACAATTAAGCTTCTGTTGCCCACACCAGGCATTACAGAAGTTTTCCCAACTTGGATTCTTCTAGCTGACCATTCTAGCTAGGTTTGGTTGATGGAACTGCAGCTTAACATAATTGGTGAGCACTGAGTTGGTGAAAACTGCTTTTTAAGCATTTAACCCAAGTCAGCTTATGGGGAAGGTGGAATGGATTGGATCTGGCCCCACTACTCTCCACCCTCTTTTGTCCCTTCTAATTATATCTCTCTTATAGTGAGCACAACAAATGGGGTGATCTATCCTAAAGGGTTTTGTTGTTTCCAGTTGAAATAGGTCAAACACTCACATGTCTTGAGATAGCTTTGCAGCTGACTGTCTCAAAAGGAGGATCTGTGTAAGAAAAGCTGGACTTTGGAGACAAAAACACACACCCAGACAAAGGGAAATGAGAGCAAAAGGGAAAGGGAAATGTCCAATTTGTTAAATGCTGTTTGGCTTTTGTCTCATTGATGGAGGAAGAAGATGAGGATCTGTTGAAGAAGAGGGAGAAAGAAGACTCCTTCCTGGTCCAGCTCGGAAAGAGCCCAAGAAAGAACAAATAACAATAGAAATGATGACCAAAGACAAAAACAAATCCATCCCATTGACAGACAGTTGCTTTGGGATAAATTAATAGTGAGGGGGGGGGTCAAATAGCTCCATTCGGGCATTCCATTTATTTTGTATATGTGTAGGTTCTTTTCCAAAAACTGCACAGCTCCTTATTTCATCTCCTAGGTAAAGCCTATACCTCCCAGACCCCTACCTTTTTCTATGTGACTTGTGGGAATGAATTAAAGTTCTGAAGAAAAAGAGAAATGAAACTCTCAGAAGAAGAGAGGATGAAGTAAAAGCCAGGTTAGGGGTTTAATGTCTGAGCACCTAGCTGGGCAATGAAGCCAAACAGTGTCAGAGCTGGTTAATACTCTATGTAGCTGGAGACCTCCCCAAAAAAGGCAAGCTAAATATTTTTGGGTTGTCGAGAAAAATGCACCAGCATGTAAAAGGTTCGTGTTCATGTGTTATATGTTCATATCGAGATTGATTTGAGGGCATCTTTACCTCAAGAGCCGAGGTGGCGCAGTGGTTAGAGTGCAGCACTGCAGGCTACTTTAGCTGACTGCTAGCTGCAGTTCGGCGGTTCAAATCTCATGGGCTCAAGGTTGACTCAGCCTTCCATCCTTCCGAGGTGGGTAAAATGAGGACCCAGATTGTTGGGGGCAATATGCTGACTCTGTAAACCACTTAGAGAAGGCTGTAAAGCACTATGAAGCGGTATATAAGTCTAAGTGCTATTGCTATTGCTATTGCTACCTCGCTCCTGCCACCTTCCATTCCTTCATCCAAATATTTTCCTCAACTTCCACTTATTTAACAAAATGGGATTGGAAACTCTAAGTCTATAACATCACTTGTAGCACAGATAGGTTCCTGAAAGAATGAGATTGCTATTGTTTACCAAGGTAGGGTATGGGGAGCCCTCTGTCGTGAGCCTGGAATGAGACACTAGGCAGGAACAGGAACTGGCTTCCCAAAACATGATAAACCCTAAACTTTGATTAATAAAATACCAATTGCTATGTTCATATAACCTGGGATGCCTAACGGTATGGCTTAACATATGGTTTGATTTATGCGACAAGTTCCTACCCAATTTCATTTTTCCTACTTGTTTAATAAAGATATTAAACTAGGAAGGTTTCTAATATGCGTTCCAATGTCTGCTTTGCTGAGAAGCTGTCAATTTTTGATACTTGTTCTCAGATATTGTCCTATACCCTATATCCATAAGGACAGTTGTACACACTCTGTGAAACTAGGAGCCCTATGCAATTATTCCAATGAATTTGAGTGTCACGGCACAACCTGTGAGTAGCAGGACTCAGTGACACTGGAATCTTGATGTACTGTAAGTATGAATAGCACAACACCTCACAGCACTAACAAAATTTCCCAGATCATTCAATAATATAATAAAGAAGAATATAACAATATTGAAATATAGAATAAATCTAATAATCTAGTAGAAGTGAATCTAGTAATCTAGTAAAAGTAAGTAGCTCTGGATTGAACTGTAAAATTCCTTGTGCTGTCTAACATTGGTTGTTTATTTGCAGATGTTTTATTATTCAAGGTGGTAACATCATCAATGCAAGTGAGTGTGGGGCTTGCTGCATTTTATTTCCATACTGATTTGCACTGATGATGATGTTACCTATTTGGATAATGAAACATCTGCAAGCAAACATCTGCAAGTTCAGACAACACCAAAAACCCTATTTAGTGTATATGACACCATCAATGGGCACAGTAGCTGGTACTTTTGTGTCTGTACTGTGTCTACAGCAGTCCTTCTCAAATAGTGGGGCGCACCCCCTTGGGGGGGCTCGGAGCGAAGCTAGGGGGGGCGTGTGTGACCCGGGGGAACATGCTTTTTTTATTCCAAAAACGGGGCGTGCGGCCAATGCTGCCGCCAGAAAATGCTTTTCTCCCCGATTGCCTTATGCCTCCTCCGCAGTGCCTGCTTCGCCAACCAAGTCCCAATCTCCACGCTTCCCAGGGCCGCTTCAGGAATCAGGCTCCAACGGAGGCAGCAAAGGTGCAGGGGGCTTGCCGGGAAGCCCGGCAGTGTGTTTATGAGATGGCAGCATCCAGGAGGACTGAAGTGCTGCGTCTCTATCGGCCCTTACTGCGATAAAGCCAGGCTTTCAATGCCTACGGCTATAGGTAGGAAAACGGGGGCATCTCGGGAGTGGAGCCTTCAGTGCCAAGTTCCTCTTCTGCCCCCATGAAAATCAACCCCCCACACCCCACCCACTCCAGTTAAATGCACAAATGATACTATTTACAGTCGCGGCGGAGAGTTGGGGTGTGTGAAATGTTTACTTCTTCCTAGGGGGGGCGTAACAGAAAATAATTGAGAAGCACTGCTCTACCTAAACAGGCTAGACTAGACTAGACTAGACTAGACTAGACTAGACTAGACTAGACCAGACCAGACCAGACCAGACCAGACCAGACCAGACCAGACCAGACCAGACCAGACCAGACCAGACCAGACCAGACAAGATTAGCTACACTGGAAGCTGGGAGCTTGCAGAACAAAGCACCAGCCTCTTCTAACCTCTTTATTTTCCAAAATGCCTCTGGACCTAAGCAGACTCAACAGGCAGTCAAAGAAAATGAAAATATGGGTGGTTACACTCTGATGCTTTCTTTGGAAGTGTGATCAGAAAAAAAAAGTCAAAATATGCTACTTAGACACGAGTTGTTGATCAACACTTCTTAAATAAGAGACTAGGTTAAATAGCTTTGAAATAAAGGAATGCCTTCCACCCATCCCTCAGATGGAAACCTGCAAGCTCGGTGCTGAATATGGCTTCCAAAATCCTTGGCTGTAGTTCTCAAAAATCTCCAAACATTGTATTGGTAATTTTAAAGAGGAAAGAAGAGGAAAATTACTGAAAAGATATTGTGGTATCTAAAAATTAATTTAATTAACTTTATATGCCAATGAAATGAAACCAACTTTTGTTTTTCTCCTGCACCATTTATACTAGGTTTTTGGATTTTGTCCTGTGACATCACATTAAAAAATTAATTGTTGCCTTTGTCCAGAAGTTGCATATCCCTGAGATAAATGATGCTTTCAATATAGGTTTCAGATACAGGACTGTTGAAGAAGAAAAACACTTGGACTTCTTACTGCAGTCTGAAGTACAATTATCAGTTCTAGTTTTTGTTTTTCTTCTTTAGGCATAGATTCAGCTTTAGTAGTCATTAATCAGGTATGACTTCTGACTATAGAGAGGAAAGCCCAGGTCAGGTTCTGATAGGGAAAGCTGGCAGACTGTCTAGTCTAAGGACAAAAAATTCTGCTCTTGCAGCTGAATTTGCCAGAATGCTACATCATTCAGTGGCCCAATGGACACACAGTCTGGGACTTACTGATCCAGAATACTGGTCTGGAAATGTCTTTCAGTTGGGTCTTCTTCCTGTGAATCAATCAATCAACCAACCAACCCATCCGTGTCTCCATCTCAAATGTAGCCAGTAGAGGTTCCCTTCCCACACAGGTTTTGACCCTTCCATTGCCTGTTGCTTCTGGAATTCCCTATCGCTCAGTGACTCAGCTGACAGCAACAGAGACAATGGTTTTTTACCTCATCCCAGGCTGTCAGGAGCCTCTCTTATCCAGGCAATGTTTTTCTATTAGTCTAACACTCCATTGTGCTTCCCTGTTATCAGCTACAGTGATGATGTAATACTCTGGGCTTGGAAGTAGCTCTTCCACCAGGACAGTTCCATTTTACTTGGGAGGAGAAAGAAGCAGGAGGATTATTTATCATCAGCCCCAGGAGGTTGCATCTTTTGGACAGCTATTTCCAGCCCTAAGGTCAAAACTGCATTTAAGTTTCTCTTTGAAAGGATCCATGTTGAACTTTATTGATCTTGGGTTTAACCATTTAACCGATTTTCCCCCTCTTTTGGCAAAAAAATTTACTTTTGCATAAATTAATAGACTAAAGATGCAGGATTTTCTATCAAGGTATCTTATTCAGGCATAGGCAAAAAAACATTATGAATTCCACATCCAAGCAAAACTGTCTTTTATTCCAGTCTCATGATGAAGCAAACTGAAACTCTGCTGCTATTAAAAGAGGAGTATGATTTAAAATCAGAGGGCCTTAACCACCAGGAAAGGCTCCTCCCTGAAGATCATGACCTATAGGAGTGAGGTAAAGGGAGACATTTAAATCTTCTGCTGAGGGGAACCAAGTTACCTTGGACTAATCCTAGGGTTAAAGCCGTATATTTCAAATCTTGAGTTCAGCAGAAGTTGATGAGAATCTCCTCCAAAGGAAGGAGATTATGAATGAACAACACTTTTCCTGTAAGAATACATTTGGGACCAGCAATAAACTGTTGGCAGTATACAGAGTTTCTGTTCAGATGCCAGCCAGCCATAACCTTTTGAAGGTTGTAGCATACCACCTCCACTCCTAGTTTTATGCTTTTTTTCCCGGGGGGGGGAGAATCTCCATCAGCCAAATGATCACATGGACATTGAACATTTTCAATTCTCAGTCTGCTTTGGCGCTTTCACTCCTAAATTTTAGAACTTTTTCCATAAACATAATTCTGAAAACCTAGTTCCTATAAGCTTACTGTATATCCTATAAGCTTATACCCTATAAGTAATAATACATAGAAAACAATACTAGTTGTTTTCTACTGATAATAGGAAATAAAGAACTCTGTTGGATTGATTTCATCTAATACAATAATAGCCTTCAGCTGCAACTTTTAAGAAAATCTTTTTTAGAATTGTTCATCGTTTGCAGCATTACAGCTTTAATGCACATTAACTGGTATGTCCTTAGTGAGAACATTAAATAATAGATGTTGGAAGGCTTATGTTTCAACAACAATTTCCAGGTGGAGTTAGAGGCCTTTCAGTCATCTAATAAAAAGAAGTATTATTGATTAGTGTGTGAAAGAACACAAGTTGCTGAGCAACAGTTTGGAAAACCTGAAGGCTTTATATTAATAACTACTCCATTGGGAGGCTCTGTTTGTCCTCTTGGCCCAGTGCAAGAGGACTTTGGCCTTCTCTTATCATGGAGGGAAAACCAAAAGACCCAGGAATGCAAATGGTCAGGCTCACAGTGCTGTCAATTAATCAAACAGTGCTACCACCCCTTAACCCTTTTGTGGGGCAAGTGAGGTAAACAGGGTTTAGTGTTCACATAGAATGTACTAGAAAGGCTGCATCTTTGCTGCTGAAACAAAGGAAGCTGTTTTTTTAATTGGGCCAGACCAGGGCTGGATTTCTACTGGCAATGCTGACCAGCAATAGTTTTCCAGGAATTCAAACAGACTTTTTCTTAGCCAAGCTGGAGTTTTCAGGAACTGAATCTAGAAACTTTGGGAAGAAAACTTACGTTGCACAATTGTCAGACAGGTGTTACTCTGATGCCACAGAGGGTGGTCCTTCCTCTCAGGGGTCTCAAGGCAAAGGTAAAATACAGTTTAGCTTAAATTACCAAAATCAGAGCAGGTGATAAATTTGGAGGACACAACTACGGTATTTTTTTTTTCATCTCATGCTATAGTCATCAAAATTCCCTGTACAATGTCTCTTAGCTGAATTAAAATAAGTTTTGTCCAACGTGCTGAAGCTACACCCCCCAAAACAGACAAGGCTTAGTTTTTAAAATAATATGAAAAACTTAGGTTGAAAATTTGACACTGAAAATCTCCAATATTAGGGGAATAACTGTTTGAGGATGAGGTGTTGGCCTTTGAAAGACATATCAGAAGTGTGACTAAAGATAATAGTTTGATTATACTTGGTTAATTTGTTTCTTTTAATCTTGTATTTAATATTTTTCTGTGAGCACACTTAAAATACAGATCATGTATTCAAAAATGGAAGTCTTTAAAAACTGTATCTGGGGCTTTGGGAAAATTCAAGTAATCGTGAACCTCTGACACCTTAAGAACAATAATGGTATAGAGGGGCATGCATGAGGGGAGAGTCAAAAAATGAAGGTGATAACCGCAACTCCTCAATCAAATCCCTGTCACTTTGTCTATGTGTTGTTTGCATTATGCATGTAAAAAAGGGGTGAGTCTTCAATCACAAGGTTGCAGCCACCATTTTGATTTTTTTGACAGATGAATCCTAGCACCGCCAAAGATACATTTCATAAATGACTGTTAGAGCACCTTTCAAATGGATTGTATTTTAAAATTGTTGACAACTCAAACGTTTCATAAAAAATATTACTATTCTCATGTTGGAATCACCTTAAAGGGTGACAAATGTATTACTGCATTAATCATTTCTGGGGCATTCACAATTGTTATTGACTGATAGAACAAATTAAGCAATATTCATTTATTTAAAAGTTGTCTAGCCCTAAGTATGTTTTTGGGATTTGGAATAGAGCGTATCTACACTTACAGTTAAAACTGCTTCTGTCTGTTGCATATGCTGGAATGATTCAAATCAGCTCTAAGAAAATCCTGTACAGACTTGCAGAGTATTCAAGCTACATGTCCCTCCACTAGACAATCCCCTTGCCGCTCTGCTCACCCAACTTTCTGTTCCTGGAATGCAACAGCCAATCTCTTTCTTTCCTGTGAGTGGATTTTCATGGACATATGTCCAGGTGTTTTGATGAAGACTTCAACATTATTCGTAACATTGAAACTTAATATGACGAGTCCAAAGATGACTGGTCAGGCCAATTTGGGCATGGACTGTCCTGACATATGTTGGGCAAACATGTTGAGCTTCCATAGTGCACCTTACTTCATAAACTTGACAGCCCTTAGGGATGAGGCCATACCAGGCACAGCAAGTTTATGCCAATGTTTCCCAGGTGCTCACATCTATGTCAAGCAATTTCAGGATCTTGAAAGCATTTATTTTGCCCTCCATGTAAGCATTTTCCAGCAGAAAGTTCCCCAAAAAGAAGCTGTTTGAAGATGTGCTTATCCAGCATATGGATTATATGATTGCCCAATAGATCTATCTATCTATCTATCTATCTATCTATCTATCTATCTATCTATCTATCTATCTATCTATCTATCTATCTATCTATCTATCTATCTATCTATCTATCGAATTTATATTGCAGCCTATTTGCCCATGGCAACTCAAGGCGGCTTACAGAATATAAGACCGCATTTAAAACAATAAAAACTAACAAAAAGAATCAAATAAATTAATATAGTACAATGTAACAAAATCACCCCCCACCCCGGCGACAGCAGATCACACGAGCCATTTAATGGGCTCCATCCCGCTCTGGGTTCCCCAGGCCAGCTGGCAGAACCAGGTCTTCAGCGCCTTCCGGAAGAGTCTCAGAGTGGGGGCCATTCTAATCTCTGAGGGAATGATGTTCCAGAGAGAGGGAGCCACCACCGCCCGCAACATGCCTCCCCGCTCTGATGGGTCCGGTAGATTTGACCAGCAAGAGACAGTCCCTCAGATAATCTGTGCTATGCTCTCATTATTAGATAATCATTGGGGTGAGTGGGGTAGTAGGGAGGGGTAGCATCCCTTTTGGAAGAGGCACGTTTCAGCCTTTCCAGGTATTTTGCCTAACTTTGATCTTCAGTAGATACATCCCCTGAGGGTTCTTTTAGCAGAAGCTATTTGTGTATAATTAAATGTAATAAACCAATACTGAGGACATTTCTCATGAAGCAATATATGACATCAATGAAAGCAAAATAGCATTTTGTTTACTTTAAATTGTTTCATTTAGTGCTTTATTTCCCATACAGAGCTAATATGGGAAATCCAATTCCTTATCTGCAGAAATCCAATCAATCACTAGATGGCAGTATAGAGCAGGTTGCATTTTTTGCCGACCTCTAGAGGTTCTATAGATATTTGCAGCCCAAATCTAATAGTAAGAGCCCTAATCTTGTGGAGAAAGATTAACAGCCTCAGCATTTTCAATGGGCCATAAATAATGGGTGCCCTGGGCTGAGTTAAAAGCTCGAACTGATTCTTTTTCAGCTGCCTGTTTGGAACAGGCTTCTTGACAGGGCCCCTCCCTAATTTCCTTGTAACATGCGACCAACAAAGGTCAATAGAGCAGAAATCCTTCTAAAGGGCCAATCTGTATTTGAATTATTTAAACAATGTCGAACAAGCAAGTTAAATGGAGCTTATCAAACGTCACACCTCTCAAAGCACAATCAGAGATGGCAGTATATTAACTGGCAAACTCTCCAAGGCTGCCTGGGATGAGAAAAGCAATGGGCCCGGCTTTTCCCCTTCAGCCTCCCACTCTTTAAGAAGAGAAAAGAAGGGCACACACAACCCCAGGTTTGTGGGTGGAAAAACACAGGTGTCTGTGGCTTTGCTGCCAAGAGGCAACATCTGGTCTCTGTTGCTAAGGACAAGCCCTGTGGATGGAAGCCACGTTGCATCTCTCCCCTCATTAATCACCATCCTTTGCCAGGCTGCTGAGCAGCATCTTGAGGGCTTTAGCGAGGGGGGGGGCTTTCTTACCAAAACCTTGAAGTTCAATCCAAATGCAAAGCCGTTCAAATTCTACTCAGGCTTTTCCATCTAGTTCAAGGAGAGAGATACTGGAAATAGCCCCCAAAGATAAAAACAGGTTATTGGAAATTGTTTGAATTCTAGGTTTGTTTGGGGTTTTTTTTTTCTGGAGAGAGGGTGTTTTCCATTAAAAGGAGGCCACTGGAAAAAAAGGTGATCTTTTCCTCTTCAGCTCAAGTCACTGTTCATCTGTTAATCTTAACAGTAAAGGGAATAAAGATTACAGAAAATTCACTGGAAAACAAGAAAAGCATTCTGAAATCTACAGTAGTGATTTTGCGCCACTTTTGCCTGTTTTTGACACAATGTGATTGGGATCCTGGCAAATCTGGTTTTGGATAACAAAGATCTGAAGCGCCACTAAAACCCCTTTAGAACCCTAAGATTCATCAGCAGTAATTTGCTGATGAATCTTAGGGTTCTAAAGCAATATTTTACAAACTTGACAACTTTAAGCAGTGTAGATTTCAACTCCCAGAATTCCCCAGCCATCATGAAGCCCACACTTCTGAAAGTCGCTTGTTTGAAAAACACTGCTTTAAACTTTTACCAAATTCTAAAGCAAAAAATAGATCCCAATACCGGTAGTTTGATGGGTCCCAGCATGTATGGAGCAAAATTTTATAGAATTCAGAAATGAGAAGAAGAATTGTACCACATTAGACTAACAGTAGGAATCGTACCAGACAGGGACGTGATATAGCAGGGAATGAGTTACAAATCAGGATATCCCCTCCATCTGTCAAGGAAAATCACCCTTTCAAAACTTCAAGAGTATTGGGATAATAATGAAACAACTGTAACCTATTGTACACATTTTAAATGAATAAATAATAATATAATCTCCTCCTCTTTCTCCTCCATCCTCATCCTCATTATCATCATCAATTATTGACGAATCATGCGGCCATATCAGAATACAAAATACAAGACAATATACAGTAAAGACTACATAACACATTAGAGCAAAATACAAACTCAAAATAAATACAGCTCATATTTCTGTATCATCCCTATAATTTAACCTTAATCAGATCTACATGCACAGTTCTGAATTGTATTGTTTTATTCAGATAAAAGGAAATATTATATGTAATATTGGGGTCCTGACCACACATACAATATGTTATGCTAATATCAATATTGATGCTTAATTTAATTTGATTTGATTTAATAAAATTTAATTTGATCCTTAATTAAATTAAATTAAGGATATTGAAATTACTAGATGACCTCCAAGGTCCCTTGCAATTCTGTTATTCTATGTTCTATGTTCTAATGCCTAGGATTTTCAAACATCAATTAAAGTCCTACATGGAAAAAGAGATCCCAGATGTTCAAGCTGGCTTTAGCACCCTTATTGTTGATACACACCAGTAGTGGGTTCTAAAACCCTTTACTACCAGTTCACGTGCTTGCACACACGCGCGCACACGCGACGCTTCTGCACAGAAGCGTCCCGGGTGGGTGGGCGGAGCCTCCTGGTGCCACCGCTACCGGTTCTAAGAACCGGGCAGAACCAGGAGCAACCCACCACTGATACACACTGTATAATTGAGAAATTGAAAGAATTCCAAAAAGAAGGCACTATGTGCTTCATTCATTATAGAAAGGCTTTCAATTCTGTTGATCGTGATTGTATCAATCATGTGGAAAATACTCAGAAAAATGAGAATCCCAGAATATTTATTTATTTATTTATTTATTTATTTATTTATTTATTTATTTATTTATTTATTTATTTATTTATTTATTTATTTATTTATTTATTTATTTATTTGTTTTGTGTATATATTATTATAAAATAGATATAAGTATATACAAGATTATGAATACATGAAATGGATACGAATAAATGGGGCCGTTAAAGTTGTGGGGGTTTGGGGAAGAAACTACAGAGTCGGGTAATGTATTCCAGGCATTGACCACTCTGTTGCTGAAGTTGAATTTTTTGCAATCTAGTTTGGAGCAGTTTACATTAAGTTTGTATCTATTGTGTGCTCGTGTGTTGTTGCGGTTGAAGCTGAAGTAGTCATTGACAGGTAGGACATTGTAGCAGATAATTTTGTGTGCTACACTTAGGTCAGATCGAAGGCGGCGTAGTTCTAAGTTTTCTAGTCCCAACATTTCAAGTCTGGTTGCATAAGGTATTCTGTTGCGAACAGAATCTCATTGTCCTAATGAGAAACCTAAATACAGGTCAGGGTATCACAGAACTCTTGTAGTAATGTTATTCAGATAAAATGATCCTGACTATCATAACTGCCATAAAAACAAGAAGTGCTTCCAAACATTTTTCTAAGTCAATCATTGTCGCATATTGCTTTCCAGAGGTTTTGATACTACTTGCTACAATTTCCACTATCTGAAGGATACCAGTTTGGCGAGGGCTCACCTAATCCAATCTTCCTTTCAAAGAATCTGAAAAATGATACTTACAAATTAGCCAAAGGCCCAATTAGCCAGTGGTTTGTAAATCAATCATCTGCCTGATCTTGTTATATATCAAGGGTTTTATTTTGGCAAACCATCTTTTCTGCAAATATTCCGAAAGATAGTTAAATCTATTTTTAGTCTTTGTTTCTTTAAATCAAACACCTTTGATTTAACGAGTATGTTTGGTAGAAGTGGAAAATCCAGGATGAATATTTGCATGAATTTTCTTTTCGAGTACTGACGATTTGCTAGTTTTTAGTTGCTGTGACTTGCCTTATTATTAAACTGTATACTGAGATTTTAAAATTACTTTCCAGTTCTTTAGTAGTTAATGCATATTCTTGACTTTTTCCCACAGATTTGGACTATCTTTTATCTTTAAATGTTGATGCTGCACAATCTCTGTGTAAGCAAAGATTATTTGAAAGTACATACAAGTCAGAGATTCCTCTCCTTACCACTACTTTAGCTCAGCACCTACAAACCACTTTATTCCTCAAATGGCATATAAGTATATTTCAAAATCTGATAGTTTTTTTCCTTGTCCCCTTCTGTTATTTAATTCTCATACAAATGCAGCTGATCAAACATGTGCTTATATTTTCCATATTGTTTCCAAGAATATCACAAGTCACTAAGTAGGAGTCAAGTATGGGTTGAAGGAGACTATCAATAAATTTAAGATCAAGTTTTCAAACTAAAATTGTACAATACTTTTCTGGCTGAAGACTGTTGTAAGCAGCAAATTAGGAAGACCACTTCAAACAGTGGATAGAAGAACCACAAGAAAAAATTGACTAGAACAAACACTTAAAATGATTTTATGTAAAATATATTTTAAAATGAATCATTTGCAACAGTTAATATGAAAACTCATCATGCATTTATAAAGTTTCCTCTTTGGTAATATTACAAAATTCAATTTTGTGGCAACTTTTGAGAGAGACATAGGATACTGAAACCACATTGGATTTCTTTGTTACAAATTATGTTTTACTTAGATCATTTAATTAGGGAACAAAATGACAAAATGCTATTTTTTTAGGAAAGATGATTACTTAAACCTATCCACAGTTTTTCCTTGAAATTGGGAGATTTCTTTGTCAGAATTTTTTTTCAGCCCTCATTTTGAAGGCTAAACAGTACAATCTGTTTAAAAAAAAAAGATAGTCTTTTCCTTAGAAAAGGAATAGTAAAGAAAAAGTTAAGCCAAACTTAAACTTAAATTGCAGAATAATTCTTCTCATGATTTAAAATAATAAAAACAAGTATTTCTCAAAGTATGACCTTCATTCCAGATCAATATTCCTCCAATGGCAACAATATATCTGCCATGTTCTTGATATTTATATTTATTTATTTATTTAAATCCCAACTTCACTATTTTTACAAATAACTCAAGGCAGTAAACATATCCAACACTCCTTCCTCTTCCTATTTTCCGAGAAGGAGAAGGAGAAGGAGAAGGAGAAGGAGAAGGAGAAGGAGAAGGAGAAGGAGAAGGAGAAGGAGAAGGAGAAGGAGAAGGAGAAGGAGAAGGAGAAGGAGATGAAGGTTTCTGGCTGATACCAACATTATTAAGAGTATCTTAGTAACTTTTGAAACATTATATTAAAAGACACATGCTTTCATGGGGCTGCAGTTCACTTCATCAGATGCATACTGATCTTGCTAATATTAAGTTTTGAAAGACTAAACGGATTATGTTTATTATTATTAACTTTTATTCATTAAACATGAAACTCAGTCAACTGAACTTTTAAAAATGTATCACAAATATCATTGACTGGCTCTGATAGTTGATACGGGTTGCTGTCAGCATCCTAGGTATCGACCGTATATTATTATTATTATTATTATTATTATTATTATTATTATTATTATTATTATTATTATTATTATTATTATTATTATTGTTATTGTTGTTGTTGTTGTTGTTGTTGTTGTTGTTGTTGTTGTTGTTGTTGTTGTTGTTGTCTTTCTGATTTGAACTGCAGTACTATAGATGACCACTAGAAGGCCATAAAGAATTTGCAATTTCTGTAGACCTGTGGCAGCTCAGATCTCATAACTATACATAATATTGGGCTTACTGGATCCATAATCTGGCAACCCAGCAATATGACATATCAAAAGTCAGATTCATATTTTTAGATGCACAGTATTCTTTCTTACATTTTATAGCAGAAATGTGAAAACTGGGTCCATTCATTCACTATTGCTGCTTCCTTGCAATATGAATTGATTGTTCAATCTTCATTAATCAGTTTAATACATCTATTTTGTGTTATTCTCCCCCACCTATTGTTTCTGCTTTGCTTATTCTTTCTGTGCTAATCATCTTCTTTGTCAAATAAAGCACTTTTAAAATGTATGTGAAATCCTGTATTTAATAGTAATAATTCTAAAAGTCAGAACATTTGTAGACATTTTTTAAAATAAATAGGATTTTAAGTATAAAGAAGCCTGCGTAAAACTACTTTTTCCAATGACCTTCAATCTATTTTCCCCCAGAAAAGCCAGAGGCTTTATCTTGGGCAATTCTATAATTTTTCTTGCTTTTAATCCAAAATATAACAACTGTTGGAAAACATCCAGTATATTGCTTTGAAGGATGATTACACTCTCTAGCCACCTGGTTTAATGCAGGAAGAAGAAAAACAACTGCTGAAGGGGAAAAAAAAAAAGAACTTTCCTAGTTAGGTTGTAATAGATGTTAATATCTCTGATGCTCTATACCAGGGGTGTCAAACTCATGTCATCACGGCGGTGTCACGTGATGTATCGGGACTTTACTAAACTGGGTGTGGGCATGGCCAGTGGGTGACATATCCGGCCCGCAGGCCGGGAGTTTGACAGCCCTGCTCTATACGATTTTGTTACAGCAATAAGAAAAGATTGGCAATCCCTACTTAACAGAAATTAGATAAAGGTGTCTCTGCTTTTAAGGCAGTTTTCTACATCCTGATGCCTCCAAACATGTTGAACTGCAGTTCCCTGTCTAGAGATGAAGGAAGCCATAGACCAAAACTTCTGCAAGTCAGTTGTTTGAGGAAGATGGAAGACAATGACAAACCAGTTCCATCTTGTTGCCAATGTAATTACTTGATACTTATGAGATCAACAGCAATTCAGTTCAGTTCACTTTTATGCTAGCCCACCGACATCCATTGTGACTTACTCACAAGGGTGCCCTAATACCACTGGTTTTTCTTTTGTGACAAAACATTGTTGTAAAATTTAACAGAAGACCCATAGCTGAAGAATT
This sequence comes from Thermophis baileyi, assembly GCA_003457575.1. Taxonomy (NCBI): domain Eukaryota; kingdom Metazoa; phylum Chordata; class Lepidosauria; order Squamata; family Dipsadidae; genus Thermophis; species Thermophis baileyi. Next base: position 6,784,083 of record QLTV01002265.1, read on the forward strand.
TTCAGGCACTTATAGCTTGGCCATATTTTTGCTTAAGAATAAACTATACGGTATAATTTTATCAGAGTTGACTTCATTGAATTAAATGACATTCCCTTCCTGCCCTCCTCCAAAATTCTTATAGTCAGATTCTTTCATAATTTGTGAAGAAAGCAAAAAAGAGAAGAAAAGTGTGGGTGTATATCATTGGGAACCAAAATCAATGTATGAATAGATATATGGAAGCCATTCTAGGAAAGACCGGTAAAGAACTGCCACTTAATTCTAAAAGATAAGTGAGATATAAATGTTTTGTATTTAAAAAAGAAATTTAGGCTGGCAGATTTACTGCAGTTACGGTAGTTTTTGGAAAAGCTTTACAAAAGCTCTGGGTGTTTCATTCAGCCAGTTTCTGTCTTGGAAAGAATATTAAGAGATAGTTTGCCAAGTGGGAGCTTGGAGAAAATCCTACCTACCTGGCTGCATTTATTGAAGCATGACCGATTGAGAATCTTATTTTTAAACAAAGCCATTGGAAAATAGCTGTAAAATATTCTTTAGCTGTGTGCTAAAGAATATATGATTATACTGCCTGATTCTTTGCTGTGACATTGGAGAGAGGGAAGTTTGAGAAATGGAGAGCCTCCAGTCCAAAAGTCACTATTACACATTTAGAATTTTAGGGGAAGGGTTTTTCAGTAATTTTGGAATGTTCTCATTTTTCTTTTTAAAAAAAATAAACATTTCTTGAGTTGAGTTCCAAGTTCTTTCCATAGTCTTGGTTATATGGAAATTTATCAATGCAAGTGATAAATGGGCTCACTTGCATAGTGTTTTTTTTTTATAAAAATGTCTGTGCAACCCAGACTGTAGAAGAAGGAAACACCAGCAATGACACTAGAGAAATTTATTTATTTATTTTTATTTTCATTTCATTATTTTTACAAATAAGGCAGTGAACATATCCAACACATCTTCCTCCTATTTTCCCCACAACAACAACCCTGTGAGGTGGGTTGGGCTGAGAGAGAGTGACTGGCCCAAGTTTGAAATTACTTTAAAAAACAAAAGGGATTGAACTATCATGGAAATTAAAAAAATTGCCATTTCATTATTTAGAAAGATAAGGTGATAAATTTTATTTCAATCCATTGATTACTGGAGATCTCAGAACAAGATTTTTCCTGTGGCAATAATATCCCAATTAATTGTCATGTGGGTCCTAGGTTTTAGCCAAGCAAAGTCTCCTGTTGTTTTTTATTGCTGCTTTGTTGTTCATTTTGCGTATCATTGGATAATTTGGAAGACATGGTCCCTCATTTAATGCTTTTCTCTGAGGCATGTTGTTTCACAAAAAGTTTGAAAGTGTCAAAATGGTTTTCAAATTTATTGAGAAAATGAGCCAAATGTTCTCTTTAAAAAATTTGAATAGACACCATGCTTAAAATCATAATGTGGTTTGTTTGTAGCATGGTGCAATGTAAAAATCAGCCACTAGATTTTATCAACCATGGTTTTTGTGTAGCACAATGCAAACATTATTTGCATGACATTTTACAGAACAAGCCATAATTGGCTAGTTTAACAGAACATATTAGGCAGAAACCAAACAAATTACATTATGTGTGAACCCCACCAGCTGCTGTGGATTAGACCATGCCTTCCTGCCTGTTTTCTGAATTGATTTGTTTTCTTCTGACCAAGAACTCTGGTAAGAAAGAATGAGGTGGGTCTGTGGAAAAAATGGCAGGATGCAATCCATATTCATCACCAGAAATCCTTGGGAGACTCTTTCACTTACACCTAACCCAGGTGGGGGCAGGGGAAGGTCATGGATTTTAGGTTCCAGTTGTTGAATGCTTTTGTCCAGAGCAAAAGGTCATGAGATAAAAATGGTCGATTCTTGCTTTTTGTGTTGCTAAGAGATGGCGATATCTGTCCCTTTTGCCCTGTATTTGCTCACCTGCTAAATGCCAGCACTCACCCAAAAATCCAGCAGAATTAACTATTTGTTAGCTACCGTCAATTATCCTGTACCCCTTGATATGAAAGTTTATATTATGAATCTTTCGGTTTTAGCTTATTTTCTCTGCTCATTAACCTCAATTAGTATCCAATCTCATAGGATTGGAAGGATCCCTTCCAAAACAGCATCAGCGCTAACAATTCTCTGTGCCAGTAATGCAAGTACTAGAATGGAAAGAATAGTGGATCTGTAAAGCATTCAAGGATAGGTAAGTTCAGAGACTACCTCATCATTCCATCAAATGAGGGGGGGAAGGAGACCACTGGCATTATTGCATAGTATTTTTGCTTTTTTTTTCCAGAGGGGAAAAACTAATGATGCTGCACAGAGATTGGTTGCAGAGTGATAATACTTTGCTCAAAACAAAATAATTGTAACAATTTTGATGGCAAACAATCCTGAACAATTGTTTTATGTATGCAGAATATATTGTTTCCTCCAAATCCATACAAACTTCATTGATTGATTGATTTGAGTTTATTAGAGCCGAGGTGGCGCAGTGGTTAGAGTGCAGCACTGCAGGCTACTACAGCTGATTGCTAGCTGCAGTTCAGTGGTTCAAATCTCACCGGCTCAAGGTTGACTCAGCCTTCCATCCTTCTGAGGTGGGTAAAATGAGGACCCAGATTGTTGGGGGCAATACGCTGACTCTGTAAACCGCTTAGAGAAGGCTGTAAAGCACTATGAAGTGGTATATAAGTCTAACTGCTATTGCTATTAGCTGCCCGATTCCAATGGACTCTTCCATTGCTTGATCTTCAAACCCTTAATCATGGAAGTTCATTAGATGGCACTGGGCTGGTTAGTCTCTCTTGATGCAATGTAAGGATACTGTGATAGTGGGAAAACAGAAGGAGCAAGTGATACGTATGCTGCCTTGAGTTTCTGAACACATGGTGGGTTGTAAATCTAACAAATAAATAAAGAATATATATATGGAGATAAGGCCTGTACTCCAATAACTCTAAAAGTAGATAGTAAACTGAAATTCTCCAGCTCAGAGACAATATGTTCCTGAATAGCAATTTTAGGCCCAGTGGTCAAAGAGGACTGTTGCTTCACTGTCTTCTAATGTACTTTGGTGGGCTGTTGTTGAAAAGTAAGATGGATCTGAAGAGTGGTCTATTATTGCTCCTCTTTTATGTCTCTTGTATATAAGTACAATTCATATTGTTAGAGCTAAGCATGTGCATGTCTCTGTGTGTACATACAATACATGTATACACACATGGATGCACATATTTATTTATTTATGGCTGCCCACCTTAAGAAACCAACACTGAATGGCTCACAAACCAAACTTCATAAAAACAATATATGGGTATATCTACCTGGCTAGCAGTTCTCTGTTTGCTATGTTGAGTTACAAGCTGCTCAGAACAGTTCCACATATTTCTAAATGCTGCTTTCACCTTCCCCTTTTACGGCTACAATAATTTCCAAATTTATAAAGCACTTTGCAAGGTGGACTTTCTAAATGTACAGGTCCATCTCCCTCTGGGACCACATTAGGAACACAGAATGTACTCCTGGTCACTACTGGAATGGAAGTGCCTTTTAATCCTGCTTGTTTCCCTCCTTCAAGCCTAGTCTAAACAGACATCTTAAGAAAGAGACTGCTTAATTGCCAAGACAACTTGTGATAACACTATTCCCTCCCCCTCCCTTTCCAACTTAAACCCCCCAAAATGGTCCCAGGAGGCTGATTCCAGGACTGGAGCAGCCCCTAATGAACACTCAGGGAATTAGAAGTCACTGATAAGGCCCTGCCTTTTATAGTTTTAATTTCATAGCAATAGTCACAGCTTCCTGATAAGGAAAGCATACATTGGATTGCACTGCACTCCCTGTTTCATAACTTAGAGGCCTTGGGTGAGTTGGCATCCATCAAAATGCTTTTTGCAATTTACATGAATACGCTGATGCCTGGTGATAAGGAAAAGTGTAAGTCAACAGAGTTGTGGCTGTAATTGGGTGTTACCTGTTTAGATATTCTGGGCTGTTATCTCAGGATCATTTCACTGGCTCTGTTGAACTTCAGCTTCACCCTTGCTAGGGTTGAAAAGCTTTGCAACCTGTGTACCATTCCAGCTCCCTGTAAAGGGCGCTTGGCAGTCTTCATACAGCATTCCGTGCCTCAGGCATTTCCTGGAATTCTCAGACTGGCATTCCCAGGGGCCAACTGGGGATGGCTCTTATAGATTTATGGAATCCCAAAGTTAAAGGAGGCCTTTTAAGGCCATCCAGTTGACTCAGGGACTCAATGCAAAAACGTTTCAGAATTCAAGCCTCTTCAAGAGGGCTATATACAAACCCGCTCATTGGGAGAAAGCTTCTCAACTGCTCTTATTCTCAGGAGGTGTATCCTAAAGTTGGATTTCTTGGACCTTAAATCTGTTTGATTTAGTCTTGCCCTGTAGGGCAGTAGTGAGAGAGAGAAAATTGCCTATTACTTAAGAGCCATTCAGGTAGAAGTAGTCCTTGACTTATGACCACAATTGAGCCCAAAATTTGTGTTGCTAAGCAAGACAGTTGTTAAATGAGTTTTGCCCATTTTACGGCCTTTCTTGCCACTGTTGTTAAGTGAATCATTGCAGTTGTTAAATGCAATCAGCTTCCCCATTGACTTTACTTGTCTGAAGTTGGCAAAAGCTGATCACATGACCCTGGGACACTGCAATAGTCATAAATATGAGTCAGTTGCCAAGGGTCTAAATTTTTATTACGTGACCATGGGGATGCTTCAGTGTGAAAAACGGTCATAAGTCACTTTGAATGGTCACTAAAGAACAGTTGTAAGTCGAGGATTACCTGTATTTGTCATTGTTGTTGATGATGATGATGATGATGATGATGATGATGATGATGATGATGATGATGAT